>JADLZK010011821.1:0-321210 GCA_015847255.1 Hyparrhenia diplandra | reverse complement strand
TATTGAAATAAATACAAAAAAACTCCAACCCATTAATTCTCTCTTCCTCAAGAAAAACAAAAAGAATCATGGAGTACTACTAATCCCATGGAGCCACGAGCACATGCATGCACATATGTTGTTGTCTAAGCTAGCCTAAGACCGGTCAGGCTCTCCTTCAAACCATGATTAATTAGCCAATAATTACGGCTATGACCACCTGCTTGCATTGCACCTCCCATTCTTCTCTCATATCTCTACTACATATAATGCACCAAAAAAACCTTTTCTAAAGCCACATAAAAAACTGTCCACCACTATCTCCCACAGTCATTATCTCTCGTTAAGCAGCATCTCTCTTGACGCAGCCCCCCGTACGTCGGCCATGGTCCATGGGCGACGACGACAGCTCGTACGGCTCCACTGCACGGCTAGTCTTCGTCGTCCGTCCCGGCCGGCCGGTGGGTGGTGACCGACCGGTGACCACAACGACGACGAGGAGGGCACGCCGGCGCCGGCGCCGGCACGACGCGACGCCACTCTCTAACAGTCACAGCCGCGGCGTGACCGTGACCCTGTGGCTACACGGTGGTACAGTGTACCAATCTGTACGCGCAGCACGAGATGCCGCACCGGGACCACGGCGGCGGCCACACGAGAGACCACAGGGTTCCCGCGCGGAGGCGATCCCAAAAATTCCCAACCGACTGGCGGCCGGGTTCATTTTTACGCGCGCACTTTAGCCTCTCTGACAAGTAGGGCCTCCCGATCAGTACGGCCATCCAGCTAGGATTCGCCGCTGACAGGTGGAGTCCACCGAGTGTGGGGCCCACGTGTCATTGAGTCCCCAGGCGGACGACCGCACCCGCAACGAGCCAAACGGCGTGGAGGAGGGGTTTTGATTTTTGAAAAAAATATGAAAACTGGAAAGGCCACGGCCCACGGGCCCCTACAGTCTACTCCACACTACGTATGCCGGGGGCCCAGTCTCTGACGCTGTGGGCCCGGGACCGCAGCCTTAACACCCCCTCTCCTCTTCTCCCTCCTCCGTCTTATTTCTCTCTCCTACCACCACCATCCTCTCTCTCTCTCATCGTTGCGCGCAGAGCAGCAGCGGCTGCCCCCGAAAGCAACCACAGTCACGTCGCTATCGCCAGCACCACCACAAAAACGCATCGCACGCAGAACATCTCGCACTCCTACTCCCTCTCTGCCTCCTCCGTTCCTCCTCCCCTTCCTTCCTTGGTGGGGTGGTGGTGGTGTCCGCCCGTCACATGGACATGGGCATGGAGCAGCAGAAGCACTTGCGCCGGTGCTAGCTAGCCTGAGCAGACAGTGGCAAGGACTTCTTGGCCCCGGCCCGGTTGGCTGTAAGGAGGTGGCTGGCTTTGGGGAAGAAAGCGACGGTCGCGAAAGGTTCTTGCGGGAATGGCAGCAGCGAGGGCGGCTGCGGTGTCGGCGGTGCTGCTTATTGCGGCGGCTGCGGTGTCCGCGTCGGCGGCGGCGGGAGGGGGTGGAGGGGACGGCGGCGGCGACGGGCAGGCGCTGATGGCGGTCAAGGCGGGGTTCGGGAACGCGGCCAACGCGCTGGCAGGACTGGGACGGCGGCCGCGACCACTGCGCCTGGCGCGGCGTCTCCTGCGACGCCGCCTCCTTCGCCGTCGTCGGCCTGTGCGTGCGCTCTCCTCCTCCTTCCGTGCTCTTGGAATCTTCTCGCCCTGCTTCCTGCATTTGCTGCTCTTCTTGGCTCGTTGCCATGTCTTTCTTGCGTTCTTGATCAGCAGGAAACACTGTTTTTTTTGGTCGGAACAAGGCGCAGATGACACCTTGCAGCATTTGTTCTTTATTTTTCGCCATCGGAGCATGTTTCGGCCATTCAAGTTTTGTTCTGATTATGCTCAAAAGTTTTGTCCTGAAGACACCCCTTTGCTCTGTTTTTGTTGGGGGAGAAGTAAAGGGTCGTTTTTTCATTTCGTTCTTTTATTTGTTTGCTGAAAAATAGAAGAAGAATCTTCTGATGAGATTGTTTTCTGTGTGGGAAAAACAGGAACCTGTCAAATCTAAACCTCGGAGGGGAGATCTCGCCGGCTATAGGGCAGCTCAAGAGCCTACAGTTCGTGTAAGTGGATGACTCGGAGGAACCGTACAATTTCCTGCATCCGCCTGAGATTTTGTGCATTTGACTATACCTGCATCTCCGTTTTTAATCCTACTACTGTAGGAGTACTACGCCTCATCTGATTTGACCCCTCGTGCCATGATGTGACACAGTTCTTTACCACTATTCTATTTACTTTAAGCCGACACATCCTAGATTTGGCTTGCTGATTAGTTTATTGGTGTGCTAATGATTTGCTCGTGCAGGGATCTCAAGCTGAACAAGCTCTCAGGCCAAATCCCAGATGAGATTGGGGATTGTGTCTCCTTAAAATATTTGTACGTCCCTAAATCAAGCCAAGTCTTCTTTTATTGTGTCACTGCCTTTTTAGCTGTCGATTAGCCATTTTTAAATTGGTTTCTGTTCTTTTCTTGTCTCTCTGCAGGGATTTGTCTGGAAACTTGCTGTATGGAGACATCCCCTTCTCCATCTCCAAGCTCAAGCAGCTTGAGGACCTGTAAGTTGGAGTAGCTCTCTCTATTCGTGTTTCCTGAATGCCTTTTACCAAGAGCTACCTATACTTGGGTATCTTAGTGGTTACAGTAAAAAGGGAGGCCGTTGCATATGCTGCAGTCATGATTATAACGTGTGATGCAGACATTTGTTATGGTGCAAGACATTTGCTTGTTTGTGGCTTGTGTCTTGTTAGTTGCTACCTACTCTTTCTAGTGCTTTATTAGGATTGCTGGTTTTGTAACATTTTTCTCTCCATTCTTGACAGAATTTTGAAGAACAACCAACTCACGGGACCCATCCCTTCCACATTGTCCCAGATTCCAAATCTCAAGACATTGTGAGCTTCCTGGGACCTTTCTCTATCCGTGTCTCTTTTACTTCTTTTTTTGTGATTGCTGGACATATTTGATGATTTATGTCCCGTTTGTTTCACCTACTTTTTTTTGTGCTTTAGTGCGCGCACCAAAGGAATTTCCTTTTGTGTACTTCCTTTGCCACTTATTATGCTGTCTTGGTAATGAAATGTTTATTTGTTCCTTTTGTAATAGGGATCTGGCGCAGAACAAGCTTACTGGCGACATCCCCAGACTCATCTACTGGAATGAAGTACTGCAGTACCTGTAAGAGCTCTACATCATTTTGTTTTGCCCACTGTAGAAGATGTTTCCAGGTGATAACATTCCTGTTACTTGATCCTCAGAGGCTTGAGGGGTAACTCACTGACTGGAACTTTGTCACCTGATATGTGCCAACTGACTGGCCTGTGGTACTTGTTTACTGTTGCTCTGCTCCATTGCATGTCCTGTGCATAAGCTGCAGCTTGATCTTTTGACATTGGTTGCCTTCCATACATGCAGTGATGTAAGGGGGAACAATCTCACAGGAACAATTCCAGAGGGCATAGGGAACTGCACTAGCTTTGAGATTCTGTATGTTGGTTGTGGCGATTCTGTTGATGTTTTGGTTCTCTTTAGTTTAGGATAGGATTCAGGATTTTTCTTTGTATTTGGCAGATGATGCAATGATGCGATTTTTCTTTGTATTTGGCATGCAGGGATATTTCATACAACGAAATCTCTGGAGAAATACCTTACAACATAGGTTACCTTCAAGTGGCCACACTGTAAGTATTCCTGATGTCTTCAAATCTTCTATACTTAAGCAGACTTATGTTGTAATGCATATGTACCATGCGGTCCTTCTGTTTGATCCTTGCATTGTTGTTTTACAGATCACTTCAAGGAAATAGACTGACTGGCAAAATTCCAGAAGTTATTGGCCTCATGCAGGCTCTTGCTGTCCTGTGAGTAAAAAAAAATGACACTTGAATCCATGATTATTGGTTCCTTTGCATTTACTAGCCAATAATGAGTTCTTTTTGTCTGATATTGTTTTTCAGAGACCTTAGTGAGAATGAATTGGTGGGGCCGATCCCTCCAATACTTGGCAACCTGTCTTACACAGGCAAACTGTTAGTATCATCAGCAATATTCTTCTTTGCCAAAGATTTCTTCTTCTATTTTATTAATAGTTTGATCACCATTCGTTTCAGATATTTACATGGTAACAAACTCACTGGAAATATACCACCAGAACTGGGGAACATGAGTAAACTTAGCTACCTGTAAGTTACTGTTAACTAAATAATTTTGCGCTGCTGTTGTGCGCAATCTTAAGGTCGATGTTTGTTCCTTCCAGGCAGCTGAATGACAATGAAATAGTGGGCACAATCCCAGCTGAACTTGGCAAACTCACAGAGTTATTTGAATTGTAAGAACCTATCCTGTATGGAACTATGCAAATTTGTGTCTATTTTGGTCTATACAATTTCTGATAAGTTCTACATTTCTATAGGAATCTTGCCAATAACAATCTTGAGGGTCATATTCCTGCAAACATCAGCTCTTGCAGTGCACTGAACAAATTGTAAGTTTGCAAGCATGCATTTGTCACAGTATTGAACAGTATATGTTTCTTATGCTTATCATTTGTGTTTCGTTCTCAGCAATGTGTATGGCAATAGACTCAATGGCTCTATCCCTGCTGGTTTCCAGAAGTTGGAGAGTTTGACATACCTGTGAGTAGTTATATTTATAGCAGTTTGCTTACGATTGTTGCACTTACACAATGCATTATTATTTCATTTTATCAGACCCTGACATGTAATTGAATTTCTTTTAAAAAAATTACAGGAACCTTTCCTCAAACAATTTCAAAGGCCAGATTCCTTCTGAGCTTGGTCACATAGTCAACTTGGACACACTGTGAGGATATCCATTTTATCTGTTACTACCTAGTAGTGCTATAAATTCTGAGTTATGGAGTATGTGTAAAGTTGCAGGCTTAAAACCACTTCATTTTGATAACTATCTTCTTCCTTCATTGTGGCACAGAGATCTTTCCTACAATGAATTCTCTGGACCAGTTCCTCCTACTATTGGTGATCTCGAGCATCTTCTTGAATTGTATGTCGAGGTCAACCTTATAGAATTCTTATTGTCTTTGTGGATTTTTGCATAATATCCAACCCTTCATGCAGGAATTTGAGTAAAAACCATCTTAGTGGATCTGTGCCTGCTGAATTTGGAAACTTGAGAAGTGTCCAAGTAATGTAAGTGAACATCCTTTTGTGATGTGTTCTAGTATTCGTGCAAATATATGATTCATCTGAACTATTCTTTAAATGTACAGTGACATCTCCAGCAACAACTTGTCTGGTTATCTCCCTGAAGAACTTGGACAGCTGCAAAACCTTGATAGCTTGTGAGTTCTCCTTCGTGGTACTATTATGTTGAATTTCTACTGCAAACTGCATTAGAATTCTAATAAACTATGATTTTATTGCACAGGATTCTTAACAACAACAATTTGGTTGGGGAGATCCCTACTCAGCTGGCTAACTGCTTCAGCTTAATTACCTTGTATGTTTTTTATGCTAACTTTTGTCCTAACAGCATGGTTAATTAATTCCCCAGCATTAAGACATGTGTTATTTTCGTTTTCAGAAATTTATCATACAACAACTTTACTGGACATGTCCCATCGGCAAAAAAACTTCTCAAAGTTCCCGATGGAAAGGTATAAACAAATGGCTCTCTACCTGTACTCTTTTGATATTCCTTTCTTATTGAATCATAGTTTCTAATAGGAACCCATATCTAATGCAGTTTCGTGGGTAATCCGATGCTCCATGTGTACTGCCTAGACTCCAGTTGTGGACATTCTCATGGAACAAAAGGTACCAAACAAGTCCTGTGCAGCCACAGTTCTATTTATGTCCAAGTTCTAACTCAAGCTTTTACATAACTTTTACTCCAGTTAATATTTCTCGGACAGTGGTTGCGTGCATTATCTTAGGCTTCATAATATTACTCTGCATTATGCTGCTGGCAATATACAAAACCAATCAACCACAGCCACCTGAGAAAGGATCTGACAAGCCAGTGCAAGGTTTGTGCATATGCCAGTCACCCCTTGAATGGAACTATACTATTCCAGAGCCATGTCCAAATATGTTAAAACTCATTTATTACTTTTCTTGGTCATATTTTCAGGACCACCAAAGCTGGTAGTTCTTCAAATGGATATGGCTGTCCATACCTATGATGACATTATGAGGTTGACTGAAAATTTGAGCGAGAAATACATCATTGGTTATGGGGCATCAAGCACCGTGTACAAATGTGATCTGAAGAGCGGCAAGGCCATTGCTGTCAAACGACTTTACAGTCAGTATAACCACAGCCTCCGTGAGTTTGAGACAGAACTGGAGACCATTGGTAGCATCCGACACAGGAATCTTGTCAGCCTTCATGGCTTCTCACTCTCCCCTCATGGAAACCTGCTTTTCTACGATTACATGGAAAATGGTTCCCTGTGGGATCTTCTCCATGGTTAGTATTCCTGAGCTTTTATTCATGTTGCTTCCTTCATTGGTCATTTTCTGATAACCCATGGTCTCTGATAACACATGGTCATTTTCAGGTCCATCAAAGAAGGTGAAGCTTGATTGGGACACAAGGCTGAAGATTGCGGTGGGCGCTGCACAAGGACTGGCCTACCTTCACCATGATTGCAACCCTCGCATAATCCACAGGGATGTCAAGTCCTCAAACATCCTGCTCGACGAGAACTTTGAAGCACACCTCTCTGATTTCGCATCGCCAAATGCGTCCCGGCTGCCAAGTCACACGCCTCTACCTACGTGCTAGGAACCATTGGGTACATTGATCCAGAGTATGCCCGCACGTCGAGGCTCAATGAGAAATCAGATGTCTACAGCTTCGGCATCGTCCTTCTGGAGCTGCTCACCGGGAAGAAGGCAGTAGACAATGAATCCAACTTGCACCAATTGGTAAGTCGTCTCCTTACTGAACTCCTTTCCCAGATCCTCCCTTTAACTGTTACTATATGCTAGCAAATGCTGAACAATGGAAATACTGTGTTATGCATTGCAGATCTTACTGTACTAGTGATTATAACATTTCAAAGTAGTGTGATTTCTTGGAATGATTTGATACCTTGCATTCAACAGGAAATTGTATGAGTGATACTTATACATATGTTTTCTGCTGTTACATGTGTAGATACTCTCAAAAGCTGACGACAACACGGTGATGGAGGCCGTGGACTCGGAGGTGTCAGTGACGTGCACGGACATGAACCTGGTCCGGAAGGCCTTCCAGCTGGCCCTGCTGTGCACCAAGCGGCACCCCGTGGACCGGCCGACCATGCACGAGGTCGCGAGGGTGCTGCTCTCCCTCCTGCCGGCGCCGCCCACCACCAAGCCTCCCGCTACCAAGGCGGCAGCCGGCGACTACACGCGCTTCCTCGCGACGGCGGCCGACATGAACCACCACCACGGCGTGTCTGACGACATCGGCGACAACAGCTCTTCCGACGAGCAGTGGTTCGTGCGGTTCGGCGAGGTCATATCCAAGCACACACTGTCATGATCCATCCCCCTAACTACTCCCCCAGAAAGTTTTCTCCCTAGTAGAGATGGAAGCAAGAAGGTAGTACAAGCATAGTAGTAGCACAGTGCAGGAAATAGACGTAGGATTATGAGATGGCGGTAGATGGAGACGATCGATGATGCCACCATTGTTCTTGTGGATGTTGGTTTAGAAGTGTCAGAAGAGCCAGGAGGTTACTCTGCTGTTGCTAGGACGGATTTGTTGCAGTGGTTGGTTCATTGGTTGTCCTTGGTGTAATCACACGGCACGAGGTGTCCCGTGAACGCCATGAATCTCATTCATCTGAGCTCCCCCATTTACCTTGGATCCTGGAAGGAACCGCATTGAATCGAACCATGCAACCTGCATTGGACAGGGTCGTTGTAAATGAAATGCATCACCGTTTTTTGGCTGCTATTTATGAGCTACACTGTGGCTCCCTCTCCCTGCTGTGTACGTTTCTGGGTATGGCTGCAACCGAATTTATGCCTGCTTGGCTGCTTCACCGTCCTGCTTGACGTGAGCACAGCAAAGGGTGAAAACTTTGCACTGAAAGGGTGAACCCTTCCCTTGGCTGTTGGAATCCTTGCTCTGGAGGCCTTTGGAAGCCACACACACACACAGGCCGGCTGGACCAGACCGGGCGTTGGGCGAGTAGTCGAGATGGTCTGCTAGTCAATGACAGTTCTGCAACTGCAAGCAACTGTCCTCTCGGCCGGCTCCCTTCGCCGGCCGATTAGACCCATCCATGCGACCTGTCGCTGCCGGCATGGAAGGCTTCTGTTAGCAGCAGGTACAGAGGCAGAGCCATGTAGCTGACAACGCACGCGCCGTGCGTGACGCATCGACGCTCACTGTGAGCTGAGCGCCACTGGCCACTGCCATGGCATGTCTCCTGGCGCCACTCACTATGGTGACTGCGCTGTGCGCCAGTGCGCCACCGATGCAGCTCACGAACGAGGCGGCCGCCGAACAGTGTCACCTCGTGCCGCAATGGAGCTCGACCGGTCGACAGGAGCATCGCGCAGCACAGCACCAGTGCGCTGTGCGCCACAGAAACGAACACTCGCACTCGCGCGCCCGTGAGCGTGAGGCGGTGGCCTGGAACGGAGACGAGGCCCAATGAGGCAACGAAATCGCAGTGGCCAGCCGGCGACGAGCCGACGGGGCGGGGTCCGCGGCCGACGCGACGTGGTAGGCGTGAGTGAGCAGGTAGGTGATGGGACAGACCGATGTGCGCACTTGACCGGCCAGGCGAGCGACCCACCCGACCGACGCCGGCTGGCCTCTGGGTCATGCTGCCACCGGCAAGCACTGCTCGGGCTCGGCTCGACACAACTGTGAACCAGCAGAGATTCGTGTTGCCAACCATCGTCCACGGCAACAGCGAAATCTTGCTCCAATGCACCTGCGAGCTTTGGCTGTACTGACTACTCACACCAGGTGATTTGTCTGTGGGGGTGACCACGCATTGAGAAATGAGAAGCACGGCGAAGAACCCGGCAACTTCGCCAGGTAATCGCAGCATGATACCGTTGCCTGAGGGTGCAGGACTGCGCTTTGTTTGTGGCTCTCTCAAGGCGTTAATCCTCCAGCGGCCATTCATGGATTAGGGAGCTCTCTGAGGCCTCAGTAGTCACCAATCAGCACCAGCGGCAGCAGTGCCCTGCTCACATCGACTGTGATCCAGCCAGGAGATTCCTAACGCAGGGAGTACTGTTGACACAGCAGCAACAAAATTTTTGTCCTGCAGCCCCAAGAGACTCTGGGAGCTGATGAGGTTTGAACTCAAGAATAAGAGCACGACCTTGCCAAGGCGATTGCAATATGTTACACTTCAGAGTCGCTGCGGAAGGCCGCAGATACACCGGGTGAGCCGCTCCCAGTGACACTAACTATGCGCTATGGTTTAACCCTTGCTGTACAAAAACCAACCCATCACAGCCATGGCTCATTGGCTCCAGGCAGCTGAGAGACAATGGTAAACTGCAGCGGCCCAGCAGCAGCAACTCTAAACGGTGCTCCACACCCAATGACCGGCCGACGCATCTCATGCCTTAATGTCAAATAATTTATGGTTTCATCTTGTTAACTAAAACGAAGAGGATGTGAGCTTCCTTCTAGGTCAACTGTCCAAAACACCAAAATAAACGGTCGGCCTGCACAAGAGTTTCGGGGGTGCACTGTAAACACAACAACGCGATTATATTGGTGACGATGCTGATGCGTTGAATATGTACCTTTGGGCCGGTGGAGAGACGTTGAGTCTGAACCAGGCACTAACTATCAAAAGAGAAATCCTGTATATTCTACTTCTTCATTGACGTGGGTCTGGAAAGGTAAAACAAATGGAAGGGTGTCTGTCATGCATTAAAATTAAAAGAGACTTAGTGAAACAACATGATAGCTATTTCATCAAGTAGATGAACATTAATGAGTACTTACCAGACTAGCGGTGCATGTTACCATTCATGTTCTCTTTGCAGTCCTTGCAATACAATAAAACAGACCTTTGAGCGATTCAAATTATGATGCAAGAACAATTACAAACAAGAAGTGAACGGGAAACAAGACAACCTTGGTAGTGATATAATTTGGCAGACCACTGATCTGACGCCCTACTCCACGATTCTGGTGTTCTCCCGCAGTTAAAGAAAGCTTCCAAAATTATTCAAGCAAATGTCAGTGTAATCAACATAGTGATGAGCATGTCGTGTTGTTATAAGCATACAAACCTTGTTAAATAGTTCAGACAATGGAGCTGGATTGCCTTTCCTCCCTGTTGATAGGTTAAACTCCTATGGTTTAAAATCACAAGATGCAGATGTTTGAGAAACCAAGGGGTTATACATTCTTTCAGTCACAAGCAACAAAGAAAATACAGAAGGGAAAATGAGTATCACTACAAAGATTACCTTTGGCACAGTTGTATTCTTTTTTGCACATCGAACTCCACCAACATCACCTTTGCTAGCTAAAATCTATTTTCACAGAAGAAGGTACAAGATGAACCAGTTGCATTTGCTGTATGAATATACTACAGGACAGGAATCATCGTAAAATGAGCTCGCAAATAGACAGAAGATATTATTAATGTCAGCAACCTTTCTATCCACCGGCTGGGCCTTAAATTTAAACAGATGATCTCTGCAATCTTCGGGTTTGTTATCCACACTGCTACAAGACAACAGTGAAAAAATGCATAAGCTCATTTGATAATAGACAAAACGTTGCAGAAATGTAACTTATTCAAGCCCAAATTGCTCATGTTTCTGATAAAATCGTAGGTGCGGCATAGAGTGCTCACAAAAAATAATCTTATTGGTCATCTTTCGCTAGATCAAATCATGTCTTGACAGATGCAAATCGATAGATTAGGTGATTTTAACATCTCATAACAGTGCGACAGTGTATAATTTGGGTAGTCTGCTGAAAAAAGGTACATATAAAACAGACTTACCTCTTAAGATGCCTCGCGTGATTGGATGCACATGCTGGCACATTTGACACAACATTCTCATGTTGTCTGCTTGCATGCTGACGACCAGTAGCCCGAAGAGGTTGAACTACCTGCTAAAGATCAAAGTATTCAAATTGAACCAGAAACTAAGCATACAACATTAGGTATGGTAAATCCAGTAGCTTGGCGACTGTTCCTAAAAAGCAGACCAACTCAACTACTAGGGAAAATAAATGGGAGCAAATAGAACATCTTCAACTATGAAATTTGATTAAATGTTGTACAAGGATAAATTGAAGGCAATTCAGGCAGTGAATCAGCGATGTCAAATGTATTGGTTTCCCAGAACGCAATACTCGACTGATGAGGGAAGAACCACCCCCGCAGCACCATAATTAAGAAGGGACCGTATGACCCTGGTGAAGACCCCAAACCTTGGCCCATGACCATTTATCGGACCAAACCAAACTTGGGCCAGCTTACACCATTATCTCCCAGGTTGGCACAATGCACTGTTACCTGGGCCGGTGACGCCCCAGCACAGCCAGCGAGCACAGCGAGGGGGATTTTTTGGGTGCAATACCAAGGTTGGAACCCAAGTCGGTGGGCACAACCATGGCCAGCCACACCACCGAGCTATCGCTCAGTTTGCTCCCTGAGCGCAATAGTCCAGACATTATAAAATCATTCATTTCTTGGGAGGTGAATTTAACAAAATTAAAATCACACCAAGGATATTAAATTATCAGTCTTCGACAGATCAAGCTGCTGGGAACCATAACTCAACTAGCATATATTCCTAGGAGCCAATTTGCTCATTAGTTTTCAAGGTTGTGAGACTAATTTAAACGTAATTCTATCAATTAAAGGATTAAGAAATGCATGGTGTTTCCAACCTTTCTAGTCGAGGCCACTTGACCTGTAGGAGCATATAGTTCAGCCCGTTGATTTAACTGCTTTGGATTAGTTGGCCTGACAAGTTACAGGTAAATGTTTCAAAACTATCATAATGGAAGTACCTTATATTTGGAAATAAAAACATGAAATCAAGAGAAAATGACTTTACACTGATATTGGAGCCTTTGACCTCTCCGCTCTTCGCTTTGTTGCCAAATCAGGTGATCTAGGAATTGTAATCTTCAATCTGGGCAGGCCAGTGGGCCGATCCATGTTACGATTCATAACATTCTGTAGAATCCATAAGAATGTTATCAAGCAAGATTTGAGGGAGAGCAGAGAACTAATAGAAACTATGTTTTGTAAAATAATAGCAATATCTTTACAGAAGGCGATTCAAGACACAGCCAGCAGCAGCAACTAATTGCAAAATTAGCAAGTATGTGTTTATTCCTTTTATTAAGAAATATAATTATGGATACTCAAGGAACTGCATCGTTATAACACCTGGAGAGAAACAGCATAAAATGTCGATTTATTTATAATAAATTTAAGAAGATGGTTTTGGAGCTTTTACCTTTTCATGATTTTTATGAATAAACTCGTGCTGGGTAGCAGCAGCAGCAGCCTGTACCACAAGCGAATAGCTTCAGTAAATAGCAAGAAGCAAAGTTATTTGATAAAATAGTATCAACTAATCAATTTGTACCTTTAGGCTCACCAAAAAACCTCAAGATAGCAATTGATTGTGCAGTATCTACATCTAACTAAATGTATCAAAGAATGTTACTCTCTCCATTCCAAATTATAAGACGTATTGGCTTTTTATATAGTATGTCTAGATGCATAGTAAAAACAATGTACCTAGAAAAAACAAAAGTCTTATAATTTGGAATAAAGGGAGTTGTTCACATCAAGATGAATCTCCCCCCCCACCCCACCCCGGACAAAATTATAAGTTATTGTGTATTTCCATCTTCCGAAACAGTTGCTACTTGCAGTAACATAAATCTCAGTTTCTAAGGGAAGAAAACTGATTTCCCTTCAAAACACAGGAATAATATGCATGACTTATAAATGCAAATGAGAACCCATAACATTTTCTAGATGTTGAAAGCATAAAAACATTAGCTACTCTTTTTGTGAAAAAAAAAAAATCTGTATTATGCTTCCCAGGAGAACCAAATGAAACTACCACTCGGTAGAGAAGACATTAGAAAGTTCACTAGCTGTTGTGGTTGACACCATTAAAACATTGTAAATTAGATCAGAGTTCAAATAAAACAAGATCAAGAAATTTTGGCAACTGTCACGTCTCCACATGAAAACTGTACAGTACCTTGTTGAGATGCCCATTCTCTAATCTCTGTCTTTTAGCAGCTTGGTAAGTGCAATCATTTGAGCTTAAGTTTATGGCACTTGTCTCACTTCTAACTCCCACAACCTTTTTACTCCTGAAAACAAATCAAATTGACACTAAAAAAAGGTATTCACAAACCTGACGATGAAGTATTTGTTTAGTTAGCAAAAAAATACAGATGCCAAAATTTGACATTCGTTGAAAGCTAATTCAGTAGCAGATAATAGTGACAGATGCTTGAGTTTGGGGACACTGTGAAAGGTGAAAAATAATGTGAAGACAAAATACTTGTGATTACTATAATACTGAAATACGCTCAGTGCTAAAGACACATATTTCACAACTTATGGTTCATCTACATGAACAAACTAAACAGCACATAAACTCATAATAGTCAGAATCAACCATCATAATGCTACTCAAATTATATTATAGTCAGGCCACATAAACTTCACAAAACTCAGCAAGTTTAATATTACTTACTGTGCCAGATTCTTTACTTCCACTTGTCTATTTTGCCTCGCTAATTGACTGGCTGTAGGCTTCATCAGTGTGGAGCCTCTCATGGAAGTGCCCTTCATGGTAGTTCGGAAGCGAGATTGGCGTTCATTTCCCGGTGCACCATTGCATGGTTTTCGCCCTATTTTAGCAGTAAAGGACCATAAATAATTTAAACTTCTATAAGAAATCAATGAAGATACAGAAGCAGTGAAGCACACAACCAGGAAACAGACTTAATTTCAGGCAATCAAGGAAAGGGTTCCTATGTGTTAAGAAAATGATTCAAGTGTTTGTTCAGTCCTTTTAGGTGTTTGAAATTCTGTCTATTGCCAAGCTAGGGATAGGCATATTGTCAGACATGTCAAACACTCCCTATGTAATCTACTAGTAGCAAGTAGCAAGCACCTTTTATCAATAAAAGAATATCTATGTATCAACATTTTTTTTTAATAAAAGCTTGGGGTCCTTGTGTTTTCTGCTACTACGATTCCAATAGTTCTAAAAAGTCAATCAGGAATGCTCAGAATTAACTGTACGCCCAAATATGAACGAATGGAGAACATAAACACTGATTCAACCACTTATATTTAGTAAAGTGTAAGATAGATGATAACTGAATAATCAAACAGATTAGAAACGAAATAGTGAACTTGAGGAAACTCAATGCTAGAATTTAGATTTTTCAAGACCTTCGAATCGATGGGTTTTTTGCTCCATGCCAATGGAATGTTCATGAGAAGCTGTGGAACAATGCAAAGCATTTGTATCTGCAATGCTTCTAATGGTTTGTAATCCTAGGTCTTCTGCTAGCATCCTAGTAATTAAGGCTGCAGAAACAAAAAGGATGAATGGGTTAGTGATATAGGAGTATTTACTAGAAATACAAAGAAAAAATAAAGTAACCCGCTAAACATTTCTTGTACAAGGAAAGGGATCCGTCAACAATTATTTTTTTTTTGAATTTTATCCGTCAACAATTATCATTGGAAGTTTCCATGATTTCGCATTTTAATAACATCATCACTGTACGGCCCACCATGCGGAGACTGACACAAACTGGAAATCGCGAGGGGAAGGAAGGAGGACGGGGAGGGGAGATGACGCACGGGAAGGCGGGTAGCTGGGGGCGGCGGCGAACCACCCCTGCGCGGCAGCGGCGTCCAGCGGCGACTCCTCCTGCGTGAGGTCGAACCATGTGGGCGCGTCGAACTCGTAGTCCAGGTCCACCTGGAACCACGAGACCTCCATGATCATCACCCCCTCGTGCGCGCCTCCGCCGTCGTCCATGCCCCCGCATCCTCCCCCCCTCCCCCCTCCCACCCCGCCGCCGCCGCCATCGGGCGAGGACGGGGCGGAGAAGGCGGCGTCGCACATCTCCTCGTCGTCGCTGCTGTCCATGTCGGAAGAACGGGGCGTATTCCCCGGCCTCTAGCGCCCGTCCACGCCGGGCCGGGCACGGCGGCGGCGAGGTGTTTGAAGGCTGGCCTGGCCGGAGGAGTAGGAGAGAAGAAGGGAAAGCCGAAGGAATTTGAAATGCGGAGGCCTCGGGCTTCGGCGTGTGCTGCAGGATTTGACCTGGGAACGGGAGAGCAAATTTACGGATGGGTCCCTGTAGTTTACGGTTTTTCGCTTTTAGGCCCCCACTGCTGCGGCTTCTCAGGAGAATGCAGAGTGTGTACCGCAGAATCGTGCACAGTACCGTTGCCGGTGAAGGAAACAAGTGGCAGCTGATGCGGGTAGGGTAGGTATTGAGAAGTTATTGTTAGGCTTATTGTTACATGGTTGGTTTGTTTTTTTTCTCTCTCTATACATGGTAAATAATTCAACTACCTTACAATGCTTTTGTTGCTGCAACTAGCTAAACAGTAGCTGTTTATGCAGCCAAACAAATCAATGAATGAATTAGTAGGAGCACGCATATTTTTTTTCTTATTATCCACACAATTAGGTGTCATGCAGCTAACAATTAGGTGAGGTCCTATTTAAATACTTAGCTAATTAATGAATCAGCTTCATGTCTCATCTATCATCCAGCTAATAAGGTCAGTCAGTCTCAATGGAGATTTTCATCATGATATAGTTACCAAAACAACTACAACAATTTTTATGATGTTAGTTGTGACAGTGAGTTTTCATGTACGAAATTCTCTCTATCCCTCTTTCATAAACAAGTAATCAAGTCAGCAAATCTGATGATGTGTCACTATATGAAAGAATGAAATTTGTTTGAAAACTCCATCAAGAGTGCATGGTCTCATTAGCTACTGGATGGAACAGGAGGGGCGCGCATGGTCTAATTAGCTATTAGCTCATTTCTCTCAATAAGTTGAGTCGATCCAAACAAGTCTCTCTCCTGCACACCGCGTATTGGACCTTGACCCTTGACCAAATCCGGAAGGTAATCAGCGAGAACATGCTCGGCCGGCACCAAAGTAAAACCAGGCAGGGTGCTATCTGGAAAGTACGCTGGCGCTCTTGCATTGCACTTGTTCTCTCTCGGTCTCGGGGACGTCGCGTGCTCTTTTTCCATCTGGCAGTGCGGTGGGGTCATCTGGCCTGGCCACGTCGCGGCGCGGTGCGTCGGAACATCCAATGGGGCCGTGCCTGGCTGGCTGGAGCCGGTGGCCGGCCGGAGAGCCCTGGATCGAGCCCGACCCGAGACGGGAGCACGCACGCACGGCACGGGCGCAACGGCCAACGGGCGACTCCAAGGCGGGCGATCAGGGGCACTGGCGTAATTTCCCCGGCCCTCTTCCCCCTGCCTCGGAAGGCGCGCGCAGGAATCCGATGCGAGGCGAGCAGGCACAGGTTGCTTGTCGGCTTCTCTTCTTCCATTCCTCCGTGGCGCTGCCGGCTGGCTGTCTATAATAACTGCACTGTACATGTACTGTACTGTACGCTACTACTACACCGAGATAATCCCGGTTCTCTCGAGGTCACCTCGCCCAGCACCACCCAACAACGCATCATCGGTTCAAGACAAATTTTGCCGGATTCAAAACTTGAACCCTCCAAATCTCCAATATTTTCAACTTCATTCACACCTTGGTAGTAGTAGTACTGTACTGTAGTAGTATTCCTGCACGGAGTCGAGTGACGCGTTGGTTTCGCCAGTTTTGACCGACGCCGTGCCGGTGAAACTGAACCACTGCTGGTGGCGCTGCTGCTTTTTGGCAGCTTTGAGACGCTCGCGACTGACTGGAGTGCATGTGCATCTGCAGCAGAACGATGCACAAGCAAATGAAGCAAGCGTAGGAGTACGTACACGCAAGCCCACGCAAGCCCTTTTTCGTCCTCGACGCGATGCAGCAGCTCTAGCGTCTCGCCGTACACGGCCGGCCGGCCATGTCCTTTACCCGCTACATGACAAACGCTCACTGGCTCGTCGGAGGAGACGACAGAGGCGTATAAATTCCAATGCCAGTGGCAGCGGTCCAGTACTGTAGAGTAGACAGGCGTATGGTATAGTTCCGACGTACTGTACGCCTCCGCGTGCTCGACCCAGACGAAACGAAACGAAACGGGCGGCACTGTTGGCGGCGGCAGCGTGCGTAACGTACTGGTACATTGCGCGTGCGTATAATTCGGACGGCTCCGAGTGCTCACTGTACGCGTACACCCTAGTACAGTAGCTAGCTAGTAACGCGACGACGCGGCAGACTGGTCATGCCGATTTATTTGTACGCGATCGAAAACGGCCAAGTTTTTCGAAAAATTGGGCGTACGAGCGCGGTAGAGTACGTCTTTTTCTTGAATTGATTGATGACGAGAGAAATGGCCACCGATTCAGACACCACCGGTCGAGAAAGTTGGATTCGATGGCGTATTGCCGTTCGTATTGGAACAAAACACAAGGTCGAGCTATACTAGTATGTATGTATGGGTCCGTGGCGGTTGGCGGTTGCAAAGATTGGGCAGCTTAATTCCGGAGTACCATCGAGCGTAACACCATCTCTGAGTGTGCGTTTTTAGTTGTTCGATTCGAATTATGTGATTACCTTTTTTTATTATTGTCTATAATCTTATTTTGGTTCCCCACTACGAGGATTATGCTAAACCGATTGTACATTGATTATTTGAGGTCCTAAACGAATTCAAATAAAAAGTGATGAACTATAAAGTTTCATAACTTTTTTGAGATCTACAACTTTTATTTTGGTGGGTTTTCAATTCGTAAGATCTAGGACTTGTCGGCTATTGGGAGGCCAAAAGGTCTATTTGTCCGATCGGGCCCACAACTTGTTTTCAAATGAAGAAATTGTTAACTATAAAATTTCATAACTTGTCGAACTTTCATGCTGGTAGTTATTCCTTACGAATTCGTTTACAAAATTTCAATTTCAAAATTGAGATATTCAAACATTAGTTTTCCATGACAATTTGATTTAAAATGAAAAAGTCGGGAGCCATAGCATTTTTTGCATGAAAATCACGCACTATGCGGCAGCAGGAATCAAATCCATGACCTCCCCTGGCGCGCAGCCTCTCCTTTTTCATTATTGTCTATAATTCATTTTGGTTCTGAGCTTATTATGCTAAACCGGATGTAAATTGATCGTTTGTGGTTCTAAACGAATTCAAATGAAAAAGGTGGTCATCTACAAAATTTCATAACTTTTCAAGATCTACAATTATTTTTTTGGTAAGTAAATTTTAGCTAAATCTAAAATATTTTGACTCGGTATTATGCAAGGATTCTATTTTTACGCATAGAGAGCGAGGTGTAGCTCCTTGCCTCGTCTTGCTTGCTTAATGGGCCCCTAGCTCGTTAATCTGAGTATTATTCAATTTAATTCAATTGGTAAAATACACTCCTGTACAAAAAGGGTACATGACGTGGTTGTGATTGAATTGCACCGTCCATGGTGGTCCGACTCCGGTGGAGCCGATAATCCAGGCCACCTGCTCGCTGGCGCTGCGTCTCTAGGTACCAGTGTACCACCGGTGGCGCCGAGGCGGTCAGGACTCACGCTTGGGGGCTTTGATTGCTCCCCGTCGGCAGTCGGCCCGTCCCCGCCTCTCCCCGGAGGTGGTGGTGGCAGAGGAGGAGGGCATCTGCGGCGGATCGGCGGTCCACCACCACTCCTCCACCGCGATCAGATCGCCATTGATGCCCCCGTCTCAGTAGCCCTCTGCCGCCTAGTAGCAACTTAAGATACGCGCAGGCCGCAGGCCCACGGCGGTCGTACCGTCTTCCTACAGTGCCGACTGCCGCTGCGCCTGAGAGCTGAATGCACTGGACCAGACCTGTGTGTGCAGCCTCGCGCGCCTGCGTAGTAGTAGCTGCGGCGGCCTGTGGCCATTGGACCGGCAACCGGCGGCAGCCGGAGCCCGGAGGCAGAGGCGACAGACACGGGGCTCGAGATCGCTTTGGTCAGGCTCCAGCTCGGCACCTGTGAATCTGTGATGGATGGGCCGCGTGAGAGCAGGTTTGACGGCCCAGCGGCCGGGATCATCGGTTAGGCCAAATCTGGTGGTTACATGGATCCAGGCCCACGCAGTTGTGATGGGCCGGCCGTGGACTGTGTTGTGTGGTGAAATACAGGTTCGACTTCCGTCCACCACGCGGTTCGAAGCTGGCGAATAGCCCCGCTACTGGATGGATGGTACATGAACACTGATTTTTGCTCAAAAAAAAAAAAAAGAGCACTGATTTCATCCTGCGACTAATAATAGCCCAAAGCCCCAGCAAATAAAATCGTTTATTTTAAGGCGTCAGCTAGATTAGAGTAGTTACGTGTTGGCGATCGACGACGACACGGCAAGGCAAAGGCGAGTAAGCGACGCGATGTGTCTGTCCTTCATCAAGCACCGGCCGGGATGCGATTAGATGCTTCTTGGTTTCGTTTGCTTGTTTATTTATTCTCGCTAGCTTTTGCAAAGAGAGGGAAAGTAAAGGTGAGCTAGTTAGCGTGCCAGTACAGTGTGGACGGTGCCACGGTGGGCGGCAGGCGGATTTACCTTGGCCTTTGCGTTCGTTCACTACTTGAGCCCTGCACGGCACTGCCGCTCAACGTCTTCCTGGAGAAGAGTCCCTTCTTTCTCCTCTGCCAGCCAATCAAATGGAGAGAAAAGCAGAAGGTTTCTTTTTTTTTTTTTTTTGGGGGAATAAAGTCAAAGGTTTCAGCGGTAGATTTTTTTTTTTTTCATGGGCGACGGACATCCAGGCCCTACGTGTTGAGAGGCGGACGGACAGGGGGTGAGGGCTTTCTTTCCGTGGACACGGACAGCAACAACGAACAGCCGACGCAGACGCATGCTGATGCTGACGGGTGATGATGGCAGCGGACACTGGTCAGTGACGGTGGCCGCGCGCCGCCCGCCCGTCCGAGGCTTCGAGCCCGGCAGAGATGGGAGATCGCAGATCGGGGCCGTCCGTGGGGCAAGCAACCAAGCATGGCGAGGCGTGTGCGGACCAGGACTGCCGGTGGTGGTGGCCGCGGTGGGGCAGCCGGACAAGGGGCCAGGCCGCCGTCGACGTCGCGTGTGTGGACGAGACAGGGCGCGGACAAGGGCGCAATCCGATCGTGTGACCCAGATTCCTCGTGGAATCAGAATCAACAGAAACGGGCAGATATTTGTCTCGTTTCTCCCATTTCTGGTGGCCACGGCCCAGCTGGGGTTTTGGGGTGGGTTCCTCCTTTCCACGCTAGCAGGCTCGCCGCCGTGTTGTGTTTCGCTTATTCCAGCATTGCCGCTCGCTTGGCACACAGCACACTGCAGGAGCAGCACCAGCATTTTTTTTCTATCAAAACCAAAAAAAAAAAAAAAGAGAAAAAGAAAATAAGAAGCGCCCGCAACAGCAACAGCGACGCTGATGTATTGTGTCAAGAAATTTATTACTTTGATGCCTTTTATTGTAACCTCCGCCAAGGTTTGACTTATTACTCCATCCGCGTGGTACCGCCAGGAGCAAATAACTCATCAAACAGCTGCAGCGGGACACGGTAAAACATATATTTGCGCCCCGAGACGCTTTTATTCAATTATACAATTTATAAAATAAATAAATTATTATTAAAGTATCTCTAATGATAAAATAAGTCATATCAAAATGGATGATGTTTATATAAAAATTTTGAATAAAACAAACAATCAAAAAAATGATGTCTTAAAGTCAACATGATAAATCCTTGAAAACTATTTCAAATTCAAAAAATTCTAAAGAGACTAAACACGCGCTGTGAACAAAGACATTCAAATGCACTAGTTCACGATGATAATTATAGTAGGACAAGACTCATTTTGCCGTTCATAAGGTGGCTCTCATGCTATTTTGGTGTGAACAAATAATATTGAATTGATGGATGATAAAAAGTTCAAATGAACAAATACAAGTTTGCATTTTTTTGTACTACTAAACCAGCCAATGAAAATATATTGATAATGCAAATGAGTTTGCTCGATTAAACAAAAAAGGTTGAATGAAAACCCATTAGAGGAAGTGAGGAACACTTTATGGACGTCACAATGTCACATGCAAAAATTACTAGCCCACGGAGAAAAGGAAAACCGTGGGAGGGCAATCCCAGTGCCAGAGCCCATCCAAGGATCCACTGGGCCAGCTTTGGGAGCTCAGTGGCAGCTCAGCTCCTCCAGGTCCCCCTTGTCCAGCTACCGTCCCGCCGTTTTCTTGCCGAGCCCGCCACGGCTCTCGATCATCGGCGGCCAGGAACGGACAAGTGACAACGAACGCGCCCCCGTCGTTTTCCGCAACAGACTTGCGCGCCCCGGCTTCATCGTTCGTCCCGGCCCTGGGGCCTGGGGCTACCTCGCTCACGCTGACGGCTCTGGCCAGTACGCGCGGCGGGCGGCGGCGGATGCGAACAAGAGTGGCAGCTGGGATCCTCGGCCGCAGGAGCACGGGGAGGGGGAGATTCCTTGTTGTTCCTTGTTCGTCCGTTCCGATAGTGCCGAGACCTCGATGTCTTTTTGGCCCCAGCCGGCAAGCTCGCTGTCGCGTGGCGTGTCACAGTGCAAGACCGGACGGACGGCACGTTAAACGGCGACCTCACTTGGCGTTTGGCGCGCGGCCGCGGCAAGGCAGCACGGCGCCACTCGGCTTTCCTTGGTTAAAATCAACTTCAGAAGCATTGCCGTAGCTTGGACTACTTCGCTTCCTAGAGAATATCGAGCGCGACGAAAAATCAGCAAAATTACAAAGAAAAAAAATATCGGCATTTATTGTTTTAGAGATGTTTGAAGAAAATGACTTTTCTTTCTTTTCATTTTTCTTTTGACCACAACCTCTTATAATTGAATTGAACGGTCTTAAAATACAATGACAATTCAAGTCCTTCGTGTTGGCGCAAGGCGAGTTTTTCGCAAGGAGCTCCGCAGAGTTTTTTTTTTTCGCACGTGAGAGTCACTTTAGACCCAGGTAGGTTTTACAACTAATAGGTAACCCATTGTTCATTATAGTAATTTAGCTTTCATAACTATATTATTTTTGGGGTAACATGTTTGTTCATTGGTTCAATGATGGTGGCCAATAAATCATACTAAAAAGAAATTTACGGACGCCGAAGCCAAAATAAACAATAATTTGGAACTCCTTCTATAGGGGATACTAGGTAACCATTGGTAATTTAGCTAGTCTTTCTATATATATTGGTAATTAGCTAACAATATACTTGAAATTCTAAATTAAATTAGTTCAAAAATTTTTTTAAATTTTCACTAGAGACATTAATACATTTCTAAATATGGGCCAAATATATTATTTTTTTATGCACCTGTTGTTTTGATCTAAACAATAATTTAGAAAACCAAACAAACTATATACTTAGATGTTTTGATTAAAATGATAACATCAAACAAATACGGGCCAAATGTTGTTTTGATCTATCAGCAAAATGTATTGACACATAGATGGTTTTATTTGTATTAGTGGTCTTCCACTTTTAGCCCCTGCTAGCGAATGTGTATAGGTATAGGTAAATGTGTATAGTTTAGTTTAGAATTCAAGGTGATTGGTAGTATAGTAACCACATTTAGCAGTACTTATAAAACACAACCCAACAATTATAAAGCAACTTTTGAAGAAGCAGAAATAAGCAAACAATCTTTTGTAACCGATGATATGGAATTGGTCCAAGTAGTGAGAGAAGGTATCATCTAGATTATTAGAACTTATACAGTTATTATTACTATATAATACAGATAGTTGAATTTGAATCTAAACTAGCTAACTGCTACCTAGCCAAATCAATAGAGAGGATGTCAGGAACGGTCTGTCATGGAAGTTAACGGACAACAACCTACCCACTTGAGCCGTTAGGGCAAAGTGGTGACCCATGTATATGCGCCCGCACTGGCTGTCCTGGCCGTTGATTGCTTCGTGGGTCCCACATCCTCTTTCGATATAATCGCTTCCTCTCCCATCCTCTCAGTCGCACAACGCCACTCATAGTTGGCATGTAGGCGCGCCGCCGGAGCCCGTGCCACCTGAGGTTTCTTCTTCTCCACCTCTTGCATGCTTAGAAAGGGGCGGCGAAGCGAAGGCGGCGTCAGGTGACGCCACCGGAGCGGGCAACGACGGAGGTGGTCGGGCTAGGTTAGGATGTAGGTGCTAAGACCATGGTAGCGACACGGGTAAGGTAAGAGGGTGGTCACCATGGGCGTGGTAGGGACTCGCTAAAGCACGGTCGTGGGGCTTCAGCGAGACCCTACCGCGCCGTTGAGCGGCATGACCTGTCTCAGCGTGAATCTTGATGCCAAATCTCCTTCTATGGTCATCGCCTATAGAACTCCGGCGAGACCCTACCGTGCCGCGGCGGCCGGCGGTGGAGTAGCACTTGTTTCTTGTCCAGCGTGAATCTTGATGCCGCCACGTCTCCTATGGAGATGCCAAAAATCCACTCTCTCAGCCGCTGTGCTTCCTTCCGTTTCGCGCTTCGCCCAAATCAACGGGACGGGACGGGATCACGGGCGACGGGACTCCCTCCCTTCCCATTTCACACCACACGGCCGCGGGCCGCCAGAAGCGGCAAAGCAAGACGCCAAACCCGGCTTCGGCTCCCCCGTTGCCTCCGTCCGTCCGTCCTCGGTCACCACCACCGTCCAGCCCCGCGCCAGTTGGCCCCCCAAACCCCCAAATCCCCCCCGCCCGCCCGTCCGCACCAGCCCAATCCCGCCTATGCTGCCGCCCCGGCGCCGCCGCTCGCCCCACTCACCACGACGACGACGCCGCCGCGCCCATGAGGGACGACGGCGACGACGACGGCCCCGCGACGACGACGACGAGGAGGAAGCAGCCGCCAGCGCCGTCGCCGTCACGCGACCGGCGGCCGCGCGCCGACGGCGGGATGCGCATCGTGGTGCCGCTGCAGGGGTGGTGCAGGGCCGGGGCGGCCTGGTGCTGGGCTCCCTCATCCCCTGCGCGCTCTTCTACTTCTTCCAGCTCTACATCAAGCGCAACCGCCCCGCGTCGCCGCCGGCCCCGGGCTCCCCGCCCGCGTCCACGCCGGCCTCCACCCCGATCCACCGCTCCCACTCGCGGGGCCTCCTCACGCCGCGCGGCGCCGCGCTGCCGTCGCTCTCCGCGCGCGGCGCCGTCGTGCGGGCCGGCGACGAGGAATCGCTCTACTACGCCGGACTCCGCCGCTGCGCTGATGACCCTTACCACCCGGCCTCCAACCCCGGCGGCGTCATCAACCTCGGCCTCGCCGAAAATCACGTACGGATTCTTCATGATATTTGTTATTATCCTTCGGAGAATCTGTTCAGAGGTCCTGATTGATGCATGGCTGACCTGACCCCGTGCGCGCGCGCGTGCAGCTGTCGCTGGATTTGGTGGGGCGGTGGATGGAGGAGCACGCGGGGGCGGCGATGCTGGACGGCCTCGCGGGAGCCGGAGAGGAGGTCAGGGACCTCACCATCAGGGGGCTCGCAACCTACCAGCCCCATGACGGGATACTTGCCTTGAAGATGGTAGGCTAACGGATTCCGTTCTGATTCACCTTTCCTTTTTGTTTTTTTGTGTTCCTCCGTCCATAAAGCATCCATCTCCTATTATTCTGTGATTTTATTATCTGCAAAATACAAGCGTTCCATGTGTGTTTTGTTGTCAAATATTGCTGTGCTGCCTGCGCCTCGGTTCCATCGACCATGAAAAAAGCTCACGATCTTCTTTGCGACTTACCTTGCCATACTGCTTCATTCATCCTGTGGAGTAGCATGATGGATTGTTTCCTTCCTCTTTTGCAAGCAGTGTCTGTAGTATTGGCACTTTTTAGGTTACTGGTTTTCATTTAGCAGATTTTCCTAGGCACAGATACCTCCATCAGATAGCAGTATCGGTTAATAATTAAATTTCTGAAAAATCTAACAACTGAAGTCAGCATCTAAACCCGAGGTGGTGGGGTATTATTGTACTCAACTCACAATATCGTGTGATTTTGTTTGTTTCTTCGTCCTCCTGATTTTTCCTAGCCATATATGTGTTATCCCAAGCAGACACTGACAAAGAGTCACCAACCATTCTAGGCGATCCACGGTGGCTGGAATTGCACCAGTTGTCAAATCTTGAATTCTCCTTTAGTAGACCTTTTTGTTTTGATGAGCTAGTTCCTATACCTGCGAATATTTGAAGCGTCCTAGTTACGTGTTCTGTGGCTTCCACTGCTGTTAATATTTTTGAATTTGACATGAGATTTTACACTATATTATTATGCTTCATATGAAATTGTCTAATGTTGAGTACTATGCTGCTAAAACACCTACTTCCCAGCTGAAGCTGGTCAGTATGATTCCGCTTACTGTATTGGAACCATTTGTATTTCCCTTTTAGCTTATTTTCCATTTTTTTGGATTATTGTTATCTAGTGAACTTAATTCCGGTTGGATCCTTCAGGGAATTAATTGACCTGTTCTGTGAATGCTTCATGGAAAACTGGAAACCAGTACATGTGCGGTTTAGTTCTCAACTTCGATGAATGCCAATCTGTATTTATGGTGTGGTAATTTCCAAATATGAACTCAATTTCTCTTTCAGGCTCTTGCTGGATTCATGCGGCAAATCATGCAAGGTTCAGTGTCCTTTGATCCATCTCAAATGGTGATTACATCTGGGGCAACTCCTGCAATGGAAATACTGAGTTTCTGTATCGCTGATCCAGGAAATGCATTTCTTGTGCCATCACCTTACTACCCGGGGTAATTTTGTCTCTCTTGCTCTGTTGATACATTCTATGCATGATTTTGATTTTAATGTGATGAACTGACTAAATCACTTTGTTTCTGCAGTTGGGATAGGGACATAAAATGGCGAACTGGTGTTGAGTTGATACCTGTTCCTTGTCGTAGCACTGATAACTTTAACATCAGTATCACTGCTCTTGAAATAGCTTACAAACAGGCAAAAAAGCGAGGAGTAAGAGTTCGTGGGGTTCTCATATCTAACCCTTCCAACCCAACAGGAGGCATTGTGCCAAGGGAAACACTGCATGACCTTCTAGAGTTTGCTGCAGAGAAGAACATACACTTGATTTCTGATGAAATATTTGCTGGTTCAACATATGGAAGTGACAAGTTTACCAGTGTGGCAGAGGTTGTGGATGAACTAGAGGATTTCGATAAAGGCAGGGTTCATATCATTTATGGGCTCTCAAAAGACCTATCACTTGCTGGGTTTCGAGTTGGAGTGATATATTCCTACAATGAACACATTGTATCAGCTGCTGCTAAGATTGCTCGATTTTCATCTGTCTCAAGTCCAACACAACGGTTGCTTGTTTCCATGCTTTCAGATGAAAAGTTCATTTCAGAATACATAAAGGTTAACAGAGAGAGGCTCCAGAAAAGGTACCTTCTGTTTGCCGATGCTTTGAAACAAGTTGGGATTGAATGCTTCAAGAGCAGTGGCGGGTTCTATTGCTGGGCAGACATGAGCAGGTACATCCGATCTTACAGTGAGAAAGGAGAGCGCAAGCTCTGGGACAGGCTGTTGGAGGAGGCAAAGGTCAATGCAACCCCAGGTTCTTCTTGCCATTGCATTGAGCCTGGATGGTTCAGGTGTTGCTTCACAGCATTGAGTGAGGAGGACATTCCTGTCTTGGTGGAAAGGCTCAGGAGGGTCACAGATAGCCACAAATCAAACCGTTGAAACGCTAGAGTAGTTTTTCTGAACCCTTGTGGTATCGAAATAACCATATCTTGGCTGGTGCTCCACAGTGGATTGCAGGGGCACTCAGGAAAAGGTTGGACAGTCCATTAATTTTAGTTCATAGATATTCAGCAGCTTCTTGCTACAGCTGCACAACAATTGCTGGAAGCCCTGGGCTGGTGGAAGGATGAATGGGATTTGGGAAACTTGTTCAATGAGCCATGCTGGTCAGTTGTCTGCTGTTTCTTATGAGCCATGATGCCGCAGCACTCTGGATGGTTATATCCTGTTGGTCTCACTTTTGGTGACTCAGAAGACGAATTGCCCATCTGGTGGTGAGGCGTGCTGAGCTGATCTTTTGGTCCAGATCCGACCATGTTCTCCTTTTCCTTTTTATCTTCTTTTTTGTTCTTTGGTTACATAAGCTAGTGTTCAGGTTCAGGTTTTGTAAAGCAATGGTTCCTGCATGTGCCAGGGTTTTGGACGCTGTTCATACATTGTCGCTGCAAGTAATTTATTTTTTGGGGGGTTCATTTTAACAGAACAAGTCTGTCAATGGAGGGACCGGAGAAATGAGAAGAATTCTGTGTGGGAGACATGAGACATTAACAAAACCTGTAGTATGCTTGCAGGTGAAGAAATGAGACATTAACAAAAGAAAATGAAAGATTATAGCGTACCTA
The DNA here is from genome assembly GCA_015847255.1 of Hyparrhenia diplandra. Lineage (NCBI taxonomy): Eukaryota > Viridiplantae > Streptophyta > Magnoliopsida > Poales > Poaceae > Hyparrhenia > Hyparrhenia diplandra. The sequence continues at coordinate 293,656 of JADLZK010011821.1, read as the reverse complement.
CATGGCCTACACGAAGCATAACTAGGTAGAAGCTTTAGCTCCCGTTTGGTAGCTAACTCCCCTCTAACACGAATATTTCAAGCAGATCCTCCACGGTAATCCAGAGAAGACTCATCCCTCTTTGATGGAGTTTCATAATGTCAGCATTAGCTTATGTTTTCTGATAGATATTGGACCTTGAAATTTGATGTGTATGGACTATTTATCAACTGACATTTTTTTTAAGGATAGCTAAGAGCCTAAGACCATGTTTGTTTTAATAGTCCATGACTTTTTGTTAGTCACAGGGACCTTTTTTTAAAGATTCTAGGATGGTCTTCAAGAGACTTTTAGCTAGAAGTAGTCTCATCCTGTTTGGTCTGCTAGAGACCGATTTTAAAAAAGTCCTGGGAACCAAACGCCCCCTAAATCTCATTTGTGTGATTTTAGGGTTGCTTCACTCCAATTTTTTTTTTTTTTTAAATTAAGTGATATGATCCTCTAAATCCAAAGACAGCAGCACGGGCCTTCTTTCCCAACTCGGCTAGGCAAAATTTATGTGATGTATATGCCGTTGTATCACATGAACTTGTGTCATTAATAAATCTAAGTGATCTGATCCTCTAAACCATCCAAGATCTATACAGACATGCAACAGTTATTATAAATTTATAATATATTTACACTGCACAATAATTATCTTGGTGTAGTTTCTATAAAGAATTGTTGCGACTATAGACCTATATGAAAATCCTTTGTTTTGCTTCAAGTATTTGTTTTTATTAAATCTGTTATAGGTTTGCCCAAAAATTGGTTTTTAATCTGTTAATTGTTTAAAATCTACTTGTCATGTACAATTTATTCTATCACATGAATCTGTGGCATTAAGAAATCTGAGTGATTTGGTGGCCCTCCAAATCATTCGGATGATCAAAACCCATACATCACCCAGGTTTTGTATAGATAGATCTTTTCTGAAGAGTTCAAGGGAGCCCTGGATGCATTAGTATTACCGCCACGATCTAATTATCGTAGTCCCCAAATCCTTCGCCAGCAGCTAGATACCAAAGAGCAGCACTGCTCAGAACATACAGATAGTTGTCTAGGCAACATACCTGATTTTTAACCGACTGCTAGCAGATGTGCTGACAAACATTCAACTCTTGGTGATGAGGACTGCATCCTCCGGCCTCCAAACGTAAACCAAAACTCTGGCATCAGGTATTAGTGCAACAGTTGTAGTAAAACAAGGTCTTTGTGCAACTGTTGTAAACCACCACAAACTCTTGTCCAGGCAATCATCAGTAACAACAATTAATTAATGACCACGAATTGGGGAATGCATCTGCGGCTGAGGAACGACATAAAATAAAAGTACCTCAGACAACAACAATTCCTTTATTGTTACACAAATAGCACACTGTTGTCCGCAACAAAAGAAAGAAATAAAACAAGAGAAGAAGCAGAAGAAAAAGGCACACTGCTATGTTACACTAGGACATGTGTAAACAAGATTCACCCTGTACCCAAATCAACTACAAATCTGAATGCTCTGATTACTCAAACAGGAGAATCATGTGCAGGGTTACCATGATTACCTCCCACACCGTCGGCGTCAGAGGGACGCTCCAGAATGCCGGCATGTGTGAGCAGTGCCCAGAGGTGGGTCATGAACTCCCCGCCGGCGGCGAGCTTCTCGGTGTGGATGTCAACATTGCTTGACGGCGCGAGGAAGAGTATGAAGTCGGCCCAGAATTCAGCCAGCACCTTCCATCTCCGCGCCTCTGGAACCACGCCTCTGAGCTCTCTCCCAAGCCTGGCCCCTAGCTCCAGGATGTTGCAGTGGTTGTTGCTCGGCAAGACCATCATCATCAGCTTCTCGCATCTGCTGCTCACAGTATCACACCCAGTGAGGCTTCCACGAGCTTCCATGACCACGGCGTCGAAGATGCGTTGGGTGTCATAGTCATGGCCAGGCAGCATGTCCGGAACAAAAGCTACAAGGTAGACACAGTAGTTTGACAGGGTCTTGGCGACATGGTAGTCGTTGTCGGTTAGGGGATCCTGATGACCATCCATGGCAATGGTTGTGCCGATGTGCCATATGAGAATCTTATGGATGTGTGTAGGAAGGGTGCAGGCCCATGAGAACTGGTTTCCCAGCTGATTTCTGGCTAGAGCTGATTGGCCATCTTGTAACTGTCCATTGCTCTCTTTGAACCCAAAAAGCACGCGTTCGATGACTGGTTTTCTCAACCTGAGCTTTTTCCCAGCCTTCTGTCCTTCTCTCGTTGCGTCGACCAAACCAAGTGACAAAAGTGCTAGCACATTCCACGGCTGGTAATCGAAGTTGTGTAACAGGGAGTACTGCCCAAGCGCTCTCTGCCAGGAATTTTTTGGGTCACCAGCTATACAAGAACCATCATTCTGCACCCAAGTAAAGTTTTCAGTCGGATGACAGAGATCGTCCACTATGTCCCACCTACCGACCATGCTGTAATTGGAGGGTAGCACAATGTTTAAAGGGGCAAGGGACAATGCTAACACAACGATAAGAAGCACAATGGTTACCCAGTGAATAACATCGGTTTCATGAACTCTTTGTTCTAGGTTACTACGATGGTAGTACCTGCTAAATGCTCCAGAGATACTCCAAATGGTAACAGCTTGTCCAACAAATAAAAATGCCCAGCCCTTATACCGAAGAGACTCCATATCGTACCTTGTGTAGAGGAAATCATATAGGAATGCCAACTCCATCTCTATAACTCCAAAAGCACGAACATAGTTACCTTCTTCAGAGATGAGTCCATTAAGCACAAAATCTAATGTTTTGGCGTGGCCAGCTTCACCAATCTGGTATCCACACAATCTCCGCTTCAACAATTTAAACAATGTGAAGGAGAGCGCAACATCCTTCACTGTTTCCACAGCGCCCTTGTATATGCTTTGAGACTCGATGAATTGCCACACAGAATCAATGGTTTTGCATTTTCTAGCTACCTTCCTTGTTATTACCTCTTCCATTTCAACATTAACTCTGTATTCGGGTGCGGTGGGAAGCTGGGAAGCTACTTCCTCGTCACCATGGAATATGTACTTGTACCCTACCATGGTTTTAGGATTCGGGCTCAAGTCCTGAGCTATTTGCTCATGCTCAATCATCATGTAGTCAGCAACCACTTTAGACTTCTTCAGCAAGCCTCCTTTTTTGCTTGCGTTGCCTAAAGTCCCAGACTTTCTGTATGTCAAAATGATACTCTGAATCCAGAATATCCAGATGGTTGCAGTGTAGCTAATGACGTGACCGTTGCAATTCACAATCAGCCATAGCACAAGAATGATCTGTAACATGTGCTGCACAAGCATCCTCTTCCTCTGCTCAATGTCTTGGATGCTGTAAACTGAGATGGAATCAGCACTCACTTGGATGAGGAGGAGGATGGTGGCCCAAAGGACGAATGTCTGGTCACGGAACGGACCATCCTGCAGCAACCCGATGGTGTAGGGGGCCAGCACGGAGAAGAGTGTGTACACTGCCCACACGAAGAACCGGAAGAAACCATGGCTATGCTGCCGCCGGCTTGAGCCAAACAACTCAACGAGGATCCAGATGAAGGCGCTGAAGAGGACGAGGACCTCCACGCGCACCAGCTTGCCTTGAGTGCTGTCCCAGCTCTGGGCAAAAGTTGTGGTGGAGTTCATGACCCCCATGGCTTCACCAAAATAGTCCAGAGCTAGATGTGGAGGGAGAAGAGCCAAGACAAATTAGCGTGAATGGTGGTGAAAAGGTCTATACGCATTTGCTTCATAGGAGACTGCAGTTAATCTGCCTCAGAAGTTTTTCTTAATCCGTGAGTTCATGTGAAGTGAAACAATCAACACCCATCTGTGCTTACAACATAACATGATATTCTACGGTTCTGGGGCCAGTGTGTCAGTCATAGTGATGAGGAAGACTTTGTTTCATTTGGGTAGCAAAGAAAACAGGCTAATAAGCATTGGTTAATATATAAAATACAACAATAAATTAGCTATGCATGGTATGGATGATGCATAGTTGTTAACATGAACACATACAAAACCATACGTAGATTGCTATGCATGGTATTGGTAAATATGGATATTTTAAGTGGTGTTCCATTGATATAGGATGGGCCATGCGCTGCATGCTCCCTGACGAAATGCATTTCTTGCTCCCTCACACTAAAACCAATACAAGGATCATAAAAAATGGGTGTGTGCGTGTGCGCGTGCGTGGGTGTGTGTTCAGTAACGCCACGAACCTGATGGGCAAAGATTTAATGTTACCATGTGAGCTGGAACCCGCTAAAGACTAGGAGTTGCCCATATGAATCAATGGTCTGTCCTCCCTAGAATAAATTACATCCTCTCATGCTCGCTGTAGACCCGATTCCTGCTAGGCAGTATGCGCAGCTCGCTCGCAGCTTCCTGAATTGAAGCAGAAGCGCAACAATCAAAATGATGCATATGGTCATTTTGAGTTCAAATCTGATATTGCAACATTTCTCATATACATACATACACGTTGATTTGATCTATACTTACCGGTGCATGCATGATGGCAAACGGACTGAACAGAGGCAGTAGGCCAGCTAGTTGAGCCACCAGGTGGAGCGGCTGCTAGCTAGTTGAGCCACTGACAACCCCAAGCACTTGTCACTTGCGCCTCTCTCTGGCCTTATCTCATGCTGTAGACTGTAGGTGGGATAGCAGCCTTGTCGAACAGGCGGCGAGCAGCATTTTGTCAAACATGTTGCGAGCATGAGCTGGGGTGCCTGTTTAGATGTCGCGATCACGGCGTTGGTCTCCAGGCTCCACTGTCAGTATAATAAGCAAGTGCGGAGGATCCGGCGACGAAGCGCAGCGCAGCATGTCCTGCTTGCCTGCCATCCCGCCTCGTTTCCTCCGCTGTTGCTGCGGCGACGCACGCGGTCCGCGCGGCGAGCACGCGCAACGTTGCCTCGGCGCCAGGGCGTTGTGCGGCCGTGCAGCGGTATGTGGGAGGCTCCATCGGGGACGCAGCTGCTGCTGTCATGGCCGCGAGGCATGAGAAGTCTGCGCCGACAGAGCGCGCTTGGAGTTGGAGCGGCGGGCGGCCGGCGGTGCCGGGGAGCGGTGGCCTGGCCGCCACAAGGTCGAACCGATCGAACCGAAACAGGAAAGCCCGCGTTTGATCCAACCGCGACGCAGACAAGGGCTTTCCTGGCCCATAATTTAGCCCAACAACCTAAGAGCCCGAAATGGCCCACGTCGCCTTCCAGCCCAGCTTCTCCAGCCCGAGCACAGGTCCGCGCCTCCTGCGAGGTGAGCCTTCTTCTCTCCCGTCGCCATGGAAATGCATTTCTCACCTTACTACCCTGGGTAATTTTGTCTCTCTTGCACTGTTGATACATTTCTATGCATGATTCTATTTTGAAGTGACGAACTTCATCTCACTTTGTTTCTCCAGTTGGGATGATACAGGGGCATAAAATGGCAAATTGGTGATGAGTTGATACATGTTCCTTGTCGCAGATAACTTGACAAGTGATAACTTTAACATCACATCAGTATCGTTGCTCTTGAAGTTGAAATAGCTTACAAACAGGCAAAAAAGAGAGGAGCACGAGTTCATCGGGTTCTCATAACTAACCCTTCCAACACAGTACAGATCGAACATACAGATAGTTGTCTAGGCAAAATACCGACTTATAGCTGATATGCTGACAAACATTCAACTCTTGGCAATGAGGACTGCATCCTCAGGCTTCCAGACGTCAACCAAAACTCTGGCAATCATCAGACATTAGTGCAACATTTCAAGTAAAACAAGATATTTCTGCAACTGCTGTATTCCACCACAAGTTCTTGTCCAGGCAATTATCAGTAACAACAATTCATGACAACGAATTGAGGACTGCACCTTCGGCTGAGGAGCCAAATAAAAGTACATCAGATAGCAACAATTGCTTTATTTCGTACACAAATAGCACACTGCATTCCCCACTAAATGAAAGAAAGAAACGAAGAAAAAAAAAAACAAGCAGCAGAAGAACAAGGCACGCTGCTATGTTACAACACGACCATGTGAAACAAGATTCACCCTGTACCCACATGAAATTCAAATATGATGAACAAACAATCATAATAGACCAGCTACTCCAGCAGAGGCCGAATCAATATCCTTCAGACCAGAATGCTCTGATTACTCAAACAGGAGAATCATGTGCAGGGTTACCATGATTACCTCCCACGCTTTCGGCATTAGAGGGGCGCTCCAGAATGCCGGCATGTGTGAGCAGTGCCCAGAGGTGGGTCATGAACTCCCCGCCGGCGGCAAGCATCTCGGTGTGGATGTCAACATTGCTTGACGGCGCGAGGAAGAGTGTGAAGTCGGCCCAGAAGTCAGCCAGCACCTTCCATCTCCGCTCCTCTGGAACCACGCCTCTGAGCTCTCTACCAAGCCTGGCCCCTAGCTCCAGGATGTTGCAGCGGCTGTTGCTCGGCAAGACCATCATCATCAGCTTCTTGCATCTGCTGCTCACAGTATCACACCCATAGAGGCTTCCACGAGCTTCCATGACCACGGCGTCGAAGATGCGTTGGGTGTCATAGCCATGGTCTGGCAGCATGTCCGGAACAAAAGCTACCAGGTAGGCGCAGTAGTTCGACAGGGTCTTGGCGACATGGTAGTCGTGGCTGCCAGTGAGAGGATCCTGCGGGCTATACATGGCGATGGTTGTCCCGATGTGCCAGACGAGAATCTTGTGGATATGTGTGGACAGAACGCAAGCCCATGAGAATTGGCTTCCCAGCTGATTTCTGGCTAGAGCCGACTGACCATCTTGTAACTGCCCATTGCTTTCTTTGAACCCAGAAAGGACACGCACGATAACTTCATCTGTCAGCCTACTCTTTTCATCAGCCTTCTGTCCTCCTCTTGTTGCGTCGATCAAACCCAGTGAAAAAAAGTGTAGTACATTCCATGGGTGATAATCAAAATTGAGTAACAGGGAGTACTGTCCAAGAGCTCTCTGCCAGGATTCTTTTGCCTGACGTTTTACAGTAACAGCACCACCCTTGAAAATCCCCATGGTTCGTCTCCACCTAAAAATGGCACTAGTTACATTTTGGAGTTCGAACACTATTGACCACCTCATGTCCCTGCCAGTGCCGCAAAAAGGTGTAACAGACGACAACAACAACACAATGATAAGCAGGACAATGGTTACCCAGTGAGTAAAATCAGTGTCCTGAACTCTCTGTTCCAAATTACTACGATGGTAGTGCCTGCTAAGTGCTCCAGAGATACTATTCAAAACAGTAACAGTTACTACAAAGAAGTATAATGTCCAGCCCTTATACTGACCAAACTTCATATCAAACCTTGTATAGAGGAAATCATAAAGGAATGCCAACTCCATCTCTATAACTCGAAAAGCACGAATATAGCTACCTTCTTCAGAGAGGAGCCCATCAAGGACAAAATGTAGTGTCTTGTCAAGGCCTGCTTCACCAATCCAGTATCCACACAATCTCCGCTTCAACAATTTAAACAATGTGAAGGAGAGACATCCTTCACTGTTTCCATACCTTTCTCGGGGAAACCACTCTGAGTCTCGATCCATCGCCACACAGAATCAATGGTGGTGCATTCCATGGTCACCTTCCTTCTTTTCAAAAAAATGTTGATCAGTGTCCTTGTCACCTCTTTAAACTCAACTCTATACTCAGGTGCCATGGGAAGCTGGGAAGCTACTTCTTCTTCGCCGTTGAATATGTACCTGTACCCTTCCAATGTTTTAGGATTCAGAATGTCCTGAGCTACCTGCTCATGCTCAATCATCATGTAATCAGCAACCACTTTAGTCTGCCTTAGCAAACTTCCATTTTTGCTCGCGTTGCTTAAAGTCCGATACTTTCTGTGTGTCAAAATGATGCTCTGAATCCAGATTAACCAGATGGTTGCAGTGTAGCTTCTGTTGTGACCTTTGCAGCTCATAATCAGCCATAGCACGAGAATGATCTGTAACACGTGCTGTACAAGCACCCTCTTCCTCTGCTCAATGTCGTGGATGCTGTAGACTGAGAGGGAGTCAGCACTCACTTGGATGAGGAGGAGGATGGCGCCCCACAGGACGAACGTCTGGTCATGGAAGAGACCATCCTGCAATAGTCCGATGGTGTAAGGGCCCAGCACGGTGAAGAGTGTGTACACCGCCCACACAAAGAAGCGGAAGAAGGCATGGCTATACCGCCGCCTCCTTGTGCCAAACAACTCGACGAGGATCCAGATGAAAGCGCTGAAGAGGACAAGAACTTCCACGCGCACCAGACGGCCTTGAGTGCTGCCCCAGCTCTGGACAAGAGTTGTGGTGTTCTTGATCCCCATGACTCAGGTGCCCTGTCTTTGGCTTCTCCACGGTAGAGAATAAGATGGATGGAGAAGGGGGCAAGTCTGCTTACAACATAGTACAGTGCAAGAGATCATTCAGCAGATTTGATGGGTACTCGATTTGGAAGGCGCATGCTGAAGGAAAGCACAAATTCTTTGCTTCGGTTAGAGGCCAAAGAATGTTGGCTCTGTGCCCTGCCCACCCGATTCTTGACTGCCCCTTTGCCACAAAGTGGGCAGCCATCAGGCACTGGGAGCACTGAGCACGGCTGATGTAACAGTGGCACGGCAATTGAAGGTGTCGTGGCCGCCATGGGTGCCCGAACTACAGTTTCACTTTCCACAGTTTCCTGCTGCTCTGCGCCTGACAACTGTGGTAAGATCTGCATACGATGATGTTGCTTTGAGCCTTTGAGGAACATGCCCGCCGTTGCTCACCTGGCTCCTTCACGACTGCAAGGAAGAAGCACGTGCCTGGCATGGCAATGCCGTTTGCCAACAAAAAAAAAAAAAGCATGTTAGGTTCTTGACGCAATGATGCCTGGTGCCTATCTTTTGCCTGCAAATATGCAACACTTCACATACCTGTCGTTTCGAGGCCCATGGCCGCCTCTGGCTCATGTCATGCCACTTGCCAAACAGACAGTGAGCATTTCGTCGAACACGTTGTGACCATGAGCTATGGTGCCTCATTTTCAGAGCAACAAGACCATAGGCCAGTGCGGAGGAATAAGCGACGAAGAGTCCTGCTTGCCCGCCATCCCGCTGCGCAACGCTGGCCCGGGAGGCCGGGAGCTTCTGCGACTGGCGGTGCCGCGGGGCGCCGGCCATGGAAGAAAATCCGCGCCGACGACGGAGCGCGCTTGGAGTCGGGAGTCTGGACCTCCTTGGAACAGCCAGCGTTTGACGGTTTGACCAGGAAGCGGCTGGGAAGCAAAAGGAAATTCCGGCCGGCCCATACATAATGTGACCCAACAACCCATGAGCCCAACACGGCCCATGTAGCTTCTTCCAGACACCACCAGAGATCGTCCCCTTTGGCTCAAAAAAAAAAAAAAAACCAGATTCGTCCCCTTCTCCGGCCCGGAGCACAGCACAGACCAGACAAAGTCCACCCGCCGCCGCCTTCCACTCGCCGGCTCGCCGCCTCCTAAACCCCCGCCGTGACCGGCCTCCTCCGACGCGCCGCCTGTCGCCATGGTGAGCCTTCCTTCTCTCCCTTCCCCTCGCTCTTCATCTCGATCTGTAGTACGCTACCCTGTCCCGTACTGACGCCCTGAATTGACGGACGGATGGATGCGGCAGTCGGTGACGCTGCACACGAACCTGGGCGACATCAAGTGCGAGGTGTTCTGCGACCAGGTTCCCCGCACGGCGGAGAACTTCCTGGCCCTCTGCGCCAGCGGCTACTACGACGGCACGGTGTTCCACCGCAACATCAAGGGATTCATGATCCAGGGCGGTGACCCCACCGGCACCGGTAAGGGTGGCACCTCCATCTGGGGCACCAAGTTCGCCGACGAGTTTAGGGAGTCCCTCAAGGTTAGTATAGTAGTGGTTTTGCTTGGCTGACTTCTCGATTGCTTGCTTGCTTTGTTTCTCGATTGATTTATCCTCTGACGACGACCGAGCTGAACCCTCGCTTACTGAATGATGGATACTGAAATTGGTTTGGTGGATTGGATGGGCAGCACAACGCGAGAGGGATCATGTCGATGGCGAACAGCGGGCCAAACACCAACGGGAGCCAGTTCTTCATCACGTACGCCAAGCAGCCGCACCTCAACGGCCACTACACCGTCTTCGCCAAGGTGATCCACGGCTTCGAGGTGCTGGACCTCATGGAGAAGGCGCAGACAGGACCCGGGGACAGGCCGCTCGCCGAGATCAGGCTCAACCGCGTCACCATCCACGCCAACCCGCTCGCCCAACTCAACTAGCCTCTACTGAAATTCGTTCGTTACTGGCTCATCCACCTGCTGCCTGAATCTGGTTGGTTTTCATGTCATCAACATTTGCTTTCGGCTGCAAATGCAACGGCGTGTAATGTATAACTGCCTTGTGAATCTGGATGAGGAGTGATTTCGAGAGGACATACTTCGATTTTGAAACATCAATCTGTAGCTGTCTAATTTACTGATGCTGTGACATGTAACCTCCCTTTGGGTATTGGCTAGCTTTGTGTTGCTGCCTGATCTTTGGCGTGTTTGGTAGGGCTTTAGACAAGAATGGAGAAGCTAAAGTTGAAACCCCTCTAAAAGCCCTGTCAAAGAAAGTCTGAATGGAGCTAATTCTAGTGCTCCCTCCATCTTAAAAAGAATGCAATTATGTCTCTAAATATGTTTATATTTTATAATTAATCTGATGCAATTTATTAAATATGTTATATTTTATAATTAGATTTAAACTTGTTTGGCTTCTGGAGAAAACAAGAATAACATTACTTTGGGGACGGAGAGAGTAGTATCTTTATCTTTTTTTTTTTTTTTTTTTTTTTTTTTAAGTGTAGAGTGTATGATCATTAAATGCATGCAACTGTGCCATGTAGCCAGAGTACCGTACTTGCTGCCACGCTTAATATAGCTGCCAAACTACAAAACGTGAGAACGCCTAACAAAACCGAACGGAGGGAGTATCTTTGTTTTGCTTCCGAGCTCTGAGCACTGATCTGACCTACCTTAATGTCAATATGTGATTGCAAGAGCACCGGTGTTCAGCACTTCACTGTACGCTGGCCTAGACTATATATACTGACTTCTGGAGCGAACACTTCAGATTTGCGCTGGTCTATTGTTCTCGCTGGAGCTTCAGATTAACGACGACCATGATCCTGAAGCTAATTATATATAGTAGACTTTACACTAACACCAGTCGAATCAAGATGTCAAACTGTACAGCTACAATTACACTTCAGTTTTCGCAGACTGCAGCATTCCAGCTTCGCGAGCACAGTTTAGCAGTCCAGCAAAACGAGAGAACCTACAACGCTGTGATTTCATCATCGCAAAATAGTCTACCTCCATCCACTACAAACCTATGACATTACAGAACATGGCAAAAGTGAGGCTTTAAGGGACGCAGGAGAAGCGATGTTGGTATGAGAATCCCCCTTCCAGCTTGAATGGCGGATACAGCGGCGGTGGCCGCCAGGGGCTACCGGATGGTGATGTACCTGTTTGTGCCATGCCTGGCCCAGTGATCCTTGAGGTCCACCGGAACCGAGAGATCATGGCCTTCGGCTGCCAGCCGGCTGAGCAGCTTTGTGAAAGCACCGCCGCTCATCTTCCTTCCCCCCATGCGAGCGTGGCGCCTGTTGGGCATCACTGGGAGCGGGTACATGGACATGTTCGTGGTGCAGCAAGATGACTGCCACCCACCATTGCCCCATTTGTAGCACTGATGGAGCTCCCCTGTGCATGAGCAGGTGGGCGCAGGCATGGTTGACTCATCGAACGCGACCTGGTTCAGGCCAAGGTCTTGGTCTTTCCACTCATTCTTCATCACAGAAGCACGGGCTGAGTCTCCTGCTACACCACCAGTCATCCCCCCATTCTTCCAATCACCGGTTGCTTTCTTGGTTTTGCGGAGGACACCTGATGGCCTCTTCAATGGAGAAGCTTGAGAATTACTCTTCCTTGGCTTCTTAGCCTTCCCGATGATTCCGGGAGCTGCTGTGATAGGGTATGCTTCTGATATGTGCATCTCCCTGACATGGTCAAATGGAGAATCGGCCAGCTGCAGTGGGGATGTTTGGACATGAGATAGCTGGTCATGGTGGTGGATGTTCTTTGTTCCATTGAGAGGTCCTTGGTGAAATCCATTCCCATTATTGATACTAAACCCATTTGTACGGGCGAGTTCAAGTGCAGCAAGGGCATTGTCCCTCTCCACAATTGCAGCATTCCGCTCAGCCATAGCAGCATCCCGCTGAGCGAATGCCATATCTCGCTCAGCTATTGCAGCTTTCTTCTCAGCGAGAGCATGGTCCCTTTCTCGGATGGCACTGTCCTTCTCATTCATCAGTGCCAGTAGGTTCATACTGTGATGGTCTTTTAGCTGCCTTTGAGGCATCATCCACTGAAACACAGAACATAAATCTTTAGGAAAAATATGCTTGCATTAAAAAAAACCTAGCAGGTTACAGATAGTAATCTATGCTGAAATTTAGCACATAGTTCCAAACTGCAAATATAGCCCTACCGCTTGCTGTACAGTTGTATAGCACAAGAAACCAAATGTTTTATAACAGAAAGAAAAACAGCAATATTGCTTGTTACAGAATAACTTCAAAATTCAGATTATATGGAATTTACACTATTGAGGTTGAGTACTTGTTGATACATACAGGGCTCATGATAAATGCATTCCCAACAAGAGAAGCCAAAGGCACTGAATTATGACACAAGACTGGCAGAAAGAAGTTACTGCTAGACAAGTCTAATCTAGATGACTGGGAGAAAATGAATGATTGTGTCATTAAGGTACTAATAATCCGTTCCAAAATGAGGAACAGCAAATGTGTTTTGCAAAATTAACAGTAAGTTGCAAAGTTGCGAAACAATATAGCAGATATGATCAACACAGAAATGGCAGAACTGATTGGATACATTGGTCCAGATGCACGACTCTGAGCCTATAACTAGCTGTATAGAAAGAGCAAAAAAAATGCACCATCATAACAACCTTCCCCATGTAGAAATTGTAGCCTATGAGCAGTTCAGTTATATATTTCTGTAGAGCTTTTTTATATATATACTTTGTGTTGTCTAAAAACAAATTTTTTGGCTTGTTAACCTTAGGCATTAGGTCAGTAACAGTAAAGATGAACAACTGGTAGACTAGTCTTTATCTTTCTCCATTGCAGTATAATCAGACTTTAAGCTATCAAATAAAGCTGGAATGTATGCTTTTGGTGCAGAAAACACATTTATTCATAGAAATGTTTGGGACACACATCCCTAAAAATCCAGGTTCAAAGCACCAAAACATCCAGTGGTGATAACAGTTGAATAGATGTCCTAGGCCATGTTTAGACAGTCTTTCATATGTTGAAGTAACAAGTGTAAATATGAAATGCTGCACGAATTACACGAACCTGAGTATGAACCGCTTTATATTGGTCAGGCCTTTGCCTGCCATTTTCTCTATGCCCAAGGTTGTCCATTATCGCATCTGCTTGCAGTAAAGATGAACAACTGGTAGACTAGTCTGGACAGCTATGAGATCAGTGTATCACCTGCAAAATGCAAGGAATAAAATTAGCGGCTGGAAAAAAAGTTTGCCAAATAAAAACCTAGTTAGATGTTGCAAGTTTATAGCTCCATAGCAATCTGCCAATCTGGAACAGGGAAGAGATGATATGCAGGGAATAAATAACACATTGTCTCAATGGCAGCAAGTTCAAAAAAGGAAATTTGTGAGAACAGAAGGCCACAGCAAAACAGGGATATGGACAAAAAAAGAAACTACACGTCAATGGATCCAGGCCCACCTGCCATCAGGGGTATGGTATGATATGAAAACATTAGAAGAGAGCTATGGATTGACTACGGATCAAGAACTCTATTAATTGAAACATGAGCTCAATCTGGATTGTCGCAAAAAAAAATTGCAGAAAAATATACTGGTCCCTAGCATCAGCTGTACACTCTCTATGACAGGAGGCGTGAGCAAATGCATGTAACGTGTACTCCTCAGAACAGTAAAATAGTGTGCAATATCTACAAGGGATTGTTCCAAATTTTCACCAGGAATTCCAAGAGGTCACATGCCATATGCTCAACAAAGCCGAGTAAACAAGAGAATTATTAAATGTAGTGTCATCCCCTAAAAGACATTGAAGCTTCTTACAGCCTACCCCAAAAGCAACTGAACTGCTTGAAGCTTCTTACAACCTACCCCAAAAGCAACTGGTTTTACACAGTACAACAAACGCAATCCATGCGGGCCATGCAAGCACCGGCCACGTATGACAAGTGTACAATCAGACTAATGGCATGCACGTTAACCAAACACCTGTTAACAAAGCCATTAGCTTGTGAACAATGACTGTTATCTGCATGAGTCCCAACCTGAACTTTCACAGGTCTAAAGCACAGAAAACTTTCCAGCTGAAGCAAGGGGAAACAATCACCATGCGCTTTTTAACCTTTTACAGATGGTTCAATATGGGGCCTCATAACCCCACCAGACAATCACCTAATCAGCCAATGCTCAAACAATACTATCCAAAGTTCCAAACAGTTTTGGAATTTATATGCACTCTATTAACTGAAACATGACCTCAATCTGGATGGTCACAAAAGTTTAGCAGCAAAATATGCCAGTACCTAACATCAGTTGCATAAACTTCGTGACAAGAGGCAGGAATAAATGCATGTAATGCATACTCTCAAGTCCCGACAGTAAAACAGCATGCAATGTCTACAAGGGTTTTTGTTCCAAAAGCTTTTTGCAAATCCTATCGCCACAGCAACCGGCTTTATGGACTGGAGTAACAATCCAAACACAATTCATGTATGGCTATGGCAAGCGGACACTCAGACTAATGCCATGCAGGTTAACTCAACACACGTCAACAAAGTGAAACCGATGAACTTTTTTTCCCCTGAAATGGCACTGAAAGCTTGACTTTCCATTATAATATTATTAGAAGAGAATTCTCCAGGTTTAAAAGCAATGAATGAGCTTGCGAATAACGGCTGTCTGTGGAAGTATTAATGGCATGACTCTAAATCTAAACGTCACAGCCCTAAAGCACCGCAATATCTCCAGACAAAAGCAGCACTCCATCTGCGTTGAGCCTTTGACAGGTGGTTCGACGCGGGAAACCGACAACCCTACCAGACAGTCAAGCCTCAAATCAGTCAACGCACAAACTAACACTACCCTAACGAAACACAAGCACCTTAGGGATCAACAACCCGACGTGGCATAGGGAGCTGCAGCGGCGGCGCTAGCTCGGACTACTCAAGCACCAAATCCTCGCCATCCTACCACCAACTCCAACGGTACCAGCAGCACTACCGCCCTGTTGCTGCCGCTTCACTATACAAAGCCCCACACATGCACCTCACTCACACCTAACTCAGGGGCATCACATCACACGTTAACAAAGCGAAACCGATGAACTTGTTTGTTTTTCCCCTGAAATGGCAGCGAGATCTTTTGAGTTTCCATAATATTGTTAGAAGAGAATTCTCCAGGTTTTAAAGCAATGAATGAGCTTGCGAACAACAGCTGTATGTGGAAGTATCAATGACATGACTCTGAATCTAAACGTCACAGCCCTAAAGCACCGCAATATCTCCAGACAAAAGCGGCGACACAGTCTCCATCTGTGTTGAGCCTTTGACAGGTGGTTCAGTCATCGCGGGAAACCGACAACCCTACCAGACAGTGAAGCCTCAAATCAGTCAATGCTCATACTAACACTACCCTAACCAGACAAGCACCTTAGGGATCAACAACCCGGCGTGGCGTGGCATAGGGAGCTGCAGCATCGGTGCTAGCTCGGACTACTCGAGCACCAAATCCTCGCCATCCTATCACCAACTCCAACGGTACCAGCAGCACTACTGTCCTGCTGCTGCCACTTCACCGTGCAAGTGCAAAGCCCCCACCCACATGCACCTCACTCACTCACACAGGCACACTCACACCTCACTCAGTTGCATCACATCACAATCACAATCACAGACGAGGAGCAGCTCACTTATTAGGCCCCATCCTCTCTCCCTCCTCAAATCAGGCCAGGAAACCGCACCACCAGAAACGGGGCGGAACCATAGGGACACGAATCAGATGAGGCACTAAACCCTAGATCACCCCCAATCGAACCCAAACGCCGCGGGGAGGTGGGTTCGTTTCGTTGGGAGCGAAGCGAGTCCTGGGAGCGGAGCCGCGGCTAATCCAATGCGGCCTCCCCGCTCCCCCGCACGACGCGGAGGAAATTGGTGGGGAATCGCTGCTGGTAAACGAACGAATCAATCATCAATCAGTCAGTTCGTGGGTTGGAAGGGGGAGAGGGGGCGGTTACGTACGCACACTGTCAGCAGCGGTGTCCTCGTTTGCGGAGGGAGACGCTTCCGAAGGGCGCGCGCGGGCCACCGGCTGCCGGCGCTCCGCTGCCGGCGACCGAACGAGCGAACAACGGAGGGGAAGCGGCCCTCGGTCTGAGGCGAGGCGAGGCGAGGCGAGGCGACGGGGTAGCTGCTGGCCTGCTGCGGCTTGCCTCTTGTCCTCTCTCTCTCGCAGTCTCGCTCGCTCGCTCTTGTCTCTGTCCTCTCTCTCTCTCTTTTTTTTTTTTTTTTTTTGGCTGGTGGGGGTTGCGGGAGCAGAGCAGGCGGGGGGGGAGTGCAGTGCGGACTAGCGGAGGGAAATGGTTGCGTCAGTGCGTGGAGACAGGATGGCCCACAGGTCAGAGAGGAGGAGATGTGGAACGCACCCTGCCTTTGCCCACATATATATATATATATATATAAAAAAAAATAATCATGTTTACCATATGTAATAAGTATTATTAAATTAATATTAGAACATAATTTCGTAATAAATTGATTTAGATATCTAAGTATCGATATTATTTTCTATATACTTGATCAAAACTGAATTTGATTTGACTTTTCAAGAAGTCTAAACTTTAATCAGATTTCTTATATAAAAACAGTGAAAACGTTCATGGTACAAAATAAATATCATTACATGAGTTATAGAATATAATTTCATAAAAGATTATTTAAAAAATATTTCATTATAAACTTAGTATTCTTCTACGGACGGAATAAGTACTTCTTTTCCATAGTGACTTTTACATAATTACATCATTCATCCTTGTATGTAAGTTCTAATACTTGTTGATTACAGCCATAGTGAATAACATATGTCGATGTGGCATAATACAATTTAATATTTTATTTTAAATTATAAATCATTTTGACCTGTTCAGTGCATTCTGTAAGTCATTTTGAATTTTGACTTTTTCAGTGGATTCATCTTGCTACATATATGTACTTATGTAGACATATATATTATTATATTTACGTACATTTAATTCGCTCATCACTGATGATTGCTGGTATTTGTGCACGAGGAAGAGGAAGTGATGAGCGCGCCATGAGTTAAAATCAATTCATGGTATGTACGGGTGTTTATAGTTGTGAAAGTAGCCAAAAATTACCCCCTTCGCCCAGAAAAAAAACATGCAATTCTTAATACATTACCGTGGTTTAGTAATTGACAAAGTTGCATTTTTTTTTTTTTTTTGCTGACCGACGGAGTAAATGATAAATCCATTTGCTTTCGATTACACTTAAAAACTATAATTCCCAAAAAAAAAAAATGCAAAATGTGCCATTGTTTCGACTTCGAGACCGAGGGAGAACACCTCACCGGTTGGCGTGGCAACCCGGCCCCAACCAACCAAAGTCCAACCCTGCGTGTCCCAGCGCTACGGGCCCCGCTGTCCCAGACGGAAGCGCACCCGTGACCTTCCAATTCCTCGGGACTGCTCCAGCAGCTCAAAGCTTATCCATTGGCAACGAAGAAATCTTCTAGAACCTTCCCGATCTCGTCCCCGTCCTTACAACACATGATCACACTCAGCTACTGGATCGGATCGCAGTTCGTCTCTCTTCTTCCCAGCAGATCACCACCTGCTTTTACGAGAGTGAATCCTCACCCTTGACAGCATCACACGAAGGTCTGAGGTACTGATCGAACTAACACGATCGTTTAATTCATTCATCATCGTCATCACACACACACTAATCACTGATAATGGATGAATCCAAGCCAAGCATCATCAGTTCATCACCGGAAGCTAAAAGCGCGCGCTTTATTGCCATCACACCACACTGACACTGCTTACGGTCCGGGGTATTTACAAACAGTCTGCCTGCCACACACGGCGGAGCAGAGTAGAACGCCCGATCGATTGAGCCGGCGGAGACGACGACGACAACACCACAGGGAGGGAGTGCCACGCTGCTACTACTTCCTACTACTACCACCACTACCAGCTAGTATATAATACATACACGGCGACGCGCGCGGGGAGCCGGGGACCAGGACGGCAACTGCTCATCACTCATCATCAGGCACTGGCCTTGTTGGCCTTCTTGCCGGCGGCGGCGACGCGGGCGGACTTAGGCTTGGGCTGCACGGGCGCGGGGGCCACCATCCTAGCGCGTTTCGCGCGCGCCTTCCGTGCCTCCCTGGGCGGCGGCGGCGGCGCGGCAGCAGCGACTGCCGGCTTCTTCTTCTTGGCCGGCGCCGGCGCCGCGACGGGCCTCTTGCGTTTGGCCAGCGTCGTCGGTGCCGACGACGCGGGAACCCTCTTGGACGTCTTCAAGGCCTTCTTCTCCTCGGCCGCGGCGAGCTTGAACGAGGCCTTCACCTTGACGAGGCGGCCCTTGGCGGCGAACCCGCGCAGCTGCACGGCCAGCACCTTGCGGTAGTTGGGTGGGAGCACGTCCCGGTGCTTCTCACCCATGTGCTTGGCGATCGCGTACGGGCTCGCACCCACCTTGCCGCCGTCCTGCGACAGGATCGCCTCCTTGATCATCTGATCGATTGATCCATCATCCCCACCACACACGGCACAGAATCAGAATCGCGTGATCATGAGAACCAAGAAGACGAGAACGCCGACGGAATCTTGGCTCACCTCGAAGTAGGGCGGGTGGTGCGGTCCGGCGGACTTGGGCTTCCTGCTCCGCGGCTTCCTCGCCTTCTTCTCCTTCTCGGCGGCGGCTGCCTTCTTGCCCTCGCCGCCCTCATCCTCGGGCTTCTTCTTCCCCTCCTCCACCTTCTCCGGCGTCTCGACCATCTCCTTCCCCTCCTCCACCTTCTCCGGCGCCGGCTCCTCGGCGACAGCGACGGCCGGAGCAACCTCCTCAGTCACGGTGGCCATGATCTTGAAACCTTGATCACTCACTCCACTCTCTGTTTCAGTGTGCTGCTGACGCAAGCGGACAATCCTACTCGCAGTGGCTTGATGACGAACAGCCGCTGGTCCATGGCAAGCGATTTATAGCCGGCGACGGCGAGCTCCGATTGGCCGGCCGCGGCCGCACACGGATCGGGATCCTCGGACGGAGCATCGGGGGCGTACACGTGGCCGCGCGATGCGGCCGTCTGGACCCCGGATGGTTCTCGACTTTTCGCGCGCCCGTGCGTGGAGGTCTTGGCTTGAGGAGGGTGTGTTTTCGAGTGTTTTTGGGTGGGTAGTTTGGAGGACCAATTCGGCGTGGTTTTTGGGGTTTGGTTGGGGGATTTTGAGTTTCATTAAAATTCAGAGTCATGTGGGTGCTGTGGATTTCGAAATTCGAAGATTGGTTTTGGATCGAGGGAGAATTTTGGAGGTTTGTGAAAGGGTGTGCTCTTTGTGTTTGTGTTGGGGAAGGGGGCTGAATGTTTGTTTGTACGGTTTGGGGATGGTTTGAGGTAGCATCTCGACGTTAGCCACGTTTTTTTTTTTCTTTTTTAAATGACCCTATTGGCACGTTTGTCTTACAGTACATTAAGTAAGAGAGAATTTAAGGTACATTCGACGGAAAATCAGTAACACCGAGGTTACCGAGACCTGTTTAGAACAACAACCACACTTAGGGGTTGAACCACCACAACGTGTTTATGTTTGTGAATTGTTTGTCCGGCCAAATTTAATTAACCATTGGCATTTTTTTTCTGAGCCAGCCACATATTTGACAAACATTTAAAAAAAAAAGCTTGCCAACCAAACATAGTCCATAATTAGTGATGGCCACTAGTGTGGCAAGGACCTGGCGCCGAACCAAACACACCCCACACAAAAAAGTTTATGACTGTAGTTTATGCTCATCATTGCATGTTTTGTTCAACTTTAAATATCATCAACTACTCCCTCCATCCTAAAAAAAAAAACATGTAACTATAAAATGCATGCCACATAAAGTAGCTTAATTTTAACCAAGTTTCTAGCTAATAAAATAAAATAACATTCCCTTTGTTTATATCTAGCTAAAAATCAAATCAACTAAATCTTTTACTATCTATCTAGACCTAAATATATGGAATAAAAGTTCACTGATTTTTTTGTTTTAAATCTAGCTAGCAATTAGTTTATTCGTTATTCCCTTTGGTTTTATTTATCTATCATAGCTTTCTCCTAACTTTAATCTTTATTGACATTGTTTATCACCGATATTTCTATATGAAAAAAATAGCCTAATAACTTGAGGTTTTGTGTTTTTTATCGTACATCTATTATATAATTTATATATTGTCTCATTATGAGGATAGATAATAATGTTTAACTTAATGACAAAACTAACGTAACATGTTAACAATGTTTAAGACAAAACTAACAGGACTTGTAAAACAACGGATAGTAATTCTTATGTTGCTGCTTGCGTTGACATGTAAGAAAATACAGATTGGGTAGTATTTTTTTTAAAAAAAATCAAAAATTTTTTGTAAGGCAAGTGAGAACAGCAAGAATAATCGACAGGGAAAAGAAGAAACTTGAAGAGGCTGTGTAAATACTTCCATATAGAAAAAAAAGCTCTGAATTAGCTATTCTTTTTTTTTTTTTCATGAAAGCTGAGAATTAGCTACTTGAATTATTGAATTGAATCAATATAAAAACGGAATAACGAACTGGGCTTTACGAAAACAAAACCCAAATCCTGAGACTTTACTTGGGCCCTTTAAGTCAGAAAGTAGCCCAAAAATTTTTCAACCAATACGACGAAACCGTGGCCCAAAACCCCAAAGACACCAGTTGCCAACCGATTTGAAAACCGACCAAGTGTGTTCCCCTCGACTACCAGAAATTGGCTTTTCCACCTTTTTTTTTCGAAAAAATGGACATGAATTCTTCAATCAATAATAAACGGGGAATAACCAAAAAAAATTTTGGGAATCTTTAAAAAAATCAAGTAAATCGACAAAAATTATAAAATAAAAAATCCTTTTGTTGGACTGCTGCAGATTTATACAATAAATATATAATATGATATACTTGGGTTTTTTTGTTTTACGAAGATTTTGTATTTTTTCTTTTTTATATATTCAATGTAATATAATATGTGCCTCTACTAAAATTAGAACATTTTACAATTTTCTGATTTAGTAATTTAATCAATTTTTTTTGTAAAAAAAAAAAACATGGCCCAAAACCCCAAACCGTAGACACCAGTTGCCAACCGATTTGTTGAAAAAAAATAAAATTTCCAAAAAGAGAATTCGTAAACTTTTTCTATTTGAAAACCGACCAAAAAAGTCAGCCTGTTACACGTGCTTCCGCGATTGCCCTCATTTTGTCAAAAATCGCCAGCCCATTTTGACGGAAGAACAAATTCAACGACGCGCAATGCTGGTGCCGCCTTCCAAGTAAAAAACACATGCTGCTGAGTCGAAACCGCTAATACGTCGCCCGTGACACGGTAAAACCACGAAAGTTACAGCATGATCTTGTCCCGTCCGCAGATTCCGGCGAACCACCACGACGGCAATAAACCACCCGTGCCAAGCACGGCACCACATCAAAAATACAAACGGCGAATAATTTTGCAGGACGAATTATAATAATTAACTAATAGTCTTTTAACAGGTTCGCTTCGGGACGAAGCAACCCAAACAAAATAACCACAGTGCACAAATTGTAAAGCTGTTTTTACACTGCTAGCAAACCGACGACACTAATACAGATTTTTAGACCAAACTACTAATTCACCAGATCAGATCCTCTAAACGCGGAGGCGAGGTCGGGTGGAGATCAACAATCCAACGCTTCCAAGTTGACCTCCACCTCCCCTCTCCCCCGCGGACGACGGCGGGCGCCGAGACGCTTACGCGCGCTCGCCACGGATGCGGCGAGCGAGCTGGATGTCCTTGGGCATGATGGTGACGCGCTTGGCGTGGATGGCGCAGAGGTTGGTGTCCTCGAACAGCCCGACGAGGTAGGCCTCGGCCGCCTCCTGGAGCGCCAGCACGGCGTGGCTCTGGAACCGGAGGTCCGTCTTGAAGTCCTGCGCGATCTCGCGGACCAGGCGCTGGAAGGGCAGCTTCCGGATCAGGAGCTCCGTGCTCTTCTGGTACTTGCGGATCTCGCGAAGCGCAACCGTACCGGGCCTGTACCTGTGCGGCTTCTTCACGCCGCCTGTCGTCGGCGCCGACTTCCTCGCCGCCTGTATCGAAACAAAAACCGCCGCGGCATCAGCGTCTCGGATCAGAACGAAACCCTAGAGGACGGAACAACAGATCGAAACGGAACGGAACGAGATGGGGAAAGGACGGACGAACGAACGAACCTTGGTGGCGAGCTGCTTGCGGGGGCCTTGCCTCCGGTGGACTTGCGGGCGGTCTGCTTCGTACGGGCCATCTCGTCGGCGGAAGTCGGCTGCGGGCGGGTTGGTTTCCTCTCCTCGGCGACTTTTCTTCTCGGCGACGAAGCTGCGGCGGGTGTGGGGATGCGAATAGTGGGGAGAGGTGGGGCGCGGGCGGGATTATATAGTCGTGGGAGACAGAGGGGAACGGGCGCGGGCGTGGGTGGCAGGAGACGCGTGGACCGAGGCGGTTCTCGTGTGACCGTTGGGAAAGTGGATTCGGGATGCGAGGCGGGATCGGACGGCGCGTGGTGGACGGGAGAAAACACACGATCCGTGGGAGGGGCGATGCGAGGCGGTGATTGGTTGACGGGAGAGGAGGCACGGATCGGTGACGTGGCGGTTGGGGGTGGGCCACGTCTGGCAGAGACCGCACGGTGTGGTGCTGCGCGTCTCGTGGGCTGTGATGGGCTGGGACACGGCCCCGGAACGCGCACCTGGTGGTGGGACTGGTGGCGTAGGAGTCGGTTTTGGACTCCGTGTGATGAGGGAGACGGAAAGTGCCGTTGGGGTTTAGGCCTCGTTCAGCACGCTCCACTTTCGACGGTGCACCATTTTTTAAATTTCAGATTTCAAATTGCAAAAATGGAAAAGAGCAATTCAGATTGGAGAAATGTCGTGTCATTTGAATGGTCACAATCCAAATGGTTATTGACTTTTAATTTATGCACACATTTGAGGCCGTCTCCTCTTAATAGCAAGCTCTTATCTTGTTTCTAGAGAAGGATTTTCTTATGCACAGGCTACATCAAAGATAATTCACTCTGCTATACGGATAAAGCTCGTTTGAAGGTTCGAGATTCTATATATGTTATTATGTTTATTTTATGTTAACCCTGCTTTAGATCTCCATTCTCCAATCTAATCTGTATATAACCATGTATATTTTGGCCAAAAACACTCATACGTAACAAAGGATAATAAAGTCACATCTGCTGGCATATTGCAACTAATTTATGAGTTGAAGTAGATCTTAGAGTTCTCTAGGGGTATTATTTATACATTGATTTGAGCTGCTCTTCAAAATTGAAACTAAGAATTCCGTTCTCAGTTAATGTGATCTCTCTAAATGACAGATAATAACTAACACGTAAAAGATTAAATTTACAAAGGCCAGCATTTGTTTGCTAATTCATCATTCAAATCGATTTTGCATTGCAAAACACGCACATACAACATCCAATTGGATCTTCCACACGTACCGGGCCAGAAAGTCAACAGCGATATATTCTACGAGAGGCGGCCCCGCGGAGTAGAGCTGGATCCACCGCGCCGAGTAGAGCTTGATCCACCGCGCCGTTCGCTCGGCCAACGGGGCCTTCGCTTCGCCCAACGCAGCGCAGCGCCGCAAGGCGAGCTCGAAGAAGCCCCGCCACTGCTGATCCTCTCCGCTCCGCCTGTCATGCGGCTGTAACAGAACCTCCTAAATTACGAGGGCGCGTGCACTTATCATTGTCATTAAGACCTCTCGATCGTTATGCGAGTTTCCAATAATCTAGAAAGTACTATTAATCTTCCGAACGGGATCTCATTAACAAGTCACTCCAAAGATTACAACACTTTATTCAAAATACATCGAGTAAACGGCGGAAGGATTACATAACCATAAGTTTACAAACCATTTGTTCAAATACGCAAAACTTAAATATCATTATTACAAGCCTGATATTATTAGAGTAACATTATACATATAATACAATCGACAACCCCGCCCAAGGGTTCAACTCTACTGTCATCTTCCTCCCGGTAGACCGTCATGCGGCAGGACCAAAACAAGCCTACTCATGACCCGCTCCCGCAACAAGGGTCAAAGAACCTTGAGTACGGGGGTACTCAACAAGACTTACCCGACCAAGAAAAGAGGAGAAGACTCGGGAATGCCGGTCTTAGGAGTCAAGGTAAGGCTTCAAGAAGAATCAAGAACTCTTTTTCGCGAAAAGCTACTATAAGTGAATCCTTACTTTCAATATTTTTAATTCAGATTAGTAGCTCATATACTCTAGGTTATCTTATTCTAGAGCAAACATATTTTCTTATTCCAACTCTCTTTCCTCAAAAACATATTTCATCATTTACTACGATGAAGGTCGGGAATCGGGTCTCCTTCTCCGAGAAGCAACGGCGATTCATGAACCGATTATACCCAAATAGGGATCCCTAACCACACGACATATGTAGCACTTAAGCTTGCATATATCAACCCTCACTCGGTTATCCAAAAACGGATTTGGGTCCATCGCCACCCGAGAGCACAGTATTCCACCTCCCTACCCCGTCCCTAATGACGGTTTGACCCGGTAGGGTGGGTACATGCTACTCCCGCCATCTCTCCACTCCCACGATGAAGGTCGGGGAATCGGGTCTCCTTCTCCGAGAAGCAACGGCGATTCATGAACCGATTATACCCACTGGGGATCCCTAACCACACGACATATGTAGCACTTAAGCTTGCATATATCAACCCTCACTCGATTCGTCCAAAACGGATTTGGGTCCATCGCCACCCGAGAGCACATACTCCACCTCCCTACCCCGTCCTAATGACGGTTTGACCCGGTAGGGGTGGGTACATGCTACTCCCGCCATCTCTCCACTCCCGGTCTTGGCGGTTGTCCGTTCCTCGATTTGGCACACCCGAGATCGGGCTTACGGGGTATGTGGCGATTAGTTTCGTCGACTTGGGTGATCGCCGGTCCGACGCGTGCCATTGACCCAAACGGCCTCGGGCGCAACTTATGTTCAAAAAGTCCCGATTTCACTCGGGCCAAACAACGGGCCGGTCCTTAAACGACCAACACGGAACAAGCACGGCTAGGTATCCTGCCGGCTTTCAACCTACGTCCCGTCCGATCTCAAATTCATCACTACATCTCTTTCTTTTTCCGAAAACAAGTACCATCTTCTCAAATAAAACGTTTTGATGAAAAAAAACGTAACTAATTAAGCGGGGCTAAGCATCACTAAGCATTTTCGAAATAAACAAAGTTATCAAGGATGGTATTGAAATAAACAAGGATGGGAATGCGGCAATTAGGTTATCACTCAACTCCTAATTACTTAATGCAACAAAGCATAGATAAAAGTGATATAAAACTTTTAAAACATCAAGGAAGGGTTTAATGTAACCTGGGCTTGCCTTCGTTGACGGAATAAACTATCCCCTCGAAAAACCCGGAGAAATCCGAACCCGCTTCCATTTGGATGATAAACCTCTTCGGAACTTGCTCGGGCCGGATACTCGATCTCGTTCACTACACGAAATAATGTATGTCTCAACATGATGCTATATATTTAAATATGATGCTTACAGGTGCATGAAATGATAACAACTTGAGTACAACTTTCCTTCACGATAAAGTTGCAACCCAACAAAACCAACTTGTTGAACTACTCTACAAGATATCATCACCATTGCCTAAGGAGTTCTCAAGGACCACTTGATTGTGGTATGATCCAAGTTTCACAAGACAACCCAAAAGTCACACAAAAACCTAAGTTATTTGACACTAACAATTTATAACCCACATAAAATAATAGAGCATGAAATAATAAATATTTTAACCTTCTTTAAACAAACTTAAAATTTTTGTACAGATAGATCATGTCATGAAACAGTGTCAAAACAATTTTCATGATTTTTGGATAAATAGATTAATTATTAAAAATCAAGGAAGATGCATTTTTCAATTAAAGATTGTATTTTTAAATCATGCAAGAACTACTCAAAATCAAAGTTTCAAATTTTTCATGGGTAGATATACTCCTAAGAATGTTCTACAAAAATTTTCAGAATTTTTTGAACAAGTATATGAATTTATATGAAAATAACAAAAAACAGATACTATTCACCAAAAGCGAAAATAAATAAAACATTTCATAAAAGAAAAAGGTCTCGGGTTGAGTTTGGCCCGACAACGTGGCGCTGCCCAACAATCGCTTACGGAACTATTCATGATAGGTCGCCCCACGTGCTCTGACATTGTTCACGTGCCGTCGTGCCGCGGGCCGGATGGCGGCGGCCGCCGCGGCGGCTCATGGTTTCGCCGAACTGCGGCTGAGTGGAAAGAAAAGGGGCAAGGAGGCGCAGGGAGCTCACCGGAAACACGGTCGCATCGGCCGTGAGGATAGAGGGTGATCGGAGGTAGGTCGACGACGACGATGGCGGATGGCGGCGGATCGGACGGTGACACGCCGACGCTCCGGAGACTTTTTTCCGGCGACACAAGGGCGGGTCGATCATGACCACATCATCAAGGCGCTTCAAAAAGGACAAGCTCGTTGGCCAAAACGCTCACCGGTGAAGGACGGACGACGGCGGGCGGGCTCGTGGCGCGGCCGGGCGGACGGCCGCGGAAAACGGCCTCGCGTTGCGGGCGGCGAAAGAGCTTCGCGGCCGGGCCGTGGAGGAGCGTGAGAGGGTTGCGAAACTACGGGCAAGCTAAGGCGGTGAGAGAAGCTACGGCGACGGCAATTCCGGCGGCGGGACGGCGGCGACTCCGGCGGCGGTTTTCGGAAAAAGAAAAAGAACGGCGGCGATGGCGACTTATATAGGGAATGGAGGGCATGGACGGGTGGATGGCGATGTCTCGAAGCCCCCAGCTGGCCAGCGACGTCCGAGGATGACCGGCCGCGAGAGGCCACGGCGGCGTCGACCGGCGGCCGGCATGGAGGGAAACAGGGGAAATCCTGTTTCTTGTAGCACCTAAACCTAGCTTTTTGAATTTTGATCAAATTCTCCCCAAATTTGAACTGAATTTAAAAAACTCCAAAAAAGCAACTTGGCCTAATTTTTCAAGATCTACAATTTTCACAATCGGAAGATTTTCAAATTCGGCCTCTAAATATGACTTTTTGAAATGGGGTCAAAAAGGGACAAATTTGAATTCAAAATTACTTTCAAATTTATTCAAAAACTTCAAAAACTTTGTACACCTCTTTTGTACATCAAAACAAGATCTACAACTTGGCTTTTGGAAATTTTTGCAAATTTTGCTTAGATTTTGAATTATGGAAAAGGGGATAAAAGAGAGAATGGAATCGGGGTTTTTCAAAGCTCAATTCAAACTTGAATTTGGCTCAAATTTCAGATTCCCAACCTATACTACCAAACCATCATACAACAACACACTTAGGATCAAAAACATAAATTTAACATTTAATCACTCTAAAATTCTTAAGCACAAACATTTCTCTAAAAATATAAACTTATTTTAATTTGATGCATTTCAAATTTTCTAATCATGCATGCTTTGCAATGATCATGATGACATGGCATGTTTTAGTAATAGTAACACCGGGGGTGTTCTTCGCCGCCAGCCGACGATTGCCGGAGCATACTCTTGATCCTCGCGGCGTCGTCGCGAGATCTCGAGCCCTACCTCCCAACTGGATCCACAAAGGCGCCACGCCACCTGTGCCGCGGTACGGCAGCCGAGGCTTTGCTGGACGCGTTGCCAACGACGAAGAAGACCTCGCGGCGAACGGTCGCCGTGCAGTCCCGACCGCGACCGCCGTGGAGGCACCGTACCCCTGGGAAGCCGTGCCTACGGGTCGGGCGCGCCGTCGTCTGCACTCACCAAGACAGCGTCGCGGACGCCGCCCGTGCGTGGTAGGGCCGCCAAGGCCGGGGCCGGGTCGTCTCATCGCTCCACCCGCACGTCCCTCCCCGGCTCCCGCCGCGGTGTCCGCACCACGAACTCCCATCCCAAAGCGGACCCTCCGCCTCTGGCGTCCGCGCGAATGGTACGGCGAGATGGTTGGAGCCCCGCGACGGCGAGGTTGCCGAGCTCGATGGCGTCGCGCGGCGGTGAAAGGTGCTCGTGAGATTTCTGCGACGGTCGATGAAGATGGGAGACGATGTGGCGTGTATATATACGGTATGTTTGACTTGCGTGATTCACGGCCGGTCATCACGGTGGAGGAATAAATGGTAAACTATTTAATTCCACCCATGCTTGTGCTAACGGTGGAAATATTGGTGGAAAAATGGCAATGTCGTGCATGCGAGCAATTTTAATCTGGAGTGGGCATGAGTCGCGCGTGATTAGCGGCGACAACGTCGATGGGCTTCACTTTCGTGAGCCAAAATGTCAACGGGGACCCGATCCCCGATTCCCGGGGAATTCCCTATTAAGGGGCGGGGATGGTAGTGATTTAATCCCCATGGGGATTTATATGGTAGAGTTTTTATCCCCGTCGGGTTTCACGGGGCCGGGGATGGTTTCGTGTCCCCGACCCCGAACCCCGCCGACCCGCCCCGAAATATAGCACCAGGCAGCCGAAGCACTAGAGCCCACGTAAAGGCCCAGTAACTCGTCGAGTATATAAGCTAATATCCAAAGCATCCAACCCTAATTCCCCGTCCCTCCACTCATCCAGTCCGGCCGCACGCGGTGTTCGCTCAGATCCGCAGGTAGCAGCTCGGTCCACCGCCTAATCGACCGTCGAAGCTGGAGTCATCCGCCTCGGAGGTTCGGAGACACGGCCAACTGACCACCACCGCAGACATGGATCCACCTGGATCTTAGTCGCCAATGAGCTCTGACGCCCATGAGATCCACCGCAACTTCTCCAGTCTCCGCTCTCGAACTCCCTCCCTCAATTGATAGTCTTTATTTGATGCAGTTGCAACTTTCGAGATGGTTGTGAGCGTTTCTCGATCATGTAAATCTGTGATATACTAGTACTCTGATATTTTTTATTTGGAGCTGTAGCTTTTCAATCACGGTGTCAATGTTTCTCGTTCTTTGTGTTTTGACGTATGGAACAACGTTGTTTTATTCTTTCGATTTTGTGAGATTGGAAACTGAACAAGCAAAGTTCTGTGGCACGGATTCGCTTTGGCCCTTTTCTCCTCTGTGTCCGGGACCGGGGTTCCCCGACGGGGATTAATCCCCATGCGGGGACGGGGATGGGGAGAAAGGTGAACCCGATAGTCTTCACGGGGGGCGGGGACGGGGAAAAAATTTGCCCACGGGGACGGGGATGGAGAGCCACTCCCCGACGGGGAATTCCCCGTTGCCATTTTGGGTCGTGAGTGATGAGGTTGACACACTTAATCTTAACCCTTGGATTATGAGAGAGTAAGGAGAGAGAACGCCGAGATTTAATCTGGAGCGTCCGTTTTGAAAAGATTTTAATTTTTTTTTTTATTTGTAGCTGCAAAGAAAGTTGGTGCGTTAGTAGGGTAGAAACGTCATCATGATCATATGTATTCAGATTAAGGTCCTTTTAACATAGCTCTATATCACTAGATGGAGTTCCTTCATAGACGATGGTCAGATAAGTCCATGGAATGATGTGATACTCAACTCTTAGCGGTTGCATTGCATGGTAAGAGCAACACACATGAGATTTTCTTTGTCTAGCTTTGTTACGCAGGCGAGGTAATCCTTGCTAAAAGGAACTCTCAGTTATTTCATGGTGCACACAAATAGCCAAATCCACCCTCCCACACCTTTTTTTTTGCTTGTTACTTGAAATCCATATTCCTCTCCTTAGGGCAACTCCAGTGTTGGTTCGAACCGAAGCGTACTAGCGGGTCTCTTCACTACAGAAGCAAAATCGATTTAGCGTGGAGTTCGATTGTTGCAGTGTGGAGTTCGGTTGTTGTAGCAAGGTAGCCCACCACCACGGAGTAAAGAATGGAAAGATACTCTGGCCTTTCCTGTGGACTCTCAATGCCACCGCATGCACCCCGCGCGGTGATTATTTTATCTGTGTGTACAGGTGAAGAGTCGAACCACATTTGGCGTTGAACCGAAGAATATTTTCCCTCGGTTCAGTTCCTACAATGTGTAAAGCGAACCATATGCACTTTCTCTCTCTCCATGGTTCGATTTGCTGCAACACTGGAGCTGCTCTTAGCTCTTGAGGTTAAACCATTACGATAGACACACAGTGGCAGACACCAAGAAATTTGGATTGATTAAATTGAGCTCTTGGCCTCTAGTTGGTATTCATCTCTTTTGAAATGATCTGGTTTCGATCTTCGTTGCCGAGTAACATGGTTTCACATCGAACTTTGCTACATGAGGTACCGACACGGTACGACTGTTATTGTACCCCTTATCCTTGGTATAGATGCGAGATGGGAGCGGAGTTTGGGCCTTCTAGTTTTGGAAAAGAAAAGGAACATTAGTTGGATTATACTTGGTCACATTATTTTTTTTTTGTAGTCTATCCTTTCATCAAGCATGAGTATATTGGTCATGCTAATGTTACGCCTCACGTTAGTGTTGTGCTTTGTTAGTGTTGTTTCCACACTATTGAACTGAGCACAATTTTGGCCCTGTTTAGTTGGTGCAATGTTTTGCTAAAACGACATTTGTGCTAGTGGACCCGTGGCCGTGGCCTACCCCTCGAACTGACCCGCGGAACACGGAAGCCAACATCAGGCGCAAGACGAGATGGCAGGTCTCGAACGTCCCCACCGCCGCCCTCCCCGGACCCCGTCGCGGTGCTCCGCGGACACCGCGCCGCCGTCAACGACGCCTGCTTCCACCCCTCCCTCCCGCTCCTCTTCTCCGGGTAATCAATCCCTCCCGCTCCCCTCCCCTATCTCCAAACCCCTCCCCGATCCTCTGCAGCAACGAGCACGCACTCACACACGACAACCTGTTTTCTGTACCACCTGTGTGACTTGCGCTCTTTGGTGCTCCACTTCCAGCGCGGCCGACGGGGAGCTCAGGGCCTGGGACACCGCGAGCCACCGCACCGCTTCCTCTGTGTGGTTCGTCACTTTTGCGCTCTGCAACTATGGGCGATTCAGTTTTGTGCCGGACTTGGTGTGACGGCAATGGCATGCGATTTTTTGCAGGGCTCATGCTGGGTCGGCGGGAGTGTATTCTGTCGCTGCGGGTGCTGGACTTGGGAATAAGATCATCAGGTGAGTGGATAGGAGCCAGACAGTTTGATTTTGTCCTTTTTGGGGGTTTGCACACAAGTTATTAGATCATTCTATTCTATTGTGCTCTTGTAAACAGGCTACTTGACATTTATGTTGTGTAGTGTTGGTGCTACAAACTTGTAATGTTGCAGGAGAGCTGCCAACTAAGAAGGGCCATTTCAGTGTAATAATTCAATGTTGAACTTCAATTGCTTATAACATAGATTAGATATGTAGAATTGGAACTGTACTTGATGGGGGCTTCTTCAACTTCTTTGTGAATTTAGGATTAATTTGTACTAGATCCTGAGGACAAAAGTGACTATGATTGGACCATGTAGCATACTATGTGTTCCTGACAAGTAGACAGTGTCAGAACATTGTTGACTGTAGATGGATGAGCTGTTAGGTGCAGCATATTTCGGCCAGATTATTTTCTCGCTCTGATGATTTTGATCAATGTGTTCTCTTCTCATGTTGATGCAGCCAGGGCAGGGATGGGACTTGTAAATGTTGGACGATTGAAGAAGCTGGGCTTTCAAGGTATGACTCCTTTTTTGCTCATCCTATAGAGTTTAAAACAAAAGCTATTTTTCTTCAGGTGAGGCAGGTGTACACATCTACTTTTTTTCAAATGAAAAATGAGACCTTAAATTTGAAGGATAATCTGGGATGTGATTAGTGGAAAATAAACTCATGAATGCAAATGCAAAGGGAAAACCTATATTTGTCATATTATACACATATATAGGCAGAAAATATTTCTAAACTTAGAAGCCATATAGCTGATCAAATTCAGTACTTTTACAAGACAACTTCCAATCTTAACCCTGAATGCAGAACAACTATCATCAGGTCTCATGCCCTCTTGTGTCAGTTATGTATGCAAATCATATTCTGTAACTATCCGTTGATCATCAATTACTGCATCGACACATCCATCTTATTGATCTGTTTGGTTTCTAGTAGACTTTATGGTTCATGTGAGATTTGTGTTGTATGGATCCGGGTAAAACATATTCATCTTATTGACTTTTTGTAGGAAGCCCCTATTTACAGTCAAAACAAGCACATATCATTTCTGCAAGATGTCTCTGGTGAAGCCTTCTTCTACACATGCCACAAAATCCGGCTCAACCTGCTCAGCTAGTGACGTAGATCCACAAAGAGAAAATACAGAATGCCATGGTGTAAACCCTTCAGTAGGCCCTCAAGAACATGATCAATGTATTGAGCCAACACTTAATCGCTCTTGTAAAGTCAGATAACTTTTTTTTTGGTGTAATTGACCTTAATAACGTTTTGGTTGGCTAGGCACTACCTCTAATGGGCATAATATGTTGGCAATTGCTGGTCAAGAATCTTCCCAGGTTAGTTCTTAAGCAGCCTTTTTGTTTGAAATTCACCTATTGTATGAAAGGAATGATATTAGTACCACTGTTACTAGGTATAGTAAAGAATGCTTGGATTAGCTGGTGAAATACAGCAATCTGTATGTTTTTTCATATTTATTTAATGCCTTAGTTTTGTTTTCATGCTGTAACATCAAAGGAAAACAAATCTGCAGGTTGAGCTTTGGGACATTACAAGCGCTAGAAAGATCATAACCTTGCCCCAAACATGTAGCTCTAATATGACAGATCATCCTACTAAGAAAAAAGGTTCTTTTTCACTTTTCCAGCTGTAGCTGTTTTGTCTCATGAGAAAGCATCAAGTGCAGGTTAAGTCTAGTATGTTGATCAAGTACTATTGTGTACTCTTTTCTTTGTTTTTTTCCGCGAAAACGCAGGAGAGCTGAGCTTCATTATATTAAGAAGAAGAGAGAAAAGGGCGAGAGCCCATGCAACACACACGTCACACACACACACACACACTTAGATCCAAGGATTGCATTCGCGCCGGTGACACAAACACAAAAGTCAACCACTGCTGAGCAGGATACTAACTACTGGGGAGGAGGACAACCAAGAAGGATAGCCCCCTCGAGCCCCCACATGCCATAGACCAAAACACACCTATTGCGTGTTCCTCGCCAGCCAAGGTCAGCACATGCTAAGCTTGGGGCTCCTCCATCGAAAACACACCTATTGCGATGATTCCAGATAGTCCAAGCTCCGAGTATAATGAGTGAATTAACTCCTTGCCTCATCAATCCCTCAGCGGCACAGCTGCTAGCTTTCTCCCACCAAGCATGGAAGGATAGTTCCGTAGGCTGGGGGGACAGGATTTGGAGACCGACTTGTCTGAACAGACAGAACCAAAACTCCCTTGCAAACACACAGTGGACAAGGAGATGGTCAATAGTCTCCTCTTCTTGGTCGCAGAGGGGCAATATTCTCATTTCTCAGAATGAGGCAACCCACGATGTGCCAGGCGATCAGCCGTCCAACACTTACTCTTTTCTTTGTAGATCCTTCAGTTATTGTACTCCTATTTCCTAGGGCTAGCGCCTTCATGATAGTACTAGGACCTGCACTATGTAAAATCATTGCACGCTGGTTGCTGGTATATATAATTGATTTGGAGGATAAGACCTTTTTATCTTTTTAGGATTTATGGATATGGTTTAGGATGGATCCCTGTTCTATAATATGACACTACAATGTGCTCCATAATATGAGACTAGAATATGTGGTATAGTGCTCTGCATCTGCAGAGCAGTCATAAAATTCCCTTCAAATTGTGGTGTCATTATTTATGCTTCAAGTAACGCACACAAACTTATCCTGTTTATTGTAGGACTATGCATGGCTGTGCAAGCTTTCATCCCCCATGAAGCTGCAGGCTACATAAACATTTTGTCAAGGTTAATATCAATATCAAGCTTTCTCTAGACAATTTGTCTATGTTACCTTCAAAAGTTGAGGACTAAATATGGTACCTTGATCTCTAATCTAACCACATCTTTTGTTCATTCTTGGTCTGCCAGCTAATTAGTTTTGAACTAAGAAAGAACCATATCATATATGACTCACTAGAAATCTTCTTGTCCAGTCATTTCTTATTGTATACCTTTGTGGAACGTCAGTTTGATTGTTCCCCTAAACAACCATGATCACTAATGTAACCACATGTTTTTATTCACTAATGTAACCATATGATTCACTGGAAATTTTCTTCTCCAGTTGTATATCTTGCTGAACGTCAGTTTGATTGTTCTCACTGAAGTATGGTAGCATTTCCAGTCTACATAATGGATTAGTAACAAAGCTCTGGATTTGTTGAAACTAGTTACGAAGATGGAAGCACTCTTTGGTGGGATGTACGAAAGCCTGGGTTACCTTTATGTTCAGTGAAATATCATTCAGAATCAGGTTTTATGCAGCCCCCTCTCAGTTTTTCATCAGCCATTCAACTTCCATTTTTCAATAGTAATACATTTATCTTCCTTTGATGGAATGAAACAAGGCATGATCTAATAAGTTGCAGGTGTGCAGCTTTATCCATTGCTATTGATGGGTTTTGCAATGGTGGAATCTCAGGAGGTGCTGATGATAAAGTAGTCATGTTCACGCTTGATCATCGAAAGGTTTGCCCATCTGTCCTTGTCATGGAAGCTTTATGATATGAATAATGACATTTGTCTGTCCCTGTTTACTCCAAGTCTGAGTGTGCCTTGTATTGCTTGCAGGTTTCCAAGTTATATCTTTGTTAATTAATGCACTATTAGTATTTTTTTCCTAGTGCAGGTAAATGCCATAATACATACAAGAAGTGGTTATAAGAACTTATCATTACAAAGGACAAACTCAGTTTAGGGCTAGCTAATTTGCATTGATTAATTTTTCTGTATCGAATGAATGTGCAATAATGTGAGTTATGTGTTAAACTTTATACAAGGTTTGTGAGTGGCATATAGTATAGATCATGTTGTCATGTTGCTATTCTAGTGTTAATAATTAAAATATTTTGTGGAGACATCACAAGCATCTTCTTGATTTGAAGATGTAGTGGTTTTGTTCCATATAGGAGTGCTTGGAATTGTGCGGTGAACTACAAATTTTGAGTTTGTCCATAGGTCCTGTTGGCTCATTGTGTTGATATGATATTTCCTTCTGATTGTAGGGTTCATTTATTCTTAGGAAAGAAATAGAACTTGAGCGACCGGGTATAGCTGGCACAGCGATTCGGCCAGACAACAAGATTGCTGCAACTGCTGGCTGGGATCACAGGTTTTTCTCCATTTTTATATTTTTATTGTTTATTACTAGCGTAGCAATTTAACGTATTGTTAATGGCTTTTAAACTTGTCTGTCAGTAATTAAAATAGATGTTAATATGGATGCCCTGGAAGAGTTTGGAGGACTTGCTAATGTCGTCTCTTCTAATTGTTGCAGTTGTTGCATCTGTGACCCTTTTTTATGGTTTTACCCTTTTCAGGATTCGAGTGTATAACTACAACAAAGGGAATGCTCTAGCCGTGTTAAAGTACCACAGTGCTTCGGTATGCAACTTGTTCATCTTACCGTGTTCTTTATTTTCTTTATAAAGTACAGCAGCTAATTGATATAGACTTTACCTCCCTCAGCTAGAACTTTCATTTACCAGAAATTGAATATGCTTTGCATTTTGTCCTCTGCGCCTGATGATATTCAGCCCAGCACTCCTTCAGGTTCACCTGGCTAATTTCTGCAGGCATCTAATACTTTCTTCCTCTTCACAGTGCAATGCAGTGACTTTCTCATCTGACTCCAAGCTCATGGCTTCCTGCTCGGCGGATACGACGGTTGCATTGTGGGACCTCTATCCCCCAAAACCTCAAAGCAAAGTAGACGTCACAAAAACAGATGAGGCCTCCTGCTAGCTCAGCTGTGCCTTCAGTGCTGAATGTGGTTTTTGCTTGTGTATAACTCCGGAGTATCGTATCCCCAATGTTTTATGTAGTTTGGGCCTCCTGTTAAAGGCACATTGTTCTCCTGTGCCAGAATTTTGGGGGCTTTCGTGCACCAAGCAGTGAATGAAAAATCTGAACTTGCCGCAACCGAGTAAGCGAGTAACTGTTGTTCGGATCGATTTCTTTGCTAATCTAGGACTAGCTATTTGACAACCATTGGGGACGCCCTTAGTTTCTTTATTGTTCATTGAAATTCTGGTCGGCTTCATGGAACAGTTGTCGCCTAATTGTAGGCAATTGAATAACTGACTCTTTGATTGTGAGACTAATTGCACAATCTTTAGCAAAAGTCCAGTATACATTGTATCTGCTGCTGTTAAGATAAGCTTTAACAGGCTACGAATTCATTAATAATTGGTAAAGCAGAGACACCAACATCTGCCGATCTGGTAGTGCTGAAACTGAATATAGTTCTGTCGGTGGAAGAGAGTTCGTGTCCAATGTTTCATGCAGTTTGGGCCTCCTTTTAGGCCCGTTGTTTGCATTGGTCGGAATTTTTTTGAACTTGCATGTGTCTAAATTTTGAAGTGGTTTATTCTTGTCGCGGGAGAAACAAGCAAGTTATGAACTTATATGACGTGCCAGAAGGCAGAGGCAAAGAAAGAACTCGAGATATGTCGTTGGGAACGATTCAACTCTGCTAGACCGGTTTCGATCGTGCCACAATTCTCACGAGCATGAATCTGACATAATGACAATGCAGTTGAACAATTTAACTCTTTGAATACTGGGATTAATTATTTGAATAAAACTACTGTATGTATATAAATAGCAAAAAAAAGTCTAGCTAGTAACTGCTGCTACTACTATGCTACGAGTAGTAATCGGTAAACGTTTTTTCTACTGTTCGCGGATGATCAATTGCTCGTGAAGATCAATTGACGTTCAAGGCGACGGTCTCGAAGATGGCCAGCCCATCGACGGCGCCGTCCCAGCCTTCTCACGCAATGGCAGCGCGGATGCTCCCGCAACGGCCGCTTCTTGAATCCGTCCTGCCACGCTCGCCTCAACGCCGCCTCATCTTCGCCGCCGGCCTCAGGGACGTTGTTTGCTGAAGCGCTGCTGCCCCCGGCCGACGGAGCCGAGGTGGTGCCGTCCAAGGTGCCATCGAACGGCGCCTCGCAGAAGGCCATCGCGGACGCAAGCTTCTCCATCGGAAACTTGTTCGCGGCCGCGTCCAGCAACGCCACCAATTTGCCGCCGGCGGTTGCGGAGGCGCTGTACCCTCTGCTTGCACCCACCGATGACGGAGCTGCTGAGGTGCCGTCGAACGGCGCCTCGCAGAAAGCCATATCGGACGCGAGCTTCTCCATCGGCCACTTCTTCATGGCTGCGGCCAGCGATGCCACCATGTTGCTGTAACTGCTGCCGGTTGCGGACCCGGCGGCCTTCGACGGAGCCAAGGTGCGTGGCGCATCACTGGCCATCATGGCAACTAGGCTCAGGCTCTCCATCTCTGCCCGCTACGTACTGGTTCGAGTTCGATCGATTGGTTTTTTGGTACGGAATCGGCAAGCGGTGTTACGTTTATATGGGCGCCCGTACGTAGGCGTAGCTTGCCAACTTGGTTTCCCTCTCGGACGCGGCGACATGGTGCCGTGCCGGAGTCATGACCCGTCGGAAACGTACAGGCAGAGGGCTTGTTCATTCAGGGGGAGCTCCTCCTGCAAACCGTGCGCGGCGGAGCCATGACCCGCTTGGCCGGGTCTCTTGGCCAGGAGGAGATTCACAACCTGTAGTGAACAGAGTATTGTAACAGATTCACAATCAGTCTCTTTGGTGCTTCGATTCACAATCAGGAACGAACACCTAGAGCATGTCAAGCCCTTGGTTCCTGAGTCTGGACCGAGACATAGGCCTTGGTCCAGTTCGGCAGCCCAGCTCGGCCTCTAGCCCACGCCCGAACCTTGCTGTTGGCCCACTAGCAGAGCAAATCAGCCTAGCCGAGCCCATCCGATAATCACATCCACGGCCTAGGACGCCCAGGAGCCCCGGCCGATAGAAGCCGAGCACCCTCTCCCTCTCCCTGCCCGCCGCCGCCGCCGCCGCCTCTACTCTTCCTCCTTCCACCTCCAACCGATGTAGCCGGCAACCCACGTGTGGTTGCGGCGTTACGCCGCCGGAGACCGGTGACGCAACCCCGCCCGGCCGCGGACTCGCCACCGCGACGCGCCCCTCTCGCGTTCTGCCGGTGAGCCTCTCTCGACGGCTAAAATCCTCCTCTTTACCCCCTTCGTCATTGTCCCTAACTGAGCTCGACTTTCTGGCCATCTTCTGTGTTTCGCAGCAGCGTCACCGCGCCGGAACACCGCTACACACGCCGCCACCCTTCGCCAGCGAGTCGCGAAGCACGGAGGCGCTCGCGGAAATCCGTTTCTCTCTGGGTGCCAGCGCCAGGACTTCACCGACGTTGCCGCCCACCAGCCGAAGCCGCCGCGCGCGGGAACGTCTTCTCCTGCGCACCGGCTGCTCTGCCTGCACCAAACCCTCCCGGCACCACGCGCTCTGCCGCCGCCGAGCCCTCTGGTGAGCACCGCTGCCTGAAGCCCCCCACCCTTTTCGCGTTGCCGATAGCCTGCCTGTTCCGGCCATCGCCGCCGGCTCTCTTTCCGCACAACCACGCGCAAGCCGAGCCACGGCGTGCGGGCGAGATCGCCTCGCCTGCCATCTGGCACACCCACACAAACACGCCACACTTGCACGCACAGTCTAGGAAGATCGACTAGGAAAAAGAAACCAACTCTTAAAAGACTCTCCAAACTCTAAAATTGAGGCATGCCATTCAATTTGTGATAGTGCCAGTCTAGTCTTTTTATGCATCCGTGCTCGTCTTGCTATCTAGAATGATTTGTAATGTTGAGACTTTATATTATTGTGTATCATTTTTGACTGTATGGACTTCTAATTGCAACTTTGTTATTAGATAACACTGTGATGTGCTAGATGTAATGAATTTAGCTAGGATGTGCTATATCTTGTGATCTGTTAAGATAATTCTTCATTTTTTCATGTATTTGTGGTGTATGATCAACCATAGATAGTTTCTAGCGAAATCATGTCAATTGAATTTAATTTGAATTTGAGCTGAAATTTTGGGAATTTCCCTTTTCTCAATGGGTTCTGGAATTTTTGTTTCTGAATTGAAAACACAACGCACAACCACTGGCCGCATTTGGGCACACATTTGGGCACATGTTGTCTGCGCCGTGCGCATGAGTAGCCGAGCACCGTCACATAGTGCTCTCCTCGCCACCCTCACGGTCGAGGCACCGCCTGACACGCGGCCCGCGACCTGCCGCCACCGAATGCACCGTAACCTGTTCCTCTTTAGGGTGTTGTTGATTAATTTAATTTAATATAATAGAGGGTTTGGTTTGTGCTATAGAGCAGTCTATCATTTTTTCTCATAATTTTGTTATTTGGTTTGTTCAAAATTTTATACAGGGAGAAGACATGGAGCCGTCTTCTCAAGTCGTAGCGAATGCAAGAAAATCGGTTGTTGTTGTTTCTCCTGATGGTGATGACAATGCTAACAATTATTATTGTGGCTTTGTCGTTGCTCGGGCTAGAGTCTTTAAAGGGAAAACGTATACTATGGTGGTTGCTCCCAAGCCATTTCTTGTAGGAGAAAATCATCGATTCAGGGTGTGTTTTTTTGATGGAAAACGATCACCCGCGTCACTAGTCGCTGAAAATCAGTACTTTTGTCTCCTTACCACAGGTGTTCATAGAGGTTGTGTCGAGTATAGTCCTTCAAACATGGATATCATTTGCTCTCCAACCTTCATGTTGGCCCCTATAACTCCCACAAACACTATCCCTGTGCCTACACACATAGCTCTGTGCACTCTAGAATCATATGCCCTTGATGATATAGAGAGGAAAGTAGAAGGTTCAGAGAACTTTTTTCTGATTACCTGTGGTGAATACTTCGACACAACACCTGATGGAATTGACTGCTTAAGTGGAGGTTTAGTGTATAGCCTGTCAGGGATAGCTCTAGGAGCTGTTGTTCAAGATTGTCGACTGGAAAAAAAGTACAAGGGAATGAAAGTTGTTGCTGGGTCTCGTTATCTCAATGAACTTCTAGAAAGGTTACTTCCTAAAGTGTCTGCCACAACAAAGAAGGGAGGAAGGAAGAGAAAGAGGAAGTGAGGATCAGCGAGCAACGAGAGAAAAAGGAGCGTCTGATCACTCCCGGTGAGTACAAATTAGTTATTAAAAAGATCCATGTTTTTGTAAACTAAATTCCATGACTAAGTTTTAAAATCCATCAAAATTTCTCATAGACAAAAATAACATGGGTAAATGTTTTTTAACTTCTATAGCAGTTTATTTATTGTTTCATACTGGATGGTTCTTATGATACATGGGAAGCCGAATGTAAATGTAATGTAATGGTATTGTCGTTTGCTCTTGTGACTGCAGTTCCTTTAACTTGCATAGAAGTTTCTTCTCTGAAGTCTGAACAGTAAGAGTAAGTGGCTGACCTGTTGTGTCTTGTTTCTGAAGGAAAAACTGAAGTCAGGCTGACCAAGTTGTTATGGAAGTCAAGTCACTGAGGCTACATCTGCAGTGTTTTGAGAACAATTCCAGGACTACTCTGTTCGAGAATCAGGCAACTCACAGTCCACATCTTATCTTAGTGTATAGTACTCCTAAATGTGTGAACTTGTGCTATGGTCTTATGGACTACCCTTGTTGGGTGTACTGTTCAGATATTTAATGTTAATGGTGGCATTGCTAGATGTTGGTGGCTAGAACGTGCCTTTTGTTTCAGGCCTTGTGTTGATGGCGTATCACTGGGTGTGGTTGTATTGTAATATCAGCACGGTGTGTTGAGGTACTGGCGTACTGCCATACCCTGGTCAGGAATAGATGAATATTGTCTCGTTTTCCACTATCTTAAGGGCAATAAAACCATTGAATATGTGTTTTTTTTTGGCAGTGCGCACTTGGTTGTTCTCCTAGTATGCGTGCCGGAAACAATTGCGTCACTGTACCTTGATAATTCAGAGTTGTTTGCCTTTACGCACGGAAACTAGATACAGCTCCGGTGCTTCGATGGCGCCTCCGATTGCAAGTTTGTGTTAGCCTGTTTAGGGCGTCTCCAGTAGTTATAGAATTTAGCCCGATTTGAATTGAATTGGACGATTTTCACATTTATCTCCATATTTTAAAACGGATATGAATACAAATCCGAGTATTGTCGAATGCTAGTCGAACCGTTCAGGTTCAAACACAGCTAAATTATATATATTTAATTTTCCATTTAGCTTACAAAATATTATATTAGCATATGAACAAGAACATATGAAATTGATGTTTCAAATAAACATAAAACTTACAGTAGTCTAAACATTCTAGAAATAGCTAGATGCGGATATTTGCTGCATAGTTTTTTCTTTACCTGGTTTATGACCATCACACTTTATGAAATATCTGCTACATGTAGATAGTTGTTAGATTGATTTCTATTCATAACTTGAACTGGTTTACATATTATTGGTGTATTTAGGTAGCCTACCAAAGCCAATGCATATCACACCATTAACCTGTTGCTGCATGCCTATATGTGTTGCAGACTGGTACAATGCCGGGTCTTACTACGGAGGAGGTTTACGGCGGCGAACAGGAGCCGTGGTGTTGCGTGAAAATAGCTAGATGCGGAATAGAGCTATGCCAGGTGCCCGTAGGGAGATATAATCTCAATCCTGGGCTGGTTTCATTGATAACAGACTTGGACTATTTGTAGTCCTTTACAGACCCGACTCATGCTAGGATTTAGATAACAACTAACTCAACTCAATCCAATCTTAACTAACTAATGCAATCTCAACTAACTCAACTCAATCTACTGAACCTATGCCTGAGACTGCATCTGGACATCTATCCTGGCCGGTTAGGCCTCTAACCTGCGGTGGTGCTGTCAGCCACCGTGACTCCTTCGTCGGTATACATTTCCGACCATAACACAGACCCTGTCAGTTACAGCTTCCTCTTTTAGTAAACGAATGGTTACCAATAGTCCAATAAATATCCATACACCAGGTACAGGGGGTTTGGACTTTGGATATTAGAGGCTAAAGAGTAAGACATGGCGCTGAAATCTATATCATGTTCCATTTAGAAGTACAGCTGCAACTGTCCTTTGTTTTTTCCCGTCTCACTATTTTTGGTTTAAATCCTACAGAAATATCATCTTCCCATTATGATATATGATTTAGGTTCAGTTTCGGATGCCTGTGTGTCTGTGCCCATTTTGGCTGTTCTGCTATCTGTGCAAGACAGCACCATTGTGCCACTGGCTGGACCTTTACCTATGATGATATATTAATCTGGGATACTACTATTATAAAGATATGTTTTCAGTAGAGCGAATAATTTTGAATTCCTTCTAAGGAAGATTTGAGGTTTTTCCTTCAGCAAATTGTGCATTTCATTAGTTTAGCTTATAACTTTGTCAGCACTGACATATGTATGATAATCCCACATACATGGTTGATTAGTATCACTCCTGTTTCTCTATGCAAAGTAGATTCGTTAGGTAGCCTCATTATTTCTACTTTGCCACAGGTTCCCAGCAGATTTTCCATACTAATGAAATATGATGTAGCCAATCTCAGTGGTCAGGTACGTGCATCGATGTGATTTTCATAACACATTGTACAGTAGGTATAAGTATTTTTGCTTATGCTTCTGTACTCTGCTACCGCCTACAGCTGCAAATGATGGTCATTCAATAGTCTCATGATTTAGATTCCAATTTCATGTCAATCGGAATTGGATTTCTTTCATTACTTCAGTGTCCAGTAGCAACTTGAGATCTCTCTGTGTTTGTTATCAGTGTGTCAGCCTAACAGCAGCTCACCTCTCCTTTCATTTCCAGACTAGAGTTTACTTGAGTAAAGCTTATACATCTACATGCTGGGGCGCCACTGTCCCATAAAATATGTACTATGAAAGCATGCTCTTATTATTTAGATACCAAAACAGCATGTATTTTCACTGCCCTTTCCAGTTCCCTACATATTTTGTTTACATACCACAGCAACATGCCTTTTCTGGGTATATATTTAGCAAAGTAAAATGTGTTCAAATGGACATTTGAAAATTCCAGGTGTCTTCCCCTGTTCAAGCTAGAGGTGATTGGGGTGCATTCGGTAACAAAATTTGTCAAGATATTTCAAATGGGGTTGCTACACGAAATGCTGGACTTGATGACATGGGAGGTACCTCTCTCTGAAGCAGGTAGCATGATGATCCATTGCCAGTCATAAAAGGGCTTCGAATCACAGGTGAACCTTTTTCTGGACGAGAACTTCAGGCAAACGAAGACTCCACCAATGGT
This sequence comes from Hyparrhenia diplandra, assembly GCA_015847255.1. Taxonomy (NCBI): domain Eukaryota; kingdom Viridiplantae; phylum Streptophyta; class Magnoliopsida; order Poales; family Poaceae; genus Hyparrhenia; species Hyparrhenia diplandra. The sequence goes on along the minus strand of JADLZK010011821.1, from coordinate 249,778 downwards.
ACTTAGGTGGCCTAGATTACTGAACAAGTTTGTCTGGCGCAGATTTACAGCATATTCATTCGAGACAATCTCAGGGCCTTCAAATAGGCAGGTGTCTCCTGTTTTTCATGTCGCATCAATTCACCAGTCATGTTGTTTGTTGGTCAAAACTCCTGTGGAGGATTCTTTATCGGTTATATATGATGACTCATGTGACCTATATGATATACATAAATAACACGTTACACATATGCACGTCCTCTATGCATCAATAGATATCCTCCGGCCCCTTCCACTAGTTTCAAATCAAACACAATGTAAGTCTTGTTTGTGGATTGACAGGAGATCTAATTTCTTTTAGCTATTACCAAAGTCAGTGACTCAGCTTGAGTAGAGTAAATCAAAACCACCCCATTGACATCATCGAACTCTACAAACATAGGCCATTTCAAGGTCTTGCTTATGCAGCTTGAATAGTTGGGGGGAGAGAATCCAGCATCCAGAGTCCAAAGGGAAGATCCAGTGGCGCTGATGGTGGCAGCCCAGCCCCTGTACCGGGACTCGTGCTCCTCAGCAAGAGGACGCCGATAGGGTAGATTCGGTTTAAAAACTTTATTTCGGTCTCGGAAACTGGAAGGTTGTATATGTCAAAAAAAAAAAAAAAAAAAAAAATTGCATTGATAAGGCATATGGAACCAAATGCATAGATCATCAACCAAATATGGATATGGAGAAGGTAGGGAAAGTAATACCCACAACACTCTGCTCGCCGTCGTCTTCGAGACAGGGCCGCATGGCCTCAGACGCGGCCGCCTGGAAGCGTTGAGGTCGTGCAGTGCAACCAGCTGCTGTAGTGTGGCAGAAAGGCGTGAACCAGCTGCTGTTGTAGTGTGCAAGAAAGGCCCTGCAAGCAGAATGTAGCAGATGAAATTTTTAACCCGTCCATCCATCCATTCATGCTGATCTCATCTCTGGTGGCAGAAAAAGCGTGAACCATCTTTGACTGTTGTTGTTAACGGTTGAACCACGAGTCCATTCAAAAGCGTGAAAGACATGGCTTGAGACGAAACTGAGTCCATCAAAGGACACAATGCTGAAGGTGGCACAATGAGGCACTCATCTTCCTTTCATGGCGACTTTTTTTCAAAGGAAAAACTTACTTTGTCCGAAAACAAAATTTCTTACTTCTGTGACCTTTTGTCAGGTCTATTAGGATGTCTGTCCACGCCTGTCTGGCCATTGTTAGCTAGATATGCAAAATGACCAAAATGCTCTTAGCTCTATCACATCGGGCACGAGCCATGATGGTATGTGTGGTTAGCGGGGCCGCCATTGTTTGCAAAATAGATATGCAAAATGAAAATCAAAGTCAAAAATTATAAAGCTTTAAATTTATATGGGTCTTAGCTCAAATCTTAATCTTTAAGAGTAAAAAACTAATGCGCAATTAATTAACACATCCATGACGGCATGTGGAGGCCTCCGATTTTGTCGTTAGCAATCGGGCCCTGCTCTCTCTCTACGGTAGGATCCACGGCGTGGCCGACCCTCCTCCCACTTTTTGCCGATCGCCCTAGGCAGAGTTGAGGTTGAGGAAGAAGAAAAGCCCATATTTTTTTCTTTTTTGCATTTTGTCTCATGATACGTGGGCCCAAATCGGTAGTAAGGTGGAGCTGAATTCTACACCTTTTTTTTTTTCTTTGCCAGTTGTAGGCATTGACGAAAGGTTGTAGAAGTTTTTTTTTTTTTTCAGGCCATAAGGGTAAGTTTTTTTTTTTAAAAAAACATAGAAAATAGATGTTTATTTTGGAGCTCATACAGTTTTTTTTTTTTTTGATAAAACATACTTGTAAATTAAGTACAAGTTCGTTGAAGGATTTTTTTATAATCTAAAGGACCCGACAAATAAGAAAATTACAAACCGGTCCTTAGACCCTTCCAAAACATTCGCCTCCTTCCGCCACCACCACCACCGCCACGCCACCAAACTTTTAACCAAAGCCGGAGGAAACCCCCGTCGTTGAGGTGGACATCTGCGAAGACCTCTCGAACTTCGCAAAAGCGAAGAAGTCGTTGAACGCCCATCCGTCGGGATCACTATCCGGGTTGAGGCGGCGATGGTGGAGTCGATAGCATCCTCCGTCGCGGTGAAGCCGAGTCATCGAACCACCAATCTCCACGAAGACCCGCAACCACCACCACCGCATCCACGAAAGTAGGAGCCGGAGCCTCCATGCACCAAGACGAAAGACCTCGCCCGGTAGAACACTCTAAACAAAGATCCAAGAACGGACCTTACCTCCACACCCTCGTCGCCGTTTGAAAGACGAGACGCCGCCGAGACGGGGAAGAGAAAGGACATTATTCTGGATGACGCCTTGCCGCCGCCCAACGCCATCGTTTGAAGATGTAATGGGAGGAACCCTAGCTCTAGGGTTACACCACCTACTGAGGAAACACCGGCTTACAACCATTACCGGGCATGGAGGCCAAGTCACCCACCAACGTCGACGAGGACGCCGATGGGGAGGGGAGCCGTGCGGCGGCGCTGCAAGTTGTGTTCGCTCATACAGTTTTTTTTCGAGAAGCAAAGTCGTTCGTTGAGGGATTTTTTTTTAGAAAGAAAAAAAAAAAAAAATCTGGATCAATATCATTGTGCCCGAGCAGCCCACAACGGGCCCTGCAGTCCGTCCCTCCTTCACGCTCACGCCTCGACTCCACCCAGCCCCCGCCGCCCTCCATCTCCCCGAGCGACGACCGGGGAAGATCCTGTTGGGGTGCCGAGCCGCCCTTCCGCCTTAAGATCGAGGCCTCTTTTTTTCGGCGGCAGAGAGGACGCCTCCACCCACCCAGACCCCGCCGCTCACTCTCGGTCAGTGACGACCGGGAGATCCTGGGGTGCCGAGCCGCCCTGCGCCTTCTAAGGTCGGACACAGGTACATGCGTCACGCGCTGTAATCCCCATCCCTCTTGTGCGACTTCAGGCTCCTTCAACCCTACGCGGCAGAAGGAGCGATGAAATCCAACTTTTTGTTGTAGATAGAGCCGATTACATACGTCCATCTAACTGACACTTGTACAGTGTGTTTATATTGGTGTTCTACCTTCTACGTGTGTTTATAATTCCGAAATCCGCTCAAATAATCTTCCAGTATTGACTTCTAATCCGATGTTCAGTGCAGCACGTTAAAAGCTACGGCCTTGTTTCTTATATATACCACCTCCCGTTTCTGTTACAAGAGGAAATCTTAAAAACGATAGTTTTGTTTTTGTGGTTGCATATACTGATTGACTTCTGTGGTGGTTTTGCATGTCCCTGTCTAGACTGGGTAGTGACTAAGAGGACATATTACAAATAGTCCAATAGGAGGTAAAAGATAGGCCTGACCACCTTAATATAAATATATGTTACAATCTGCACCAAGATGGGCTTAAGTTAGCTCTTCCCTTGTCTTTCAGGAGCAAGGTGCCACTTTATTTACAGTTGGACACAACTTAGGAATAGGCTAGCTGGTATATACATTTGATGACCCAGGGCCCAGGGGTATAGTGTACAAGCTTTTTTATGTCCACACTCCACATTGCAATTGGTAGTTGACAAAGAAATGATGCTATTTGGCCAGCAGCCCGAGTTATGAACATTGTTTTTCTAGGATTATAGATCAGCAGCCCTGACATAAGTCTATTATAGTATCATTTCTTTGATTGGTTGGCCAGTTATGCTTTACATTGTTGCTTACTTGCTTTACGCCATATGATGCGCATTTTGTTTTATTTCTAAAAGAAACTTTTCTTGAGAATGGCGCGGAGAACCAAGAGGCGCCGTGATGATCTCACTAGAAGCTCTGCGAAGGAAAGTAAATCTTCCAAGCCTGATTCATTGGTCTCAGGTACAGTAGTTCTTCCTCTTTCATGCTAGCCCCTCCTCCCTCTTCCTCCTCAGTACTCTATTTGAGCATTCACAGTTTACAGTTGCCTCACTGTTTTTTTATTCAACTAGGTCACCTCTGTGGGGACTGTAATCAAGATGTTTGGTCTGGGCTCTGTGATGGGCTAAAGCATATTTTGTCAAGAAGTGTTGCCTCAATTACCTTGTGCAATGGTGATTATATATGTTGTTCTTGTCTTCTCTAACTAGTATATATTGAAACACCACCGGTTGTATGTGATTTAAATAGTGTTCTGTAGGAGAGACAACCTTATTTTCATTCTCCGGCATAGCTATAGATTGTGAAGGGTGCCTTACAAGGTTTCTGACTTCTGCAAGCTTGGCTAGAATTCACAATGATATGAACAAAGACTATAGTGATTTAAAGGTTGGTGCTGACGATAATCCTTTACTAATCTGTTTAATCTGACCATTGTGTGCTCATTTGTTACCTTGTTGTTTTGTAGATTGAAGTGCGCCATGAAGGCAATGAAGTGTACAATGGGTTTTTGGGTGGAACTGATTTGGATGGCAACTTTGCATTTGTAAGAGTCTTTTCCTCTCTCGATGTTCATGATGTAGTTAGATGTGCGCTGGATATTCTGCCCCTCTGGTGATGAATTACTAGCCGTAGGGCGTGACAGCTATGGCCAACTAATGGCAAGTATTATGAATTTAAGTGATGATTCAAGGCCATCTGAGGAGGAGGATTTGCATGACAAGGTGAACCTTTTGTTCTTGTTATGTTATTACAAGCATAGAGGCTATAAAAGTTATTTTTTTTTTTTTGTAACTCTTGTTCCATACCACTACATTTTGTTCAAATGTAACCCTTGTTGCCATGTCACCTTTGTTGTGTTATTAGGTTTGGGAAGGTGGGGCCCTTTTTTCTTTTGATGGGAAATTTGTTGGTATGAACCATTCTTTCACTATGAGAAGTGCCATGTTCCTACCATGGGGTGAACTTTCCCAGCGCCTGAAGCGTTTCAGGACATCCTCACCAAAGAAGTCATCTCTTGCGCAGTCAAATGTTTCTAAGGTTAACAGGTATGTCTAATAGATGATGCCCTTAATTAGTTCACCTACTCTATTCTACAACACATCCCCTTCCTGCTCATGAGCTTACAAGACGTTTTAGCTTTTCTAGAAATATTGCTTTTACTATGTATCTAGACATAGTGTACAGCTAAGTGCATAACAAAAGCTATGTATCTACAAAAGCCAAAAAGGGCTTATAATTTGAAATGGAGGGAGTAGCCTTCTGAGTGCTAGATTCACGCAGATATGCATGCAATAATATGAACTGTCTATTGCTGCTCCTTGGCTTATTTGGCATCTGCAATTTGCTGTTCGACAACGTTTCCTTTTAACATTAACTTGTTTCTTTGTCACGTCGATCAAAATATTCTCTTCTTGGGTATCAGCTGCTCTGTACTAGATTAGTCATTTCTTGTGCCAATGTTGTGTATGTTTCTTACTGGAATGTGCATACTAAAAGGCAAGACATTATGGTCAAGTTTTCATGAAACATTTATATCAACATAATTTCAGGTCCTCATTTCTCTATCTTTTTTTTTGCCCATGATTCTATCCGCGTATGTTTCAGCACCATTTTGTGTATTAACACACTGGTTTTTGGGTTATTAATTGTTATGTTCTTTTGCATGTTTGGAGCAAGACCTATAATAGGTGAAAAGCGTATCAGCCATGCAGAAGGTAAGGGCACAACCATTCCTCGATATTGCTTAACTTTCAAGCAAATTATTGTAGTTTTTAATTGTGATGGTTTTTGCTTTTACATTTGTTTATCAACTAGTTTAGCATTATACTGTTGTGTTGGTAGTGCTTATCAATTAACATATGTACACTACATTCTTGGGTATGTTCATGCACACAAAAAAACTTTGTTGCTTCAATGGAGTCGTGGCTCTTGTGGGTTGGATGCAAATATATGATTGTCCTTCAGATATGGTATAATGTAAAATGTTTTGGTGAATGTATGAGATGGCGTGAGATTTTGTTTGGTTGAGTATATAGGATATTACATTAATGAATTTAATGGTTACCAATATAAGACTACATCCATAGAAGTTAGTTTTTTCTTAATAAAATCTATGTTTTTTATTTTTATAACTATAGTTAGATTTTTTTTATACTTGTTTCATATGGGTTTCATCTCTAGCCTACCCCAATTAGCTTGGGACTAAAGGCTATGTTGTTGTTGTTGTATAGTTAGAAATAAATTACTCTAATTTGAATTTAGTGTGTAACTAATAATTCTTAATTTTGATTAATATATTCAATAGTCACCATAACTAGCAAAGCTTGACACAACCTGTACAAGGTCATTTGACCATCTTTTGGTTTAGCATCTTCAATAAAAATATTCCTAGAATTTATATCAGCCTATCCTGGACAAGTTGGTATGATTCAACCAAACAGAAGGATAGCAGATCTTTAAGAACCATCATAAATGTATCACCCAGTACAAGTTGGTATTCTGACATACTGACATTTCTATAACTAATTCTACATGGTGATCATTATGCACAGATCTGAATTTACTTTCCTTGTTTAATATTAATGTATGTGTATGCCACTGATGGGGCACATGACCTCGTTGCACTAGTACACAGAGATCTTGTCAACCAGGAAAAGCTAGATGTAGACTCTAATGGTTACCCTAGGCTACCAGCGGCCATGTTGGGTGGTGAGTCAATGATTTAAATTTGCTGACCATTTCCATATTTCTTGTACCACTAATAACTAATATAATATTTCTCCAGCTGGCTTGGTTCTGGTTAATACTTTTGAGGAGACATTTGGCGACATGTTTGGTGAAGGTGTCTGGAGCAAACTCAGTGAACAAGCTTCCAACATAGATCACACTGTTGTTGCATTAGCTTCATTCATGGGTGATTGTTTTATACTTTTATTACTGTGGCATGTATATTCCATCTTTTTTTTTTGATTTGATCACAACACTGATAACCAGAATCTTGGCACTCAGGAGAAAAAGAGGTTTTTTGCATGCACGGGCTTTTTTATTAAATGGAATGGATCTATGATTATTTTGACATCAGCAAGCTTGGTTAGAAATTCTGGTGATGGGAACGAGGTTGTCGCTAGCTTGCAGGTTGCTTCTACTCGTTGTTGTGCCATTGCTTGTTATTTCAAAATTCAAAGTGCTGCTCTGCTCAAGTCTCATCACTGTATCATTTGCAGATTCAAGTGTCGCATCGAGGAAAACGATGCCAAAAGGGACATTAAAACATTATAATCTACATTACAACATTGCTCTAGTCAGTGTTGAGGATTATACTGATGTTCGATCAGCAAATACTGTGCGTTATTGGAATGGTTCTGAAGTAGTAGCTGTGGGGCGTTGCTTTGACTCAGCTGCCTTAATGGCTAAAATTGGGGAGATAGTTTCCTGGTCTGGTGCACTTGATTGTGATTTTCTTGTACACTCCTCATGTAAAATCACCAAGGTAATCCTGTGTTTCTTCCTTATTTTTTTCATTGTGATAGTAAACACATTGTTGCTTCAGAAAGAGTTGGCTACATTGCCTGTTTTGGAATAGAAATGACAACCTGTCCATGTCACCTTCTAGGCTGGCATTGGAGGACCCCTTATTTCTCTGTATGGGGAGGTTATTGGTATGAACTTCTATGATAGAAATATAGGAACCCCTTTCATGTATTGGAAGGATATTTGTGACATTCTAGCATTGTTTAAGAAGAAAAGGTATTCAACTGCATCATACATTCATTCTGTTCAACATTTTAAGAAGTTTGCCGTAGCAGGTTGAGTTGAACCTCCTTTTGTTGTGTTTGACAATGACAGAAGGATACTCAGAATTGCTGAAGATGACAAAGAAACATTAAACATGTAAGTATACTGATGCATGTCTTTTTTTTTCCTCGTACCAATTCATGTCTCTCTATATTGAGCTTGAGGCATCTCATTATATGCATCTCTTCTATATAGTTGATCTAAACAATTTCTATGTAGTTGATCTAAACAATTCATTGCTTACTAATAGTTTTCATAAATTATTAGAGGCCTCCTTATTTGTTGTATGGAAAATTGATAGTGTCATTAGTAGTACTGTCTGTGCATGAACATTCTCAGATGGTTGTCTAGTTACATGATTTATTATTATGGCAGAATACATGCTAGTGAACTGAATTGCTCCCTAACGTGTTATGTATGCACAAAAGTCCTGACTATTCAGTATCGTAGTGATATGTGAATGGTTGATACAAAATTGTTACGCAATCTGTTGTTTCAAAACGAAGTGAAAAGGTTTCCCTTTTTATGTTCATGAGATATCATCATACTTTTTTTTTTTATCAGCACGCGTATAATTTTTCCTGCTTGTTTCATTGAACTGAACAGGTGGCCTGTGCCCATGCCATGTTGGCGGCATCCTGACTGTTTTGAGGAGTATGAATCTGACGACGAGGAAAAGTTTGTACCCAAACCTGGCAACTTAAGCTATTTTGGAGGAAAGAAAGTCTTCCTGTATTAGAACGCAGTCACCCACTCACCCTGATGAGTCTCGATCTCCAAATGTTGCTGATATGAAGCGCAGAAGTGATGTTGGCTACATGTGTTCTTTTTGGCTAAAGTCTGTACTATGCACTGGGTCAATCTTTATGGTGCTATATGTTGTGTAGCATGCACTAGTAGTTGCTAAAATTAGCCGATGAGCACAAACATGGATTCGTGAGGGTGCCATGAATCTTTTTTCTAGTCGGTCAAGGATAACTTAATGGATTTGCGGTCAAGGATAGTTTCATAGAGAATATGAAATCCCTGTCAGCTTGACGGCTCCCGCAATGGAAATTTTCTAGTCGTCAGGTTTTACAGACCGTTTGGAACCGTGAGGTTAAATGATTTTCCTATTCTTTTTAAAGAAGAAAATGATTTTTTCCACTTGGTTAGCAAGGAAAACCCAACAAACAAATTGAAAAAAAAAAAAAAAACTGTACACAAACTAGCTCATTCATCCAACCTCACGAATCCACTCAGACTGATACGCACATGCACATACCTGTTCAAGCAAAAGGATCATTAGGTTAGCAAATATTATTATTTTTTATTAAATATCTAGCCCACGCATCATATACTTCATTTGACATCAGTGTCATCCCACTCTTAAATGCAAAGGGCAATTAAATAAACTATGCTGGATCGTCACTTAATTCTAAATACCTCACTAATCATGCTACTTGGCCAACATTGGTTTTTGTATAGTAGCGATTCCCATGCTAAGGTCTTGTTTGCACGTATTTGCCTTGAACCACATGTGTTGGAGTGGATGGGAGAAGAACGTAGTTCAAATACATTTTAATCCACCGCAACACATGTGGATTGAGACAAATACATGGACATCCAAACAAGCCCTAGGTAGTAACTTGGTTTTGTTCTTCCTCGATATTATATGAGAAACATAAGGTTACAAACTTCTTTTAGGGTCTGTTTGGATGTAGATATTGGGAGAGCTGAAATTGAATTGGGTTCAATACCAAAGCAGGCTATGGTATTGAGATGGACACAATTTGAATTTTGTTGGTTGGATGGCCATTGAGTTACCGTTTGGTTTGGAATTATAGCAAGTACCTCAAATCCAGCCTTTTTGCAAAAGGATGGAATTGAAGCAAAGTCAACCATAGCCATGGCGGGATGAGCTTGACGATGGGGAAGAACAGGAAGCCACCGACGACGGGGAGCAAGCCGCCCGAAGATGGACGGATCTCGGGGAAGGAGGAAGAAAGGGGCTCGCTACCGCCGATGGGGAAGAAGGGCCTCGAGTTGCCGGCCACGGAAGAAGGCTCGCCACCGCCCGCGCGCGCTTGCTCGCGGCGTCCGGGCGCGCCGCCGCCTCGCACCAGCCTCACACCGGCACTCGCTTGCCTCGCTTGCGCCTCCACTGCTGGGACTGGGCTGCACCGCAGCCCCCACGCCGCTTCAAGGCCGCCATCACCTTCCCACCTCGCTTGCGCCACCGCCGAGGTCCGCTAGCTAACTACGAAGAAGAAGGAGATGAAAGAAGTCACGATGATGTGGGTGTGGATGCGAGGCTCTATCTCCGATTCTCCCCAATACAAAGGGTAACAATTCGGTATTGCGTGCGAGGGGAAGCAAGTTAAAAACAATATCTACATCCAAACACACCCTTAGAGTTTTAGAACAACTCAAGAGATGTGCTATTCTTATTAGCTAGGTTATATATGACTTTTTTAGAGAAAAAATTAAACTCCAACAGACTTGCTATTAGAAAAATAGATAAACCAAATATGTCTAGATATATAGGAAAATAGATAAACCAAAAGGTCAAATTAACTTATAATTTGGAACATATGGAGCAAGTAGTAAATCAAATATTTTGTCTCCAATATTTTAAAATATCCTCCATCACCACCTATAGGGAAACAAAGAATCCTATTTCTCTCTCTCTGAGGGATTATTAAGTTGCATTACAACAGCCATTATTGAAACTGAGGAAACTTATCCACAAAAAAGGGTCGTCCGCCTTGCCCTCTTAGCCCGCTCACGTGCTCGTTGAAGCCACCGCCGGTCGCGTGAGCCGCTGCATGCTCCTGCCGTGCATCTGGCCCGCCTCGTCGCCCACGCCAGATAAGAGAACCGTTGCTCTCCGTTACCTCACCGCCGGATGCCGCCTTCTTCCTTCTCGGACCGCACAACTCTTTTCCGTCGCTTTTCACGGCCTTCCGTCCCACTGCAGCCCTTCCGACGAGACGAGGGAGGACCCCCACCGAGCCGCGCCCAGCCCCGCTCCCTTCCGAACGTTCTACCTACTCCGGCTGGGATGGACGCCACGTTGCGGTGGCCATCACATCCACGGACCTAGGGCGCCCAGAGCCCCGGCTTCTGAAGCCGAGCACCCTCTCCCCTCTCCTGTAGCCGCCGCCCCAGCCCTACTCTTCCTCCTTCCACCTCCAACCGATGTGGCCGGTAACCAGCGTGTGGTTTTGGGCGTTACGCCGCCCGGAGACCGGTGGCGCACCCCGCCCGGCCACGGACTGCCCCACCGCGGCCGCGCCCCTCTCGCGTTACGCGGTGAGCCTCTCTCGGCGGCTAAAATCCTCCTCTTTACCCCTTCGTCATTGTCCCTAACTGAGGTCGACTTTCTGGCCATCTTCATTGTTTCGCAGCAGCGTCACCGCGCCCGGAAATCCGTTTCTCTCTGGGTGCCAGCGCCAGGACTTCACCGACGTTGCCGCCCACCAGCCCGAAGCCGCGTAGCCTTCAGCGTCTTCTCCTGCGCACCGGCTGCTCTGCCTGCACCAAACCCTCCCCACGGCACCACGCGCTCTGCGCCCGACGAGCCCCTCTGGTGAGCACCGCTGCCTGAAGCCCCCACCTTTTGCGTTGCCTTTGGGGATCGATAGCCTGCCTGTTCCGCCATCGCCGCCGGCTCTCTTTCCGCACAACCACAGCACACCCACGCGCAAGCCGAGCCACGGCGTGCGGGCCAGATCTCCTCGACTGCGGTCTGGCACACCCACACAAACACGCCACACTTTTTTTTTTTTCGAATAGGTCACCGGAAGGGGTTTAACCCCCACCTGCCATGGGCGAGTTTACAGGAGAGGATGAGAACTCACACACACGCCACACTTGCACGCACAGCCACCGGCCGGCACAGCGCCTGTTCCCGGCACTCGGGCACATGTTGTCCGCGCCGTGCGCACGAGTAGCCCAGCACCGTCACATACCGCTCGCCTCGCCCACCTTCACGGCCGAGGCACCGCCTGGCACGCGGCCCCCCGGCCGGACGCGCCGTAGTATCCTCTCTGCCATGCCGGTGCCGGGCACAGCCACACCAGCCCGGCGACCAAAGCTTCCGCCTTTGTGCGTTTCCCTTTGTTGCTCAGACCTGTTCCGCCGTAGAGCCACGGCATGAACGCTGTGGCCTGGAACCAGCGAGGTCACGGACATGGGCATGTGTCGACGCGATCTCGACCCACTAGGAACTGCTTAGCCGCGGCACCATTCACGGACGCCACGGCCTTGCTCTCGCCCGGATCACGGATCGTTTCATATGGCCGCTCGCCATCCCAGCCCGCGGCACACACGCACAAGCAAGCCGCCGCGGCCGAGCACCCCAGTGGCCAAGCGCTGCTACGCAGAGCTAGTTTCGCCCCGCACACAGTACACGCACCCACGCTCCTGGCTGCCCACGGCCATGGTCGCGGACACACATCAGCCGCAGACCGGGCGCTACGGCAGTGCCGCACCACGTTTGCAACCGCCACCGCTGCTGTGCGTTCCTTGCCACCAAAGACCGGCCTTTTCCACCGTCCTAGCACAAGTTCTCCCCTACGGGTACGGCGATGGGGAGGACGTCCCCAGTGACCATCCACGGGGACGGGGATCGATGAGGAAGCAACTTCCGACGGGAATTCTGCGTTTGAGTTAGGCATGAGTGACTTCGGCTGGGTTGAGAGAGTAGACATTTGCACTTACGCCGGCTGCTGTTCTTACTTATTTTAATCTCTTCTTCATAGTTTTTGATGCACTTGGTCTGGTGACTCCTGTCATGTGATTTAGTCGATCTAATGTCACTCTCTTTCTTGTTTTTGTTGTTTATAGTTTGAAGGAGGAGGATCAGTTCCGCAGCTATGGTTTTGGAAGAACAAGTTAAGAAGGCGATGTGTAGCATCGTTACCATCATACATGAAAAAGAAGAGGGTTCCAGTTTTGGGTCAGGGTTTGTGATTAAAACAAGTGGAGCTGAATCGGTGATTATCACTTGCAGACACTGTGTCAAAGATTTCGAACAGAATGACACTTTGCGCATCAGATATGTGGTGGGGGAGGATATCAGAGAGCTACCGGCAGCGATATTGTATGTTTGCAAAACTGAGGCTGATGTTGCATTGATTAGAGTTGATGGGTTATCAGATTTGCTCCCACTCCGCTTCTCGGAACAAAAGATGCTCATTGGTCAGAATACAGTGACAATTGGAAACTGTCGTCCAGAAAATCTGTGGGAAGACGAAGAAGATGAATATGCAATCCCAAAGTTTCATGCATCCTGTCCGGGTCTTGTCAAGTAAATAAATTCCTAATCGTCTTTCTGAATTAATTTTTACATTTATTCTTTACCATGCAAATTCACACTGTATTGTGTTCTAAAATATATATTTTATTCTTGAAATCGAAGAGAATTTAGACGGAGACCGGGAGTTGCCATTGTGGTAAAGGGAGTTGGTGTGAGTGGCATGTCAGGGGGTCCTACATTAAGCAGAAGAGGAATATCAGGAATGCTTACTGATGGTAGACCTGGCGCAACTATTTCCCTTACTACAGAAGCAATAAAAGTTGTTCTCAAGGAGTTTCTTGCCAGTCGTGCCATCCAGTTCGAGGTATTAATGTGTTGCCTAAATTCTAATTTGTTTTAATTAACCTGTTACCTGACTTATAATATGTTTATTTCCTATTGATTTGCTAATATTTTCTTTTACATATATACTTTCAGGAGAAGTCAACTATACACCAGGTGCTTCAAATCATGCCTATGAGATGAGTAGGTTGAGGGCGGACTGATGCACAGTGCTTGTTCTGAACTCCATGTACACTGACTCATGTGCTTTTGACGGTTCCATGTTTTGCAAACCTTGAGTTCATTTGAAACTTTGAGCGACGTCTTGCTATCTTTGATTAATAACTGTTATTCTACGAGACAGTATTCTTTTGGTCCCTTTTGAAGTTATGCAATGAGGTGCCGATGAAGCTAGCTGCATTTATTGACTGTGCAAATCTCTTTTCTTTGGTCCATTAATTTGTGCATTTATCTTCTATGAAGGCCAAGGCTGGTATATGAATCAGACGAGAGCTCCTGGCTTGGACATGGCCAGTAAGATTGTACTTCACCGTGACAGTTGCATCTGAAAATGAAACGAGTATTTGGATTTACACACGCATGCAAGGAGAAGGCGGCAGATTTGCCTTGTTCCCTTTCCTTGTGCTGATCTTGATCGATCGATCACGTACTAGAACTGAAATGCGCCTGGCGGCTACGCGCACGGCCTCGGCATCGCTTCCTCCATCAGGGATCTACGTCGAGACGTCCTTCGTTCTACTGCTTGTGCCGATTGCCAGCTTAATTGCCAACCGTGCGCGTGTTGTTGCATGCATGGTCGATCCGTGACCTGCCAAAGGCCGGCGGAGTAGTCTGATCAAAAGAAAAGAGCAGCCGGTCGGCGGCCTTCTCCAGACGTACGTGCGCGTTGGACATCCTCAGCGAGACAAGTTTCAACATGCTACCGCACGACGACATCTAGTGCGTCCATGGTGATGGATGCCGTGTAGGAGCATGCATGGCGGCGGCGCGTACGTGCACGAGGCCATGGTGGTGGAAGGAAGGCCTTTTTTTTTTCTTCCGAAAGCGTACCCAATTGGCACGTGATGAATTAAGGGAAAATAGAGTTTTTTTAAAGCAAAAATAGAGTTGTTTACATTATCGCACACTTTTAGCCAAAAACACAATTGGCGAAGCGCGAAAGCACGCATGACAAGAACCACCGGCTCAAACGATGGTGCAGTACGGTTGTACTAAAAATTAAATTAATACGGAATGAATGAAGGCCTATCACGTGTTAGCTTCCACCGTTCTATCACATTGCTTCCACTGTTCCACGTGCTTATTCTTCAAGAATGACTTAAATTTTGTTTACATAATTTTTTTTTTTAAATAAGTTAAGTCGCTAAACTTGGAGCCAAAAAATCAAGCGTCTTATTATAATTTGATTTGAGAAGGAGGCAGTATATCCCTGAAAATTAAGCAAGGCCGGACAAGCACATACAGTATAATTTGAGAAGGAGGCAGTATATTGAATTTAGTTATTACTAGCAAATATGCCCGTCGTTTTGCTACGGGAGAAAAAAAAATATTTATAATTACCAATGAGAAGTTATTCATATTTGATATTTTTGTTGAAAAATTGAAATCTAGAATTTATTTTTTGAAGACAATGATATCTTTAACTATACTCACTATGTCCTTAAAAAGATTGAATTTCTAGCAACTTTAAAAACATATTAGCAAAAAAAGTTAAAAATTGTTGTCTCTCATTCAACTGTCTCTCTAGTCAGCGTGAAGCGTTTGGAGTAGCCAAATAGCAACGCATGAGAGAGGTTGTGTTAAATGCAACCTAGACGAGAGACAGATTAATGTACCTCACCGACCATATATTCACCTCTAGAAATTTATTCTTTTTGGAGACAAATTTTAATGCTAAAATTCTATGCCTAAGACAATGATGTCGTATTTCACTTTGAATCTTGTAAATACAAAGCATGTTCATCTTCTAGTCAACCAATTAAGCAATTAGATTTTGAATTGTAGAACATTTTATGTGTGCATTGTCATCTTTTGTTTTGTAATTGTATTATGGTGGTTGAAAGTGCGCTTGATTTCCTTATTTTAGAAGAAAACATATTTCTTATGCCATATTTTTTTTTTTATTATGCTCATTAAGCGTTGATGCGTTGAGAGTGGTCTAGATTGTTTTTCCATGCAGACGTGCAAAGTTGCTAGCACCATGTACAAACATATGTGCGAGTGATGTCTTCTAGTTCGATCAGATTTTACACCATGTATGGATTGGATTGCAATCCATATCATGTTTTTTATGAAATTTTTTACTAAACCCCCGTTACGGTTATGTAAATCCATAAGCCTATTCAAGAGAAGAATAGTTTATTTGTTATGGTTCCAAAAAGATTAGTTTATATTTAAGGGAAAACAAAAGCAGAAGATTATGCAGAGATGGACTAAATTACAAGTTCAAAGAAGCAGATCAAAAATTTGATCAGGAAATCGAGAGGGGAAAATAGTACTTAGCAGCAGTGACACAGCTTGCTAGCAAGTGCAAATCCAATGTGACTGCTCTGCTCCCGTCCCTAGATTTACTTGTCTTCTAAAGCCTCATCTATCAAAGTTATCAAAAGCAAAACCTTCTCCTAAGATTTGCAATTATTATGAGGTAGCTCAAAGCCTCATCCACCTCTACTTATACACGGGTGCATTTGTCGAGGCAGCTCGGGTTGGTTCGCCGATCACTACAGTCTACAGAGGTGCACGCCTCCCTTGCCGAAAATAGAGCACGTTGCTCAAAATTGTATCTGTACATTGTACTCCCTCCGTTCCATAATACTTGTTCCTAAAGAATTGCAAGTATTATGGAACGGAGGGAGTACTAACTAGTTAAACACTTTGGGATATATAAAAAAAAATATAGATTAGATGGTTTACATAATTGGCATGCATGGAAGATACAGTGTGTCATGATTAGACTGAAAACACACATGCATATGCGGCGGGACACATATTGTCACCAAGCCATGGATGTAACAAGCAGCACATGAAGCAGTATCAAGGAGAGGAGGCCTCCAAACGACGCCCGGCTGCTGCTGCCTGAACCTGACCTCGATGGCCACGTCAGGGGCACCCAGCCGGGTCCATTGGTTGCGTTGTTGTTCTCCCATGGCATTGGCACGGAGGGAACATAGTCGCCGTTGGGGCTCGCCGGAGCAGAGTCGTCACCGGTGGGCGCAGGGCTGCCAAGAGAAGTGTCCGGGCTTCCGCCGTCTTGCATCTTAGCATCCTTGTAACCTACAGGAACGAAGTCACTGTCTGCATTGATGAATTGTTGGTTTTCATTCATTTTTTTTTTTTTTTTTTTTGTAAATAATAGACCATTTTCATTTTTTGCCGATGAGGCTAATAGAGGCGGAACGAGCTCCTCGTTGCTTTTATATTGTTTCAGCGATAACCCCATTTTTTATGGCTTTTATATTGACTTGGTGCCAATACACATACCTTTCGAGGCGATGGGGACGAAGTGAGGCGAAACGAGCCCCTTTGGCGCTTTTATATTAATTTGGCGCCAACACCCTTTACTTTTTGAGGCGACGGGGCTAATAGTAGCGAAATGAGCCCCTTTGCGCCTTTATATTAATTTGGCGCCAACCCACCATACTTTTTAAGGCAAGAGGGTTAATAAAGGTGAAATGAACCCCTTGACTTCGGCGTCAACCCTCGTATTTTTGAGGCGAGGGGTGAATAGAGGAAAATAAGCCCGTTATTTTTTTTTTTGATAAATCACAAAAACTCATCTCTAATAATTTGTCATATGGCTTTCCCCACTTTTGACAATTCCCAAATCACGGTCGCCTATGAGTAAATATACGCCGGGCTTGGAAGGGCTTAAATGTTATGTGTTGAGGGACATATTGTCACCACGTTGCTCAAAATTGTATCTGCATTGTTTAACGCTTTGCAATATATAATTGACATGGAAGATACAACGTTTCATGACTAGATTGATAACACACATGCATATGCGGCGGGACATATTGTCACCAAGCCATGGATGTAACAAGCAGCACATGAAGCAGTATCAAGGAAAGGAGGCCTCCAAACGACGCCCGGCTGCTGCTGCTGCTGCTGCCTGAACCTGACCTCGTTGGCCACGTCCAGGGCACCCAGCCGGGTCCATTGGTTGCGTTGTTGTTCTCCCATGGCATTGGCACGGAGGGAACATAGTCGCCGTTGGGGCTCGGCGGAGCAGAGTCGTCACCGGCGGGCGCAGGGCTCCCAAGAGAAGTGTCAGGGCTTCCGCCGTCTTGCATCTTAGCATCCTTGTAACCTACAGGAACAATACAGTTTGTGGTACTACCAATTAGTAAGCTATTTTTCATGTTTGTTTCCCCACATTTATATGACGATTCATCATCAAGTATATATATGAACACTCACAGTCGAACTTCTCCCATCCTAGGACAGATCTCCTACGGTCAAAGACGACCTTGAGCCCGGTCAAGAAGTTCTCTGCATGTATGCATCCATCATCCATAAGCCAAATGATTCAGAAAATGGTGGATACAGACATATTATATTCCTATAGTGTGTGTCTGAGAGAGAGAAGAATGTACGGCCAATGATGGCGTCCTCTGTGGTCGAGATGCCGGTCTTGAGGATCGCCAAGCAGTAGCCGACGGGGGTAGTACGTCACCCCGTTGGTGGTGGCACGAACGGGGATGATGGGCCACGAAATGGGGAACACGGCGCCTCCCTTTGTCGTCAGGCTCATCGCCGGCAGCCGCCTAATACTTGTCTGCCCTGGGCTGCATCATGCGTTTCGATCAATGGTACGGTTAGTAAGAACTCTGTCTTCTGCTGTTGCTGCAATTGCAACATCACTTATATTACTCTTCATTATTTCAAAGCAAGTGACGATACCTCAAGCTGTAGCAATAGTCGAACTGTTCATAGCCGCTGCCAAAAAGTATCTGGCCTCTGAAACCCTCGAATTGAACTAAAATAACAAATAAAATATTACTATACTATACTTGCTCCATCCAAGAATAAGTGCATTTCTTTTGACTTTTATCATTTTTGTTTAATCATTCATTTTATTTAAAAAGTTTTAATAAATATTACGAGTACTCATTTTGTTATGACTTAATTTATCATTAGAGATATTTTTATAATTATTTTTATTTTATTATTTACATAAGAGATTTAAATAAGGCGAATAGTCAAACAAAAATGGTAGAAGTCAAAGAAGTGCACTTATCTGTGGACTGAGGGTGTAGTAGTTAAACAAACAAAAACATATATAAAAAATAAACAATTTACAATTTTAGTTTCCTTTCATATGATAGTTATTTCATATATTTTATACTGAAATTACAATTTTAATTTTAATTTGTCACAAATTTTCCAGTTCTGACTTCTGAACTAAACTCTTTGTTACACAAAACTACAAATCTGACATAATCTGATTTGTGTTGACACAAAGACAATCAATAAATAATTTACACACTTGTTTCTGTAGTTAGACAAGACAAAAGTTTGATACGTTATGACACAAACACTGTCGACAAGTCATAAAAAGTAACAAGTTACTTAAAATATAGGAGTAGTGAAAAAAAGTAATGTCGACAAATTAAATATTGTGTGTATGGTGCACCATGAGTTATCAAACGAAATTTGCATTGGTGGAGTATCTCTATTCCTCAAGCTTATATATGACAATGCAATTATCTTATGATGATGAAAGATGTACACATTAAAAATGTCGATGATGGACTAGCACGAAGTCTCAAATCAAACACCCTGTAATGTCGATACTAAAGAATGATAAACAGGGGAGAAGTAGAGAGAGGGGCTTACATTGGTGGTGAGCAACGTGTAAGCCGGATCGTCTAGGTAGGTCATCGACGTGCCGGAGTCCACAATGGCTGTGAACTCCACCGCCATAGCCTTGCTGTCCACGGTAATGGCTCCGACACTGATGTTGTAGAAAGGATTCCTGCAAAGAAAACGAAAACGTCGTCGTCGACGACGACATCGAGATTAGTGAGATGCAGGTCCTGCGGCCGTCTGTCTCGGCTAGTCACTAGGCGACCTAACTGTAAGGTCCCGGCGGGGATGATCGGCGTCTCCGCTTGGTCGGGGCTGCCGGCGTCGCCGAAGTTGATCCGGCCGACGCCGTCGCGGCTAAAGCACATGGAGAAGCTGTCGGACGCGACGAGGCCGCTGCTAGCCAGCTCGCTGGGCACGGAGATCTTCTCCAATCCCAGCCCCATGAGGCCGCCGTCGGCAGCGCCGGTAAGGAAGATGCCCGTCTGCACCTGGCCGCACCCGAACACGATCGGCGCCTGCACCGCCTTTCCGGCGCCGTCGACGAGGTGCAGCACGTCCTCCACGAGCACCCCCGACGTGCCGGTGTTGGGGGAGAGGTACTTCACCTCGTAGGGGCAGGTGCTGCTGTTGCCCGTGCCCGCCGCGGCGGTGCAGAGGTCGGGACGCTCGCAGAGAGGGTGGCCGCACGGCACCGTCTTGCTCGTCGACGACAGGCGAGGGCTGTACACCGGCTGGTCCGTCTTCGCACACTGCTTGCATTCGCAGGGCAGCCAGAAGAGGTCGCTGCCGGTGTCCAGCGCCACCAGGAACTTGGAGCTGGGCGTGCCCACCTCCACCTCCGCGTAGTGCAAGCTGCGGGCGAACGAACGAACGAGATCATTACATTTACATTGATCGAACTAGCAATGGCGAGTTGGCGACGGCGGCTGGCCGGCAGGCGACTACGTACTATTCATGGGTATCGAATTGAGTGGCATTGCCGTCGGTGAATGTGAGGGTGCTCTGGCCGTCGGCGTTGGCGAGGCCGCGGCGGCGGGTGAAGTGGGCATGGTCGTGGCGGAGAAGCGCGGAGTAGTACTCCGCCGAGCCTACCGCAGCCTTTTCTGGCAATAACCAGCTGGACCCGGGGGTGCCATGGCCTCGCTTCTCCATCCACTGCCGGACCACCGGCGAGAATCTATGGTGGAGCTTGAACCCAATGCCGCCGCCGGACGCCTCGGTTCCGACTGCAAGAAACACGACGGTGGCAATGGCGACGAGGAGGAGATTGCAGTGAGCCATTTCGACAAGAGTAACGTGTGCAGAGATAGGCCAAGAAGCTTGGTGTCGATGGCGCGGGCAAAACACAGATATTTATAGCTGGATGAGGAAGACGAGGGGGATGAGGACAGAGACAGACGACGGATGGCGTTGAGAAACCAAAGTTCATTGTTATGTGGTCTTCGTCAACGGTTGGTTTTTAGAGAAGAAGGGAAGGGCAGCTGTAAAACGACGTGCCAGAGTGATCAGAGTAGGAGATGTAGGGCTTGATTGTGGTTGCCAATATTCTAGCCATAATCAAGGGATGCAAAGTACCTGATGATTAGTTGCCTATATATGACATGTGAGTCTGGCTCAACTCATCATGTACAAAGCTACGGTAATATGACATTGTGAGTAATCTATGAGCTTGGCTCTACTCAAGTTTCTTATGCAAGTTTCTTGATAATTTGAGTGTTTCTCGGCCATGTGCGCATCGTAAAATAGTTATATATCATGTTTATTTACCTAGCAATCAGACACAGTCTCAACTCTGTTAGACTTGGTGGAGGAGTAAGCAATACTTCGTTAAACATTGTAGTGTTGTCGCCTATGAGTTTGAGGGTTTTTTTTTTAAAAAAAAAAGGCAAAAAGTTTAAGGGGCAAAATAGATTGAGTTCAATTTTCAAAGATCCTAGCGTACTCCTTCTGTCCACTTTGTCTCACAATCTCAGAAGCCAGGAACGGGAATATGCCCACGTTCCCGTTCGGAAACGGCGTTCGGTTCGTGGTACGGGAACAAAGTGAAACGTCGTTCCCAATCACGCGATGGAACGCGTCCCCGGATCACGACAATCCGAGGAACATAGAGTCCCAAACATAGACGGAACGTTGAGCTGTTGAAGCGTCTCGTACTATCATCAAGTGTCTTAAACACTAAGCTTGAGATCTATCCATCTGCCGACAAGAGAGAACATGGCAATAGGCTCAAGCGGAGCCATCGGAGCATCTCATGTACTGCATTTTGGGAACGTTCCGGGAACACGTTCCATCTAGACTAGGTACGCGTTCCATTTGGATTTGGTACAAGGTAAAGCTGTATACCCTCTTCGTTCCATAGTTTTTGAAAATGTCGTACCACGTACCACGTTTCCGTACCACGTTCCTCACGTTCCGGGAACATGGCTTCTAAGCTCACAATGTGGACGTCAGAGCTTCCCAAGAAAAAAAATTACCAGGAAAGGAAAAGCATTGCACATCTGTGTGAAATTGTAGCATCCATGTTTGTCCTTACGCGGACACTTTCAATCGTTGTCCATGCACGGTGTGCATCGAGTGGAGTTAGAATAGTGTGTGTTTGTTCGTGCACACTTTGTATCGTTGTCCATGCGCAATGTGTTCCATCTTATTGTACGAACAAACACACACTATTCCAACTCCGAACAAACACACACTATTCTAACTCGTTTGAGTATAGACCGTGAGTAAAGTCAAATATGGATCTAGAGAAGCACATTTTTTGAAGTAAAAAAAGATGGATGGAAGATTCACTTCACTATTATATATACATAAATAAATAGGTATATAGATATAGAATACTAGTGTCTCTAAGAGTTTATCAAATTCTACTTGGTCAATCTTGTGATTTGCCAACTCGCAAAAGTGTATGCCAAGTAAAAGAAAAACAAGCTCATCTCCAACAGTTTGACATATTTCATTCCTCAAAATCAACGTTTCAGCTATTTAAATACAATAAAGAAAAAAAGATAAAGAAAATTTCTTTTACAAAATGAACACAAAACTTTTCACAAGTTAACCAAGCCCATAACCAAAAACTATTGTGTCTTGCACTTTTGCATATGGACCCAACAAAAAGTTTCTATCTGAATTTCTACCCTTTAGTTCTTTTTCTTCATGGAGAGACGCGATCCCGCCGCCACCGCCATCCTTCCCGGCGACACCTTCACCTACACCTTAAAATCGTCGACCGCCCGGGCACCTACACATGTACCACGCCGCACTACGAGATGCAGCGGTCGGTGGAGCTAAATGACCTCATCATCGAGAACGCGAAGCACGACGGGGCAGGCACCGAGCCGTTAGCGTATGACGGTGAGCACGACGGGCTGCTCAATGATTGGTAGAACAAGAGCACCTACTAGCAGGCCACGGGGCTCGCGTCCGTGCCCATTGGCTGGCTCAGGGAGCGAAGCCGCTACTCATCAACGGCCGCGGCAGGTGGTGGTGGCGAGGGCGGCGTCAATGCGGCGCCCGATGCCAAGCGAAGATACCGCGCAAATATGCGGCGCTGAAGGACGGTATTTGGTAACTTGTCAAAAGATGCCAAGTCAATTGTGGAGGCTAGTTTTTCTTATTCTTGTAAAAATCAAGGATGTCAACCCAGTTTAGTAAACTCTTGGAGATGCTTTACTATTCGTTATTGCTCTGTATTATCACACAAGCACTTCCTCTCCCTGGCAAGCCCACATCTACAAGGTTCAGATGGCAATGTACCTACTGTACGGTACCGGCATATGAGTGTCGCACTAAAAAAAATACGGATGTCAACTCGACTACTTTGCGCTAATTAAGGGTTTGCTTAATTTGCTGTAAAAAAGATCTCCCAGCTAACAATCAGAGGCCATGGCAATACAAAATTATGCATGATCGCCAGAGCAGATAGCAAGCTAATTAATTCATAACCTGAGCGGAAACATAACATGCATGTCTATGTTGTCAAACGTACTACATGGTGGTTGATGCCGTTGCCGTCCAAGGGAATTAAAACAATGCAGTCTCTGGCCAACAGACCAGACGTGCACTCATGATTACATACATGGCCTTTAATTTAATGTAGAAACATACCTGGCTGATAAGCTTAACGGCTAATAACACCCAAAAAAAAATGCTTCCATGATTCCATCTCCTAATTCCATCATGGGACACCCACAAACTAAGGTTAGAGCAAAGATAATTTTTTTGAAAAAAATAGCATGTCAATCATTTCTTCCTAGGATCGAAAAAAGTCAAAAGTGAGCTTGCTCAAAAAAAAAAAAAAAAATTATGTGCGCGTTGACACTATGCTAATGTAGCGTATGTTTTGCTCGATCAGTCAACGGAATCAATTTGGTTGAGAAGGTGGTTAAGTGACAGTGCTCATAAAAATGGCGTACTCAACGGTGAGTGATGTTCAAATTTATTGAAGCTTGGATCATACATATATTATATTTATAATATAGCGGGAGGTAACTACCAATCACTAATTGCTGTATACAAACCTCAATCAAATACTAGCAACGATGTCATCCAAAATATGCAGACATTGAATAACGGTGGAAAAAGTCCGGATTCATTCCCCAACTATCACAAAAGTTTACTTTTCCTCCCTCAACTTCGAAAACCGGACATATCACCTCCCTCAACTTTTTAAACCATGCAAATTACCTCCCTCGAGCGGTTTTGAAGGTGGATTTGCTACAGTAACCGTGGGTTTGCTACAGTCACAGTGTCTTTGCCTTTTCTTTTTAAAAAATTCCGATTTAATCTTTAAAAATCATAGTAAATTATAGAAAAATCATAAAATAAAAAAATCCAATTTTATTGGAGTCCACATGATTAGATCTACACAGTGAATATATAATATGATATGCTTCAGTACAAAGTTTTTTTGCTACGAAGGTTTTTGTCTTTTTTTTTTTATATTTATAATTAAGTAGAACAACTTCTATAATTATTTTGTTAGACAAAAGCACACCATATTATATATTCACCGTGTAGATCTACTCATGTGGAGTCTAACAAAATTGGATTTTTTATTTTATGATTTTTCTGTGATTTACTATGATTTTTTAAAGATTCAACTAAATAAATAAAAAAAAAAAAAAGACAAAATCTTTTTAGCAAAAACTTTATAC
Organism: Hyparrhenia diplandra; assembly: GCA_015847255.1. Classification (NCBI taxonomy): domain Eukaryota; kingdom Viridiplantae; phylum Streptophyta; class Magnoliopsida; order Poales; family Poaceae; genus Hyparrhenia; species Hyparrhenia diplandra. Next base: position 225,527 of record JADLZK010011821.1, on the reverse strand, counting down.
TAAAGCATATCAAATTATATATTCACTGTGTAGATCTAATCATATGGAGTCCAACAAAATTGAATTTTTTATTTTATAATTTTTTTCAATGATTTATTATAATTTTTCAAAGATTCAATAGGATTTTTAAAAAAAGGAAAGGTACTGGTACTGTAGCAAACCCACTGACACTGTAGCAAAACCACGGTTACTGTAGCAAATCCACCTTCAAAACCGCTCGAGGGAGGTAATTTGCATGGTTTGAAAAGTTGAGGGAGGTGATATGTGCCCTTTTGAGTTGAGGGAGGAAAAAAGCTTTCGTGATAGTTGGGGAGGAAATCCGGACTTTTTCCAATAACGGTTGATTCCTTTGGTATGAGGGCTTGTATGGGCTTCAGCACCCCCACAAAGTTGGACCTGGCCCAACACAGCACTTCCTCCCCTGGGAAGCCCACATCACCAGCCCAGCAGGCCTTAAGCGCACCAACGGCCTGCTGCGGGCAAACTTCCGTCAGGGCGCAGCATTTGTTTGCAGGCCTGTAACGTCGTCGCCTGTTCGGCTGTTTCCTACACCTTTTTCTTCTCAATGTTTCCTGCATCTTTTTTTTTTTTTTTTGATGAAACATGTTTCCTGCATCTTCCACCTTTTCAAGATAAGAAGTGTCTACAGAGGTGGAATAGTTGTAGGATAGGATTATTGTGAAAAAAATAGAATAGGATTATTGTGAAAAAAATAGAAGTGCTGAATCTAGATTGGTATATAGTGGAACAGAATTAGGAGGGGTTCTTTTGTGCAGAAAAAGCAGTGAGTACAGTACTAGTATTTGTCTTTTGGACCATCATTAGCTGCTGAGTGCTGAGCTGTAGGACTGTGGGATTATCTCGGCATGATGATTTTTTCTTCCCCTTTTCTCCATTTCTGAAAAGGGATCTCTTCGTCAGATGAAAGGAACGAGCGAGGTATGCTTGTGCGTTGCCCTGCGTTGCGACATCGAAGATAGCGGCACACAATTCTCCAGCGTTACGGACAAGGACACATCCACCATCGGTTTCTCTTGTTTCTTGTTACCAACTAGTACTCCAACTTGCACTGTCAAGTGGCCGCAAACCTCTGCATTTGGTGTCTCTTTTTGTTTTCAGGATAAAAAAAAGGATCTACTTGTGAGTTGAGAGACCGAAAATTTGTAGTAACTCAATCTCTTCCGCAATGTTTTCTGTGGCCTGCCTCAAATGGAGTGCTCTTGTTGTTACAAAAGAATGAGAGCCATATAATTGATAAATAAATAAATAAACTCACAGTCAGGTGTGATTTTCAAACATGCTGCCTCAAATGGGTTCATTTGAACATTCTCATAGTCCAGTTCATTTTCGCCTCGTCACAACATCTCTCTAGTCAGTGGATGTGCATGCTAGACTGTGAGTTCACACTTTCCGCTCTTTCCTTATCTTCGCCTTCTCAGGGTTCCATGGATAAATTTCTTCAGGCAGAACCTTCAGCAGTTGGTACAGGGAAATCCTGAAAAAATCCAGCTGCTGTCACTTGTTCTGACCAGTGACCAACATTGGTTATCTAAGGCACGAGTGTGCGACAAACACAGGGAAATCCTGAAAAATCCAGCTTCTGTCTCTTGTTCTGACCAACAATGGCTATCCTTTACCTACTCCTACAAAGCATATATACTGTACTTTTTGAACAAATGCATATCATATAGTATGCTGTACTAGGATAATGCAATATATGCATTTTTTTATTCAAGGCGTCGTATTGTTGTTGTTGACGACAGGGCAATGAATTATAGAGTAGTATTGCTTGTAGGTTCTTTTATTCCAAAGGAACATTCACATGACCACATTTTACTATAGGATAGCAGCACGACAGGATGCATACATGTTTTTATATATATATTAAAAAAAAATGTAAATTCAGTATGGAACTATGGATCATTCAGTTACAGTTGGCAATATTTACAGTCAGACAAGACCCACCAGTCCCCTTCAGCACAAGATGTCTTTTTTTTTTTTTTAAGGATATTCAGCACAAGATGTCACTATCTTGAATTCACCATTGCAACCAAAAGCACATGCGCGAAGCTTCACTAGCCCAACCGCTTCTCCGGACTCGTGTAGAACTAGCGTAGGAAAAGTCTCAGCTGAGGAAGCCGGGCCATCAAAAACAGTTCAATGCAATCTCAACAGTCAACAGTGAACAACTTATACAGACAAGCTGTTCGCTGCAATGTCACGTCCGAGCGTCTCAGGGAAAAGTCTCAGCTGAGGAAGCCGGGCCATCAGAAACAGGCTGCTGTCACAGATGAGCTCAGCCCAAAAGTCGCCGGTGTCTCAACAACTAGCACTAGTGTTCTAGTTTTCCGGTGAGTGGAGGCGACATGCCTGTGGCGTTTTCCAGTACAACTACCAAACGTTTCTGAAGTCTCGTCACCAAGAACTGCTCGCCAACTCTTTCACCATGCCCTGGTTCGGTTTGTGTTATCTCTGTTCGTCAAGTTGGACTGGATGCTCAACTTCTTCAGCAACAAGATAACGCAGTTTGAACATCTGCATTGAAACGAAAGAAAGCGAATTTTGATTTCTCCGCCGAGGAGAAGAAAGCTGAGACGACACTGGCTGGGTTTCCTGTATCATTTGCACTTCTGATTTCATATGCGGATCCCAGAGATGAGCATGTTTCACACTCATTAGCATGCAGTGACAGAGTGGCTGTCCCTGTCTGATCAATCCATAAACTGATCCGATCACAAGGCATCTGCAATGGCTACTCTTTGGAATCCATAAACTGAATGCACTTTGGTATTCACAAAACTGTTACATCTGCCAGCCTGAACATGATTACAGGCAGAGTCTGAGTGTTTGACCAATCTCAGCCTAGTATGTCATTCACATGAATGAACACACAGTTTCCCTTTGACACTTTCCTTGAATCCATTGAGCTCCATTCTTGTTAAAGTCCAGTCCTTTTACCACATCTGGGCATCTGTCCCTTGTTTTCCTTTTCAAGAACACGAGCTCTTCACATGATCAAAGTGGATAGAGGACATCTCAAGCTATGCACCCTCAGCAGTGCAGACGTGCAGTACTACAATTTGCAACTACTCGGCCGGTCTCACGCACGACATGACACCGGTTCCTTTTTGTACGGACCCGGACTTGGCCGTCACGGAAACGTTGCAAGAATTCAGATGTAATAAGAGTTCCTCTTTCTCAAGGAAAGAAGCCAGGATTGTTCAGCTATGGATGCAAGGTACAGGTTCCCGTATATGATGCTGTGCTACTAATTTTGCTAAACAAAGTGTTGAATATGACAGCCCCCCTCCTGTCCAAAAAAAGAGTGCACATTTAGGGTCTACTAGTCAAAGTCAAAGCATTATAATTTTTTTTTACTAAATTTACAAAAAAAATGTACCTACCAACAACTATAGTTACAAATAGATATTATTCTGTAAAAATCTATTTCACAATTAATCTAGATACATCAATAAGTAATAGACCCCTAGAAAACAAGTGAGTTACGTTAACATACAAGTAGAAGTAGGAGGGCTGTTTCACATAAAAGTGATGAAAAAAAAAGAGACCCAACCTAGAAGTAACTAGGTGGTTTTTCATTAAAAAGAAAATGAGGCGTGTAAATGTCTCCGATGGCAAACTCAGGGTGTGGTTGGTTCCACACCTAAGAACTAACCAACTGGGCTATCGCCCAGTCCTCACATAAAAGTGATGAAATCAAGATGCTCAAGGCAACACAAACCAAGTTACACGAGCGCTTGTAGCTAAAAGTTTACCTTTTTTCGACAAGAGAGCACTTTAAGGAGGTCTCATCGGCGCCCTTTCCTGATCCATTTCTTCTATTGATTGATGGATTGGAGAGTTGGAGATACATACTCCACACGTTTTGTTTTATTCTGCCGAACCTTCATCTTGGCAACTACAATGGTACTCCTACCTTACCTTTGCAGTAACCGCTGAATTCGATGAGACAGCATTCAGAAGAATCAGAACCACGCGTATCGATCAGCGTCAACGGCGCATTCGTTCCGGGCATATGAACCAAACTGATAGTGCTGGCCACACGACGATCCGATCCGCGATGAACGGAACCGAATAATGGCCATGGGGACCGGCCATGGCATTACAGGGACACGATGAGCCGGCGATGGAACAAGCGATGGACAGCAGTATAAGTGTCGGCAAGTGCTAAAGATGATTCTCGTATATAATCTCGTTGTTCAGAGTTGAGATGGTCAGCCATACCCCAAGTCATTCAGGAGTCAGGCTTTAGCTATAGCTTTACCCCAGATAGATGCTGAAAGATTGCTGAAAGACACGGCGAATATGGGGGGCACAACACATCTGCGTGTAGTGTTGTTGGGCACCCAGCCACTAGCTCAGCTCCCACACGACGCAGCCAGCACCAGCAGCTCGAGCTGGGGCTGGAGCTGAAAGAGAGAGCATTTGGACGGGCTGGGTTCCTGGCTGGGAGCTTGACATGTTTTGTGCTATGTCTGGACAGTCATGATCACGACAGGGTCGGCAGGTGTTGGATCTGGAATCTCACACAGTCACACCGCACGCAACAAATTGGTGCCCGTGGAATCATGGAGGCCGGGAGATGGACGCCGAAAGGCCATAGCCGAGATGGCCCCTAGCCTAACCCTGCAATTGTCTACTACCCCAACTGTCAACCATCTTCTTGGAGCTACTAGTATAGTATAAGCAAGTAGATCTGAGCGAGTGAGATCCTTCTCGGCCTGTATGGGAAACACACCACATGCTCCCACCGCAGCGGTTACACTTCATCCGACCTGATCATGGAACCAACGGCCTAGATCACTAGCAGGTGGCCTTGAGATTCCTGCCGCTCTCAAGGTTTACAACTTTCAGAGTTTCAGTGGACCTTGTAAGATGCCCTCTGGGGGTGTTCAAGAAATCAAAGAATCTCTAGGTTGTGGCTAGTAGGAGGATGAGGGATGAGAGATGGCGCGGTGTTTGGTTGGTTCGTGGGTGCGTTGGCTATGGATATCCCGGACCGGAATATTCTTCCTAAATGCTTGATATCCCTGCCACCCAAAAAAAAAAAAGAATTTGTTTCAAGGGGGTGTGTTTAGATCCCAAATTCCTCCCAAATTCCACTATGCAAAAAGAAGATTCTTCATCACATCCGTTGGCGGCAACATGTATGGAGTACTGAAATATAGGTAAAAAATTAAAATAATTACACAGTTTAGATGTACATTGCGAGGCGATTCTTTTGAGCCTAGTTACGCCATGGTAGGATAATATTTATCACTAACAAACGAAAACGTGCTACGATTAATGCGATGTGCATCCAAAATTTTGCACCAACTTTGGTGATCTAAACACACCGAAGAGTGATAGCTCATCCATATTATTTTATCACTTTTGTCATTAGTAACAAATAAAGATTTGTTATATTACTGGTCAAAAAAAAAATTTGTTATATTATTGCTTAGTAATTGTGATGGCAAGATTAAAATTTTAAGTGTTAATGTGTTGATTAGTGTATGTTTTGTGTGCTAATTAGGCAGTACCGGTGCTAATTACCCTATTTTATTTTGTAATTAGCTATTGTCATGACAAAATTAGTGTTAGTGGATAAAGATTTGTTATATTATTTCTTAGTAATTATGATGGCAAGATTAATCTGTGTGTTAAATGTGTTGATTAGTGTATGTTTTGTATGCTAATTAGGGCAGTAGTGGTGGTAATTACCCTTTTATTTTACTTAGCGATTATCATGACAAAATTAGTGCTAGTGGATATTTGTTACTGCATAATTATTAGTTACTCCATCCGTTTCAAATTGTAGTTCACTTTGGCTTTTTAGATACATTGATTTTTTGTTATGCACCTAGTTATACACTATGTCTAGATATCATAGTAAAATGGATGGATCTAGAAAAGCGAAAAAGTGAACTAGAATTTGGAATCGGAGGGAGTATTTGTCATCAATAATATAGAAATACAATTAGTCAAATATTCTCATCTCATATACTCTCATCCATCTATAACCAGACCAAAAAAACAACAACTCTATCTATCTAACCAAACACAGAACATAGACATGGTTATCTAGTCTAGATATGGATTTTTACTTAACCATATCTAGAAATCCAAGAATGATGACAACATCTCTTACAATGAACCTTGTCTTGCAACCAAACGCACACTGGATGTATGCTTGCCGAATTCAGGTTCTTGTACTTGTACAGTTGTTCTTTACTCTGTTTATACACATCCTATCTATATCTACTATGGCAGGAGATGGATAAATCTGTAGGCGAAGCCAACCAGATGGGCATGAAAAGAGATGCGCATCTGGTCTTGTGTATATCAGCGACGCTTGTGGCCACAACAGGGGACGAACCCTGGCCTTGTGTATATCATATCATCGCGCGAGACTGTTGTGAACCCGCAGAGGCAGAGCAATTTCCAACACCTGGGTCAATTGCGTTCTCATCATATTCGGTGGCAACAACAATGCCATATATATTTACTACATGCTGCAAAGTTTATTGAAATTTTTATGCAACAACAATTTATGCGGCATATGCGACAGCAAGTGTCCGGAGTCCGTGAACGCTGCGCCGCGCACGCGCCGCGGCGTCGGGCGGCGAGGAAATCACAGTCACAGCATCTGTACCAAATCCATCCAAAAACTACTGATTGACCTTTTCGTCCTCGTCTTCCTCTCCGTCCTCGAGCGTCGTCTCGCAACAAATGTGCAGAGCAGACGCACTCCACCACGCACGCACCTAACCTTGCCGATGACGCTGACATGCGCGGCGCCGCGCGACAGGTAGCGTCCGTCCCAGAGCTGCGTTGAAATCCGCCGCGGCCCACCGCGTGACGTCCGAATATCTCAGGGTTTATCCACAATAGGCCTGTAACGGGTTTAAACCTGTTCCAAACCCGCCCCAACCCATCTCTTAAAAACCCTAACTACCACCCGTCCCCACCCCCGGCGGCTCAATGCCCCAACCCGGTCGCGGCGGAAGATGATATATGACTTTTGCGCCGATTTATGACCACGAGCCCTAACCCGTTTGTGTCGTCCAACCCAACCCGCCCCAACCCGTTTCACGGTGTCGGCCGCTTTTACCCGCCCTAATAAGCATCTTCGTATTAAAAACCTGCCCCAAAATCACCGTTTCCACCCGCCCCATTAGCAGGCCTATCCACAGATTCCGGCCGGCGCTCACGGCCGTGACACCTGCCCACGGCCCGGCTTGTTTGCCTGTGCCTTACCCACGACGTGACGCCGGAGATTCGGAGAAAGCTACGAGAGGCACCACCGAGGCGGACGTGAGAGGAAGATGAGTAGTACTCCAAGGCAAGATGAGTAGGGCGGTGGAGCCGACGGCGACAGGGCCGCCGACTTGCCGTTGCTTTCCCTGCTACTACACCGTACACGTCTCCGACCAGACGTCGGCGCGGCGCCGTGCTCATCTTGCCTTGGAGTTTGTCCTGTCTTGCTCATGGGCTGGCTCGCTGGACGCAGATTCGGTGGCGTTCGGTGGCGTTAAAGTGACGTTGTGTCGGCGTACGGGGCCCACGTCTTTTCGGCGCGTGGGTCCCACACGTCGATGGCTCAATGTCACGGGGAATGTCACCGTGGAATGTCACGGAATCTCAGTCCTGGCTCGCTCATGGCTAGCCAGAAAGCCCAGAATCTTGGAAAGCACCTTTCTTTTTTCTTATTCTTCTCTCGGGAAAAGCACAGGGACAAATCGGAGCACCGCTCGAGGTTTCCAGTGGATTGCAGATAGCATTTTGAAAAGCAAAAAGGAGAGCAACAATCATCGATCACAGAAGAAACAATTAATGAACAATGGATTATGGATATCCCATTGACAAAGCTCAATTCTTGAAACAAGAAAAAAATGAAACTAGATAACAGTTGCTGAGAAACTTGCTATTAGTTCCTTCATGTTATTCCCATGGAAGAAAAAGAGAAGAACAAAAAAGGCGAACAGTGGACACTGACGCATTCGGAATAAAAGGTGGCGCCATGAACTCCGGCGATGACGAGACACCAGACGACTACGACCATGACACGATACAACACCGGGCGGTGGGGGTTAGATTACCAACGCCGGCCGGCGACTGACAACTTGCTGGCGACTGACAACTTGTTTCACCAGGACGGACAACTTGCTGCTGCTGCTGCTGGACCAGCCATGCATCAGACGGTGAGGCCGCGCATGAACTCCCACTCCTCATCGTCTTCCTCCTCGGCGGCGCCGGCGGCCGACCCTTCCGAGTCGCTGCTCATGCCGCTGCTCTCGCCGCTGGACAGCACCGCGGCCTCCGGGTCGAACACCAGGTACGGCATTGCGCCGAAGGCCCTGGCGAGGGCGGCGGCCGTGGCGCCGTCGGTCCTCTGCTTGAGCACCTCGAACATCACCTCAGGCTCGTGCTGCATCGCGCGGAGCACGTCGGCGCAGGACGGGCCCGCGGCCGCGCGCGTCACCGCGAAGCAGTGGGGGCCGTCGCACTGCGACACGCGCACCACGCTGGGCCCGCCGAAGAGGTTGTGCAGCCCGCCGAGGGCCTCCTGGTAGGCGCCCCCGAGGAACATGCCGAGGTAGTAGCCGCGGGTGGCGTGGGCGGGGAGCTCGTGCAGCGGCAGGCTGTGCCTCCCGCCGATGAACTCGCTCACCTTGCCGTCGCTGTCGCAGGTGAGGTCCGAGAGCACGCCGTCGACGGCGGGGCGCTCCTGCAGGCGCTGGATCGGGATGATGGGGAACTGCTGCCCGATGGCCCACATGTCCGGCAGGGAGGTGAAGACGGAGAGGTTGATGTGGTAGGTGCGCGGCGGCTCGGGCGCGCCCATGCCGCGGGCGACGAGCTCGCAGAAGGCGTCCACCGCGGCCAGGTGCTCCAGGCCAAGGACCCCCTCCTTGAACTGCTCGGCGGAGCGTCGCTTCAGCTGGTCGGCGTACAGGGCGCAGGTGTCGTAGTCGCCGCGCACGGCGGCGGCCATGACGCTGCGGTAGTCGGCGCGGCAGTCGTCGGTGAGCTCGTCGAGGAGGTAGGCCGTGGTGGCGTCCAGGCGGCCGGGTGCCGCAGCCGAGAAGGCCTCGAACACCAGGACCGAGTGGTGCGACACGAGCGCGCGGCCGCTCTCGCTGCAGATGATGGGGTGCTGCACCCCCCCTTGCGGTCACAGACGCGACCGACGGCGGCCACCACGGCCGCCGCGTACTCCCTCCAGGCTGTATGCCACCGACATGTCGGTCTGCGCGGAGTGTGTCCCGTCGTAGTCAATGCCGAGGCCGCCGCCGACGTCGATGACGCGCATGTCGGCGCCGAGGCGCGCGAGCTCGCAGTAGATCTGCGCGGCCTCGCCGACGCCGTCGGAGAGCAGGGCGGTGGTGGGGATCTGGGAGCCAATGTGGAAGTGCAGCAGCTGGAGGCAGTCGAGCATGGCAATGGCCTTGAGCTTGGTGACCACGGACAGTATCTGCGCGGCGTTGAGGCCGAACTTGCCCTTCTCCCCGGACGTGGAGCCGAAGTGTCCGGCGTGCTTGGTGCGCAGCTTGGCGCGCATGCCGACAACAGGGCGCACACCGAGGCGGCGGCTGGCCTCGACGACAATGTCGAGCTCCTCCTCCTGCTCGAGCACGATGACGGTGTTGAGGCCCATGGACCGCGCCATGAGCGCGAGCGAGACGTAGCCGTCGTCCTTGTAGCCGTTACAGACGAGCAGCGCGTCGGGGTTACCACGCGCGGCGAGGCAGCTCATGGCGAGCAGCAGCTCCGGCTTGGATCCAGCCTCGAGTCCGAACCCAAACGGCGCGCCGAACTCGACAATGTCCTCGACGACGTACCTGTCCTGGTTGCACTTGACCGGGTACACGCCCTGGTACCTGGCGCCATAGCCGGTGGAGCGGACGGCGTATCCGAAGGCGGCGTTGAGCGTCTCGACGCGGTGGCGCAGGACGTCGGGGAAGCGCACGAGCAGGGGCAGCGGCAAGCCGAGCCCGCCGCCGGCGCGCGGTCCCGCGGCCTTGGCGACGACCTTTGCCAGGTCGATCTCCTGCCCCGGGAGCGTCGCGGCGCCGTGCGGGCGCACGGCCACGTCGCCGTCGTCGTTGACGAAGAAGTAAGGCGCGCCCCAGCCGTCCACGTTGTAGAGCGCCGCGGAGAGGTCGGCCGACCAGGTCTCGGCCGCAGCAGCAGAAGCGGCGGGGCCCACCACGGGTGGGAGCGGGACGACAGGGAAGCGGGCCGCCGCGTCGCAGGAGGACGCGAAGGCGTGCGCCACGGGTGTTGCGGCGTCGACGGCGAGCGCAGGCATCTCGTCAGATAAAAGAAACCGGAGAGTTCCACAGAATCAGATGGTGAGCGAGGGAGAGGGAAAAAAAGTTAGATTTTCTTTTTCTTTTCTTTTCTTTTCTTTTTCTGGGTGGTGGGTGGGATTTGGTTGTTGTTTTTCCTGTGCTGTAAAATTGCTGTTCTGAACGAAATGGAACGGGGGAGTCGATTGGATTAGCTACCGGGAAGAAGAAGGAATCAAAATCAAGATGAGTGATGTATGAAAGAAGCTAGAAAAACCAATGAAATCGAAATCGATGGTCAGGGATGCCAAAAGAGGAAGTTTTGGAAGGGGAGGTAGAAGAAGTCTAGGACGGGATTTTGGATCCTGTTGTGAGGAAGGGGGCTTTGAAAGCCGCCGAGGCCGGAGCCCCGGCTACCCCCGCAAACGGAGCAGGCGGTGGGTGCGCGCGCGGCGGGGAGGGTGTCGTCGCCGGTGGAGGAGCCCGGGCACCCCACGCCGGCGGTCAGGAGGAGTCGGGGTGGGGGAAAGAACAACGGCAAAGGCTCTCGGGGACGGTGGTCGCCGCGCGGTGGCTCGCTCGTTCTCTCTCTCGCTCGCGGTGGGTGGGTGGAGGAAGCCGCGGCTGTGAGGAGGCGAGAGGAGGCGGCGGCGGCCAATGGGGAGCACGGGAGGGCGAGATGCGGAATGCGTGGTGACCGAGGCGGGGTTACGGGGCCGCGGCGAGCCCTCTTTTATAGCGGCCCGATGGGTACGGTGGCCGCGCGTCCGTTGCTTTGCCTTTTGTTGGTGGTGGTGGTGGTGGTGGCTCGTGGCGTGGGTGTGTCCGTGGGCGTGTGTGGGATGGGTGGCTGCCGTGCCGTGCCACTGCCACAACTCAATTCTCCTTCTACCACCTGTCACTCACCTCTTCCAGTTTCACCTCCCCTGGACCGTGGGGTAGTTGGTGTGCACAGCGTTTGACCCCAACAAAACGGGCCCAGGAGTCAGTGACCGTGGCTGGGCTGCTTCAGGGAAGGCAGGGACTCGTTTGTTCGTGGCTGGCGCCTGCAGCGTGCGTTCGTTAATCGCGAGCCTAGCCTGGCCTGGCCGCTTGGCTGACTCCTGGGGCCATTTGGCGCTACCGTTTCAGAGGCTGGCGGTTGTTGGGTTGGTGGAGGCTAGCGGTGTCATGTCACGCTCTTTGATCCCTGCCTTGTTCTGTTGCGCGCCCGTGCCTGCGGCCGCGAGCAACGGAGGACCGTTGGATCCGCCATCCGGCGGCCGGGAGTGGCCGCGAGATCGGACTTCTCGTGGGTTTTGTATGCAGTTTAGTCCGCCGGCGCCCGCGCCCCCGCGCACGCATCTGGGTGAGGGTGGGTGGGACTCGCTGCCACGGCCGGCCCTGGCTCGGTCGGCTGGGGGTCACTGGGTTTCAAATGCGCGGGGCCGGCCAGCTGCTGGGGCGCGCGACGACGACCGCGTGGCCGCGGGTGAACCCCATCGGCAAGGATTCTGCTGCGTTTCCGTTTGACCGGCCGGCCAGGCGCGGTGCCGTCCGTTGGCTCGGCGCACGCGCGCCGCACCGCGCTTTTCGCCGCGGACGGGGCGGGAAAATATGTGTGGCGTTGGTTTACCCAGGAGGAGGATGGGAGGAATCAGGCAGGGGGATAAGGAGGGAGCTTTGAATTGCGTGGAAGTTTTTTTTTTCCACTGGCTTCGATCAGCTACGTGGTCTTTTCCATTTCCTACGAAAGGTATAAAAACTGGATGGATCAGATGAGAGAACTTGTCCTTCAATTTTTCAGAATAGAAATAGAGCTCCGAATTCTATACTGTGTGTGTAAATAAAAAAACTAAAGGAGTACAATACATGCGATTCTTTAGAGTGCCCGAAATAGTTTTCAAGCCAAGTAGAGATGGATAAGTCCACTGCATCAGTATAGTTAATTACCTACAAGCACAATAGTATTCATGCCTCATGAATGATTATAAACGACAAACAAATGGTTTATGTGCACTATATCACCTCAATCACCACCATGCATGGTTTATTAGCTCATTTGATACATACAAGATAAGTTGGTTTGGAAGGAAAAAGTTTTCATACGCTCGTCGTCTTATGCGTGTCTTGACTCTCATGCTCGCTTTTTTCACTTCATGGGTCTTATATGTGTTTTGTTGATGTTTCTTCCGGCCACCAAAACTTACAACAGAAAAAACATCTCATCTATGACGGTGCCGCGGCTTTCTACTACCACCTAAACTTATCTGCCGCATAATGCTCTAATGGAATGATGTAAAGGAATGTTAGGTTCTCATCACTCCTCCAACCTCTAATGTAGAGATATATGAGTGTCTTTGTTTTCCATACCGGAAACAAAGGCTTTGTGTGTTAGGAGGGGCTGCAAACAAACGATATGCAACAGTGAGGGCGGTATGGGCACTCAACCGCTAGAACTACATTTCATGGCAATCTATCGTCTCACGCAATACATGCAAAACACAATTTATTTTAGAAAATCTAAAGATTAATTTAGCGGTTCATTTGGACGTTGCCTACCTCTCCTTCGTCATCTATCGCTTCATGGCTCATGGCGTCACATAGTGTCGGTAAACTCTAAATTCAAATAAAGCTAGTAGTGTCATACGTGTACAAGGTGGTTGGATCTTGTCCTGGACATGTGTTAGGTAATGTTGTCATGCTCTATTCGCCGCAACTATCTTGATGCCTAACGCTTGCCAAAAAAAATTACATCATCGGTTGACTTGGGTGATGCCACTACTCTTCACCACACCGACCTTCGTTTACTAGCCACTTCCACGCCACCCTTGGTCCACCACCACTTCATATGTGACCTTTTTTTGTCCCATGCAGTTGAGTCCCTGGAAGGTGAGTCTGATTAAAACAAGACCTATCGATCAATGACTAGCCCATGAATAACCTTTGCCGACGACCAGAGCGAATGGTCTTCGTGTCACTTACCTCGCCTATTGCCTAACGTGGATTTGTCTAGGGCGTGGACTATTATTTTTCATGGACCATTACTGACCATAAGAGGTTTGGTGCCCTAGGAACCGCAGAAACCATGGGCATCAACAGAAAACGTTAGTAGGCTGTGAGTGATCTATTCCCTACGTCTCCGTGGGTGTGTCGTTTTAAACTTTTGAACTTCATGTTTTGACCATCCGTCTTTATTCAAAATATTTATGCAAATCGTAAAATAAATTAATCAATATTCAAGTATCTTTATTGATAAAATAAGTCATAACAAAATAAATTATATTTGTCGCAAAAAATTGAATAAGGCGAAGATCGAAAAATATGGCGCGGAATCCGGGATGACAAACGCGGTTGACGGAGGGAGTATGTACTACGGGCCACAGGGTTGCCGTATGCTGACTGACTAATGATGCTGACGTAGTTTCCCCGTGAGTCAAAGCAAAGCAAAGCGTGCGTGCGTGTTCTTGGAGAACAAAATTACTCGTACTACAACTGTGAGTACAAAGCGCAGAACCTGTACCGGTGAAGTACCGCGTCCATACCGTGCGGACGAGATTTGCAGGTGTAGAGCCCGGGGGCCCAGCCAACCCCACAGCCGTGCCCGTGTCTCGCAGTGCCGCTCCTTTTTCCGATCGGTCGAAAAAAGCGACGGCGCCGTGTCCGCTTTGCTTCTGGAAGGCAGCGAATCCAATCTCACTTGGCCGTTGGCCCTGGCCCCCTGCTGTATGGCCTTTGTGTGCGTCACGGAATCCCACCGGAGATCCGCGGCTGGACCGCGTCGGGACGCCGCGTGGCTGCAGGCGGGGCCCGGGGTCAGACTTCCCCAATCAACTCTCCCGGCCTCGTAACCTCTCTCGCTCGTCGCGTTCGCTCTGCTTGGCATTGCGTGCCGAGGAGACCGCACGGCTGGCTGGCTGGACCTGGCGGCCCGTGGCGAAAACTTACCCGTTTTTTATACAGCGACGACGCGTCCGGAAATATCGAGATCTTCTTGTGCTTATCCCGGCGATCGACGACGGGGCACGTCGCCGCTTCGATCGGCTCCAAAATTTGGCCGGCAGGCGCTGGGGTCGGGTGCGGTTCGGTGCACGCAGCCAGCCAGCCACGCAACGCACGGTCGGTCTCGTGCGCTAGTTTCTCTACTCGTTGCGTAGTGGCCAATTAATCGACTAGCCGTAGCAGGTAGCACTCAGCTCGGGGCGGGGCCACCTCGGACACATCGTTTTCTCGTGACTCAGGTAGCTAGCTAAACCAGAGAAGAGGATGACCATGGATTGACTGATCCGACGATATCAGGCATGAACTCAGCGTGAGACCATAGTTGTTGTTTCAGTCTCGCTAGGTGATCTTTGTTGGAATGATAGTGATCTCATCTCTGGCGACAGCAGTTAAGTTTGACTCTACCAACAAATAATCAGGTGCCGTACGAGATAGGGTAGGAGAGAGAACCTAATTCAACTTGGGTTTAGCCCCGGGCCGGGCGGTCCTACTGCGCCTATTACACTACGTATTAAAAATGCATGTTTCAAAGGCATTAAGAGGTGGGGCCTTAATTAGGTTGGGCGACGCCACTCCACGTTAACAAAAATCACGGACGATGATCATCTAAGGCCGCCTTTTTATACACAAAATGTCGTGCTTAGTGTATGCAAGCTCTTTTTTTTTTTTGCAAGGAAAAAGTATACTTGTACATGTAGCATTTCCCACTAGTACGCTCACCACGCTGGCACGCTACACACTTGTACATTGTACGGTGCAACAGTCTTACGCGGTCTACTAAGTAGGTAGGTAGGTAGGTAGGTCCGCGATATTAAAGATACATACGTCTCCGTCGAGCGTCGATCGAAGATGACATGAAGCAAAGCTAAGACTAAAATGTCGTGTATGTCCATATGAGCCGGGCGGGATGGAGCTTCAAGTCTCGCTTCAACTCTCTAGCTCCTGGACAGGTGGACGCCTGGACGGACAACGGACGGACCACGCCACCGGCCTGGGACTGGGAGCATGGAGGCATACGCCTGGCGTTAGCCCTGACGATGGAGCGCAGTGGCGCCGGTCGGTGCGCGCGAGGGAGTCTGGAGCGTACCGCCGCGGTTGGCGCGCGGCGCTTGTCACGCCACGGCACGACGCGCACTGACGCTGGCATGTGTGTGTGTTTTCTCGCGCGCGCGGGCGGCGGGGCCGGGGAGGCCTCAACTCGGGGCAGGAAGATGCGGCCCGGACGAGGACGCCGACGCCGCGAGGCGTACGCTCTCGGCTCCATCTCCCGCCGGGCAGATGCGATCTGGTCGCGGGACCCGGCCTTCACCCGGGCTCTGCGGTCTGCCCCCCCTCCACCTCCACTGCGCGCGCGGACCGCACCATGTTTTTCCTAACATTATCGCGTCGCGAGGCGTGGAGAAGGGCCGCCGGGGCAGCAGATGCGTGCGACCGCACTCGCACTAGCCGCCGCCGTCCCTTTCGTTTTAGTCGTTCACCCGGTGTACCTACCTACCTACGGGAGGGGGCTTCATGTACGTCTTCGTCGTTCACACACACCCACGCACAGATTGCTTTCCTTACTATGAAATCCAAAATCTGGTACATTTCTTCCATTGCAGCACGTACAAAAAGCAATATTAGAGCCGGGTCTTGTACTGTGTATACCAAAGACTCGTCAAGGATGGACTCAAGGCAAATGTACATGGTTCCATGCCATCCTTGTCACAGCTTTTTGTCCTGTGTTCAGAGGAAGCTGCTGGGTAGAGATATCGAGCCACTACTGCAACGATCCACCTAGCTACTATGGCACGCGGTAGTTATTTCCAATAATGGTGAAAACAACCTGCTTGGCTTGGTCAAAGATCTTCTACTTCGTTTCTCGATTAGCTTTTGATTTGATGAAGGATCCTAAGTATATTATATCCAAGGGTAAAAGCCAGGATCAACACATAGGGGATGCCATCCCACTAAACGTCGACACAAATTATGTTGTAACACCGCCAAATATTGATGTTGGTTTTAAAACTATAATTAATAAACCACCTTTAATCTATTCACAACTTAGAAAAATACTAAATGTCTGGAATCCAAATAAAGAGAGACATTGTTCATAGATCAATGGTTTAATATGTCATATTTATTTTATGTAGACACTTAGCATGCATTAGACAATCAGTTGGAGATGTATTTAATATAACAATACCTAGAATTACTTGAGAGAGCTTGTTTATCTACAAGCATCTTGATTAATCAAGTACTACTTGTGAAGGTTGTGCAGAGTTGAAGGGACGGAGCAGACATTGTTCACTGTGATGCTGTCTGACCGAATCTATCTACTGTAGAGGTGATGCCTTGACTGCCCCCACACTCACCGTACATCACGGGCCACGCTGCTGATGCCCGCGGCGTGCGCGGCGGCAGCAGCCCGGTACACTGTGCCTGTGGTGACACGCGCGCGGCGCGGCGCGCAGGACATGAATAGATCAGTCCTAGTACAGTGTAGATTCGTTGCCGTTGGTTGCAGTGAGGAGAGATTCTCTGGTCCATCACGCCCGGAAGCCCGGAACGCCGAACACAGCCGCATTGGCATTGGCACTGCCATGTTACCACGCAGGACCAGGCAGAGGGGTGGCCAGCAACGCCCCTCCCCGCGTGCCTCCAATGCCGCAACAGTGTTGGGACACACTACTGCCACACTGGGACACACACACTACTGGCACTGACTCAATCTTTGTTAAAACGGCAAAGTGCCAGGTTGCTATCTGAATCTGACCCAAAGACGACATGATTGCGATCGCGCGCCCTCCATTTTTGTATAGTTACATACTCCAAGTAAATTTGTTTTAAAACTGAAGAAAAGAGCAAGATGACGCACAAGGCACAACAAGCAGCTCCACTTTTGCAGGGACCTGAAAAAATAAACACGTCGTCATTTGGGTGTGGGGCAGGGCAGGCAATTCAGCCGTAATTTTCCAGGAAGGTCACTGAAAACGGTTATGAGCAAGCGCATGTCCACTTCAGTAGTACAGAGGCCTAACTAAATTTGGTCACGGTTAAACTAAGAGGACCCAAACGGGAGCGCTTCATCTAGCCCGGCTGGGCTGGCTGCTCTGTGCCTGATATATATATTACACAGTACGGTTGGACATGTATTTTTCTTAAGCCAAGAGTACCAAGTGGATCTCACATGTTTGTAATCATCCATTTGAGGTATTGTTTGTATGTATTCTGTTTTGCATCAAGTAACATGTGTAGAGGTGGATTTATTTCAAAAATTAACGGTGTTATTGTTGTAATATATAGTAGATGACATAGCCGTCAACATAACAGTATATATAGAACGGCTTTTATCAATTTCGAGATTTATCATCTTAGTGTTTATTTATATGTGATAAATAAAGGTTTTAACTCGTTCATGACCTACTTCTTCTTTTTGAGAGTTTATTATTTATTATTATCCACAAAAGTTTAGTTGATCCTGGCGATCTTTTGAAAGGTATCCTTTTGTTTTCGCTTAGAGTACTTTATTAAACAAACAATCAGGACTCGAGACAGGTAACAACTAACACACTGCAAGGCGCGCACGGATGGACTACCGAATTCTGGTTTCGTCTTTTGTCATCTCCATCTCTTCTCATAAGTGGCCATGGCCATATGACATCCTTTATTGGCGACATATATATACAAATATATAAACAGTGGAGAAAGAGCGTCCTCCGACCTACTTGATAATGGATACCTAATTCCCATCATCAGTGACCCCCCGGCCGGCCCCATTCTTGCTTCTCCACGCTCCGTGCATATACCGAACCTGATCGATAGTCCCCATGTTGCATCAGAAAACGGGTTTTCTGAAAGTGATCCAAGGCGTCTAAATAAATAAGGCCTAACTGAACCGGCCGATCGACGAAGAAGATGCTTGTGTTGTGTGATCCAGCTAAATAGTATAATACGTACTAGTATACTATATATATATATATATAGTATACACTAGCGTCTATAGGCACGCAGCGACCGAACCTGGGCTTGTTATCTTGCCATTCTTTATGCCCTTGATCCAAAGGGTTATGCAGTGCATATTCTCTTGTCCCCGATATCGATCCTAAAGTTTTCAGTGACGCCGACGGCAGAGGGAGGGGGACAGTCCATGTGGGATTTGCATATATGCCGCCGCTACTAGAGGTGGTACGGTGGTGGGAATTTGGACCGTGCCTCATGCCCGTGCATTGTTTGTGGACACACGCGATGCACCGTGCCGATCGACGCAACAAGTATTTGCTTTCGCACAATGCAGGGTCGTCTGTCCGTGTGCCGGCGGTCTAAAGCACGGCACGGCACAGCTTAAAATACGGAACGTGCCATGTCTAGTGTATGTAGCTTTTGTTTGTTGTGTCAGTAGACACGACATACGGTTCAGAAATTTTGTCCTCAAGTAAAGAGAACTCATCTGTAGGTTTTCAGGGCTTCAGCTCCAACATGGCCTCAAGTAAAGAGACCTCATCTGTAGGTTTTCAAAGTTGTTTGAAGATCTCATCTACGTACTCAAAATTTTAAAATGTTTTTTTTTTTTTGGGCTCTCTAAAGTTGTAATGGGTCTCATCCAGATTCAAACGTGCGTTTGCCTTTTTTTTTTTTTTTTTTTTTTTTTGAAAATCAAACGTGCGTTTACGTACCTAGTTTGGCATGGCTTGCCGATTCAACGCTTACATGGATCTGAGATGGAACCCACATACTTTAGTAGTAGCGAAAAGGCCCAATCCTAGAAAAATCATTTTTTTGTACAACCTTGTATAAAGATGATTTTAATGAGAATAATAATTTTTATAGTTCTTTAGTGTTTTTTCATTTAAGATTGGTGAGATACTAAAAATCAATATATTTTTTGGTAGCATATTAATCGTGTACGATTGTTAACTTTAAAAATTATATGTTTCTTTTGTGGTGTCTGATAAAGATATTTTTCATGTAAACCTATTAGTTCTCGATCAGATCCATAAATTAGTTTATTTGAGATTCATCTAAAATATTAAAAAATCCTAAAAAAATAATAATCTCAGCAAACTCTCTTTCTTTCTTTCTTATCTTTTTTTTTTTTTTTTTTGAGTTTTCAGTTTAAGGAGCATACTGGATAAGACTCAGCCATGGATTCCTCACTACAACTGGGCCATTGATAGCGAGCCGCGGAACCCAAACATTAGTGGGCCTTCCGGGCTTCTCTATCCGCGCCAGCTACTTAATGGGCCCAACAAAACGGCGGGAACTTCCCCTTGGTTCGCGCAGGAGACGCGACATCGCGCGGAAAAGCGAAATACTGTGTAACTCGAAACGGCGTGTCGCGCACGCCGGTCACCGGGCCACCGCGGGAGCAGCGATGAGCTCGTCGACGTCCGGCCGCGACGATGACGCGCCGGACCTCGTCTGCCAGATCGACTGCGTCCACGGCATGGTCGACGCGCTCTCCTCCGTCCGCTGGAAGCGCCACCAGGTCCGTCAGTGGATCGTTCTGTCGCTCGACCGCGTCCGCTTCCTCTCCACCCCCGGCTCCGCTCCCAAATCCTAACCCCCGAGACCCCCGCTTTCCCATGGCGCAGGACGCGGTTATGGAGCTGTCGGAGCACGGGATCGTGCTCTCCGTCGAGGAGAGCGGGTGCCTCCAGGCCAAGGTCTTCCTCAAGCGCGAGGTGAGCAGCATGCTGCCCCTGCCACTGCCTGCGCGTCAGGTGTTTGCGTTTATGCCTCTGCGCGCCCGGGCCTCTGACATGTTCGTGAGTCTATTAGCTGTTCGTGGAGTACGACTATGCTGGGGACGGGAGGCAGCGGTTTGGCCTAAGCCTGGGTCTCTTCGTCGATTGCCTCAACATCTTCTCCTCGCCTGGCCATGCGTCCGCCGTCGAGATCCGTTACCCTGGCCCTGACATGCAGCTTCTCCTCAAGTATGCATGCATGCTCTCTGTCTCTGGTCCCGAATTTAAGACTGTATTTGTGTGTTGAGACAAACTGCTGAAACTCATGTGGGTGTAAGTGTAACTCATACTTCTCAACATCTTATGGCCATTTTGATCCCTCCACAGAAATCATACTCCTCTTATTGACTTTTCAGATGTTTAATTGGATGCAGAGATATATCTAACTTGAACAGATCAAAACATTTGAATTAATTTACTCATCTGAGGGACTTGTGATGTTAATGCAGGTCTGTGGGCTCTCCAGATGCATGTCTCTATGCAGAAATCAGAACCAGAATTCCAGATACAGTCTCTTGGGATTACCATTTTGAGCATGATGGGAATACTCCAGTCACTTTTACTATCGAGGTACTCTCGATGCACCCTGTTTATTTCTTAGCAGTATGTAGCAACTGTTTATTTTAGTTCACCGGGAATATGTGATTTGCTGCCTGAAATTTCAGTCTGCTGTCCTGAAAGAAGCAATCGATGACCTTGAATGGCCAGGTTCCAGCATTCAGATTCGAATGCAACCTGATCCTCCAACAGTTATTTTGAAAGGCGAAGGTCATGGCGACTTGCAGGTTTGTTACAGGTTGACCTGTTCTGTCCACTTGGCTTCCAGCTGTGCCTATAACTTACTGTCACTGACACAATTTTTGGCAGATTGAGTTCCCCTATTATGCAAATACCAACCTTCTAATCGTGTTCCAATGTGATCATGAGGTGTCATACAGGTAAGTTTCTTGTGCCTAGAGTCTCAGATGGTATGCTGCTCTGTGCTAATTTGCAGATCATACTGTTTTCCTCAAGGTATAAATACAAGTTTCTTCGAGCAACTACCTCGAACATCCCCAGTAGTGTCATGAAGGAGAAGCGTAGGACTAAAGCCTCAATTGGGAGGGGAGGGATGCTCAAAATCCAGCACCTGGTTTCACTTGCTAGGCCAGGTATGCCATACTTCCGTAATATTGCTGGAGGAACTGAGCAGACAAGCCGAATCGCCCATATAGAGTTCTTTGTGAAGCCAGAAGAAGATGATAATGATGCCTAGCATTTGTGGAGTGTGTTATCGGTATGTATCATCCAGTAGGGCTAATTTATCGCTCAAATCTTGTTTTAGAAACACCTGATTTGAGTAGTTTATGTGAAACTGAAGCCAGGTCTTGGGTTTTGAAACGGCTACTATCATCTATCCGAGAGGCATCATATGTTTCTAATCATGTGAATCATGTTACTATTAGGCATGCACCATGTTTATATCTAAACAATTTTTAAGAGTGGTATTTTATTTTGTGTTTGAAACTGATTCGCCCATAAGTTAATGGATCGACAAGTCTAGTGGGGCCAATATGGCCCTGAACCACTGGTGATCCACCTAGGAAAGTACTCTTGGTTCCTGAACCTTTTCATACAAATTTTTTTTGGACAGTAATACAATTTTTTTTTTGTGCTTGTAACGGATTTAGCCCATAGAGCGACGGGCTGACCTGACTATTGGATCAACATGGCCCTGAACCACTAGTGATCCACTTATGAACCACAAATTCATGTATGAACAAGACTAGTGGGACCAATATGGGCCTGAGCCACTGCTGATCCACCTAGGAAAGTGCTCTTGGTTTCTGAACCTTTTTTTTCTGCAATTTTTATTTTGTGCTTGTAACTGAGTTGTGGTTCAATATGGGCCTGAACCACTAGTGATCCACTTGTGAAAGTAAATGCTTCTGCTATGGCATGCCAGATTTTCCAAAGTAAACCTGTACTGCTTGTGTCTGTCTGGTCATAACCTCCTGTTGCCATGAAGGGCCCCCTCAATGTATCTGGCTCCACCACAAAAGCCAGACAACCTTTGAATGGCGAAGATCAGTTGTTGGGTACCCATTCACATCCAGGAACAGTGTGCCGACTGTCCATCTTGTTCCCTTTGCCACGGTTGCCTGCGTTATATGCACTTGCCTAAAGTTGTCATTCTTGTACAGTTGCACATGATAACAGCCGCTTCAACAATAAGCACTTTACAAAGCAAAACGTGCTGGGGGTAAATAACTAGATATTGTTAACCAGGAGAAGGTCCTTGAGCCGAAATGGCAAAAGAAAAGTGGGCAGCATCGCTTGCTTTTATCACTGAACAATCTTTAACCAGTAAAGGGTCCATGGAAAACGACTGCATGCTGCTCTCTCTCTCTGTTGGAATCCTGTTTCTTGTAGCTTGTTAGAGGAAAATATCTATCGTGTCTTAACTTGGCAACAAAGGATGATAGATGATTCATAGCTCCTACGAACCGAATTAATCGGCGCCTGAAGCGTGAAAACGGTGGCTCTGCTGGTTATGGACAGCACCAAATCTCCTTTGCTCTTCAGCTTTCGTGCAAGGTATGGCAAAGAACCAACCCTTGTCCTGGCATCTACACTTCCTACCATGTGACTACTCACTTGATCACCTTATATGTATATTAAAAAACTCACTCACTTGATCACTGCTGTCTGATACTAAAAGATTGCTAGTAGCTGAGATCATAGCTGATTGGCCCTAGCTATAAGATTGTTAAAGCACTAGAGGGTGGTGGTGTGGTGGTCTTGTGCTTTCTTGTGAAATGGCTGTGCCAGACTGACAGTTGAGTGACCCAACTCCCAAGAGAGAAGACAGGGCTGAGCTGCAATGAGATGCATGTTCCTGTTGGGCATTCATTCGTGTACATGTACCTAATGGCATTTGCCCATTCCTGTGACCACGAAATGGCATCTTCTTTTCTGATGCTTCGACAAATGGCACCCACCCTTGAGGCGCATATTAGGAAAACCCCCGGTTGGTTCTGTCCGATCCGAGTGCGGCGTGACTGATGTGTCACTGTTTTTGTTCGTGGGTGGATCAAATCCAAATAATTGTGAGCTTCTTTAAAGTTCAGCTAACTCGTACTACATCGTGTGTGTTTTTCTTTTTTGGGTACAAACAATTGTGAGCTTTTCATCAATTTGGATTTTTTAGGTCTGCACTGTAACTACAGCAGCTCATCTGAACTAATCAACTAGTTTATGGGAGAATGTTCCCTCTCCCTCCGTTTTAGTTGTCTACCATGGTACTATAAATTACTGTAGTATCAAGGCATACTTGATGGTGGATTTAGTGAAGCTAGTTGGATGTTATATATATATATATATATATATATATATACATATATGTTGGTGTACTGTTTTTACCTACAACTCGATCGATAAGATACTACAGGAATTTGATTTGATTTACCTTATTACATCTAACAGAGCAAAGTGTGGTCCATTAGCAGTGAAGCATAGCCAGTGATAGTGTCATTAGCAACCTAAGCACTTTTTATTAGTGTGGGGGTGATGAGGAGGGCACCTTACCACCGACCGCTCTAGCTTATGATCACCTCATAGGCGTGGATGGCCGTACCAGTACTAGCACGTTGTGTTCTGGTGTGCCTTGGCCTGGTCACTTTCACCAATGAATGGATACACTCCTCTGATCTCTTATCAGTGACCACAGGTAGGTCGCACTGGCATGCGTGTCTATAACGGTATTCGATCCGTGTACTTCCTCCGTCCCTTTTTAGATGTCACTATAGGGTGCGTGCCGGTCAAAATTTCTCAACTTTAACTAGGTTTGTAGAAAATCCGTGCAATATTTATATCTCCAGATAAATTTATTAAAAAACTAGACTTAAAGATCTTTTCAATGATACTAATTACTTAGCACAAATATTTATATATTTTAATATATAATTGGCGGCGGTTGAAAATGTTGACTTCCGGGAAGCGAGAATGACATCTATTTAGGGGACGGGAGTAAGTAGTAGCTGATGACTACCTCAATCAAAACATACTAGTTGTCCTTTGCAAATTGGAGCTGAGTTTATGGCTAGGTTCACACTAACAGCGTGTTTAATTTAATTTAAAAAAAAGAGGCAATCTAGACTCTGCAATGCAAAAGTGTACTGTACGTCTCTCTGTATGGTATGGTACGGGCTGTCACCTACTTGTGGGCCCCACGTGCCAGCACCACACGTGTCTGGTCATGGTGTACTACTTTCCTACTTTTGATTGGATGGCGTAAGCGGCAGTGCGGCTCCAACCTCTTCGGGTGCCATTGATGGCGGGCCAACGCCAACGCCATCACCATCACCGAGAGGGCAGGACGGATTGCAGGAGCGGCGCCAATGGCGTCGTGCCCGTGCATTCTGCCCTTGGCCGCCGCCGACGACGACGGATGACCTCATCTGACCATGGCCTGCTGCGCTTTCCATGTGGCGGCCGGCTCATTGCTTGCACGTCGCGTTACAAACTTCTTATTCGATGCCAAGCTCGGCTGTATTGTCATGTCGGTCCACTCAACATCGTGTCAAATTTATTAATTCCGTATTTTGCCGCCACATTTGTAGTTGCACTCCCCGTCTTAAACTTGGTGTGCATTTTACTTTTCAAAAAGTGTTTTTTTTTAAAAAAGATTGATCAAACGTACTATAAAAAGGCCAGAATTACAAAGCCGGGTAATGATAGGGCCCTCTCTAACTCTGGAGACCGGTTAAATCTGATTCTCTGTCGGGTTTCATGGATGGTTTTCTATATTGTAGAAATAATAAAAATCTGGTTTTATAGCTACAAATTCATAATTTATTTATTTAAAAATATGATATCAGTATCATGTTATGTTTCTTCTAAAAATGCCATCTGCTTGCTTATGATCTATCTATATGTATTTTATTTGGATCTGGTGTTTATGTTCCTATTGCTTTATTGCTTGTAGCCATACTTATTGTTTTATCTAAAAGAAATAGCATCTGAAAGGTTCTACATAGTGCACCAACATATAGATAACAATATTTTTTAAAAATCTACAATTGCTAAAATAAATTAAATATGATTTTTAAAGACCAAACGAAATCGGTATTCTTATAATAAAATCAGAAAAGTATATTCGCAACCGGTCCAAAAATTTGATTTGTCCGGTTTTCAAATCGAAGAGGGTGAGTTTCGATGTTTAGGTCTTTACGATTGAAAATTGGTGATGTGCATTTTTTTTTTTTAAAAAGAGAGATTTACTCTATTTTTAAGAAAGAAAATTTAGAGTCCTATTACAACATGGGATTGCTATAGAGAACAAGAACAGAGCACATTACCTTCTTGTTCAGCTAATCAGATAAGTAAAGTACCACCTCCACAATCTTGCCTTTGTCGGTCTCCTTGAGAAGGTCTTGCCACATCTGCATAGAATCGATATAGTCATGTAAATTACAACATATCTGGGTCATAGGGGAAAATATTTTAAATGCCCATCTTGTTGCTTTTTTCCCCACACCCACCACAGATACAACACCGGATGTACTGCACAAGCACACACTGTGTTTGGTTTAAGGAATGAATATATCATCTACTTATTCTTTTTTGTTGTTGTTTGGTACGTTGTGGAATGAAATAGGTTGACGCATCATCACCTAATTCCTCACAAACTAATAATTAGTGCTAGTATGAGAAATTAAGTCATTTCACCAAATTAGAGGAATGGATTCATGGTGCCACCTCATCTGTAATGTAGTGAGTTCGCAATCAAACACACCCTTTGGGATTGGATTTGTTGGAGATACCCATTGAGAATGTGATGCCCCCTCTGAGCTTTATTATAAGTACAATTTGCGTGCAGTATATGGCGAACGAATTTGTTGGAGATACCTTTCCTAGAATGATGGACGCCGATGCAGATGGATTTGTTCATTCATCAGAGTCGAAGAGAAATAGAGACGTGACATGATACCACGCACATTCATGGTCCGCACAGTGTCTGGCTCGTTTTAGACTCCTCGCTTGTTCATTCACCCGGTTCAACATTACATTATCGATTGATGGATGCAAAATGCAGCACAATTAATCGTGGATATATTAGGCCCTGTTTGAGATTGCTCCGTCCGCTTTTATGTTTTCAGCTTCATTTTACAACTTTTCATTAAGTGCTCCGATTTATGAAAAATATATTCGACCAATAATTGTTATGAAAATATTTGATTTTTTTTAGAAAGCATATAACAGTGCATGGTAGAAAGAGGGGGATGATCGACGTACGCTGCACTCATGAGGTTTGTATGGATCCGGCCAATAATTGTACTTAGCTAAACGCTAAGAGCTTGGTGCCGGCAGATGCAGTGCTAGCTCACTCACAGATCACATCCCATGATATGATGCGTGTATATAGTATATATATGTAATGTACTGTGCGCACCGCGGCATGTAGCTGGCACTAATGGCGCTTCAATTCGCCGGCCGGCTGGCCGGCGGGCACGGCTTTCCCCGTCAGCCAGTGACTCGCGCCATCGGATACCGGCAGACCGGCCAGTGCAAAGCGTCGGTCCATGGTGTACCAGCCGGAGATCTGAGAAAATTCCAGGTGAATAAAATTATACATTGCAAATACTATGAAATAAGGTATAATAGGATCAATAGGTGTCCAATTGTCCATAGCAAGCAGGAAGATTTTGGTGTAAATGTGAAAGCTCCTATTTCACATACCTAACACCGTATAAATTTGTTTGTTTTTACCGAAACTTGGCTAACCAACGAAGACACCCGCCATCCCTGATCTCAAATTGGACCAAACATATATATATTTTGAAAAGCATACTAAAATTTACAATACTGGATAAATGTATCATTACATTAGAGCAAAAAAAAAAAAAAAAAAATTACCACAGGTCTATTACCTTTTTGCTATGTGTTATCTAGGTCCATCACCTATAAAAATGCAGTTTTTGGTCCATTACCATTGTTTGGGGTTCACCAGGGGTCCGAATCTCGTAAAAAGCAGGTTGACAACCCGTCGACCACGTCTGCCTCTTTTTCTTTTTTTTTTCAAAATTACTCGCAATTTTATATGGAAACTTCAAAAACTTACAACATGAAAGTTGCTCAAAATTAAAAGATCTACAAATTTCATTTTTGGACTAAAGTCAAATTCCAACATCTTGTAATTTGTTCAATTTAATACAGCCCCTATATAGGTGGGCACATGTTGGTCGACCAACATCTTCTAATCCGTTTATTTCATCCGAGAACTTGGTTCATTGGTGCATATATGGTCGAAGCACTGTAATAACATGTCTCCATACACGCTAATTACTGTCACTGGATGCTACACAGCCGATACGCTCGTCATTCTCGTCCATCACTCGGCTTGAATGGTTTATTACACACCATTTATGATTTTAGCCAAATATAGAAGCTTCCATTGATTATATATATATAAAATATATCAAACTAGTTATTTTTATCTCTATATTATAACATTATTTTTATCCCTTTTCATCTCTAACCTATGGTCACTCATGTCTTGCTAAAATTGATACGAGGGTTATCCATGTATAAGAACCATGGCCTGACCTGTTCTTTTCAAAAACAATAATAGACAAATTTGGTTTTAGTTTGGTTCGGATTATAACCAAACAAACCAAGTTCTTGTACGGGTTTACCAAGTCAAGGAAAAAAAAGGAAAAAAAAAAGAAAAGCGGTTGCTACAGTTTAAAGAATGTAGTATTAAGAAAAAATGATGTAGTAAATATTCTGTTAATTCTTCTTCAGTCATTGTGTGTACCTGCTACTCGCCGCGTGTCGTACTGCCGTGGAGAAGACGGGACGGGCCCAAGCAACGGGTGGTTGACCGACTGGAGATCTCTCTCGCCGTTGGCCGGCCGGCCTGGTAGGCCCGACCAGAGGCCATTATCGTTTAGGACTATACTATACATAAACATTTGTATGTACCTTACATAGAAGTATATAATTTATTATAGAGCTAACTCTGATGCATACAAATATGAAATTGCATTGCCCTGTCTCTCACTCTTTCTCGTCGGAAGAGAAGAAGAGGCCGGAGCAAGGGCACCTGAAATTTCGGTCTCTTAAATGGGAGAGAAGGTAGCATGAGCCGGCAAATGAGACGAGGAAGAGGGTTGAAAGGCTAGTGGTCAATCGCCCTGGAGACAAGGGTAGTTAGGACGCAGCACATCACCTTGCTTTCGGTGCTCACTCAGATCTCGATCATTGCATTAGCCTCTCTGTCTCCATTCTCCAGGACGTCTATGCTCTGCTGCCACCATCAATCGTCCATCACTGCAACTACTGACTTCCTCGGTCTAGAAAGAATGAAAAATCTCGTTTCACAATTCTAAGTTTGATATATGTCTACACACATAAGAACTGCATATATTAATTTACCGCATGCAATAAGTATCGCTAGATATATATATCATTATAATACCATCATAGTATATAAAATAAGTATAACCACATACTCTACAGTCTATTTGCATAACGGCAACTTATTCTCATGCAACCAAGCTTCGTGTGCAACATATGCAACCACCAATTATGACCATAGGATCTAGATCCAACGTCTGGATTTTTTTTCACTTAACTGAGATATATATATTAGACCGGATGGTCTAGTGTGATCACATACTTTGTACCTATATATACACTTGTCAAGCCGTATACACCCTAGATCATGAGATAAACACATGAGAGTAACTACTCCCTCCGTCCCCAAAAAAGAATGACGTTTTTTACTTTTAGAAATCACGTTTGACCACTTCGTCTTATTCAAAAAATTTATGTAAATTATAAATAAATAAATCAGTATTGAAGTATATCTAATGATAAACAAGTCTGCAAAAAATAGATAATATTTATAAATTGTTTTTGAATAAAACGGATGGAAAAAGACGATGCCTAAAAATTCAAAAACATTCTTTTTGAGACGGAGAGAGTACACCTTAAGAGTAGAAAAAGAATTTCCCTTTCTCTTATATAATAACTAATATATTTTTTGCAGCAAAGTTTTATCATTAGCAGAAAGCATGTACTTTAGCAGAAAGCATGTACTTTATCATTATCAATACAAATTCGGTGTAACCGCTCTGTAGTACAAATTTTAATATAATTAGGTTAATTGTTAATCAAATATGACATAATTCAAAATTTAAAAAAAAATACATGCCTTGTATTTTGAGAGTGACTAGCTATTGGTTAGCCTTGTTACCTCTGTCCTGGGGAAGCAATTCATTGTGCACAGCTATACACGAAACCATATGGCTTACACTTTGTTTAGAAAAATATGAGGGGGTGGAGAGGCTGTTCGATCATAGGGTGTAGCCGACAATGTGGATGGGACCTGCCCAAACGTCGCCACCGGTGAACAGAAACAACCATGCATTGAGATATGATTGCAAGTTTGTAGCATCTGTTCTATGATATCGTGTAGGCAAGCTACTTTGCCGCCCTGTGTTTCCCCACTTGGGTTTGGCCATGGAAATGCGGGTGTTAGGTGCTCACCTAGGCTCTATATACATATATGATCATTCATTTCTGATGACACGCTGAGACATATATATGGAGGAATCTTGTAGGGGTTGGACTGGACCAGGTATAGGAATTCCCTGCTCATGCAAACTGAGATTCATACATGTTTAATGTTTTGTTGATCTATCTGCTCTTTGGTTTGGCAGAGTCCTGGAGGTGCAAGGAACTGACAATACATTCAGTTTGTTTGGTGCTACTATATAAACATGAATACATCAATGCATATATTGTCTAAGAAGTGTTTTTTTTCACAAATCCAGCTCATCATTCAGGGACCTGACATGCATACATTCATTCATTCATACAAACATACATATATGGAGGGTTTTCATTCCTCCCTTGGAAAAGTGACCTGATGAACGCAATAACTTTCTGTTGAATCTGCACAAGCTAGCCAAATAAAACAAGCAGCTAATGCTGATGGCGTGCTTATAATAACAAACAGCCAAATTTAATGTCGCCACCAACGAACAAGAACCTGACTGTCACGACATGCTGGCGATACATGATGTGGTTTGATTCATTGACTAGTGATTTGCGCGCGCCCATGCGCGCGAGGATAGACCGAAGCAATATCTGTAAATAATAAGCAATGCATGCAAACAATATATATCTAGATACGATGTTCATACAGAGATACAACATAGATAGCAAATGTTCATAAAAGATCGTCCTTGGATTCTGAAGGTCGTCGGATGATTCTACCAGAATCCATTGACTTGGTTCAGTTGCCTGCACATAAGTAGAGAGATGTCTAGCCTGCATTAGAGTATTCCATTGTTGTGTAACCGCATACACACTGAATATAATGATTGACGTTGTTGATGAAGAAGGAAGTCAAATTGTAAGCAGAGGTGGGCTACATGGAAATCTCCTATTCATCAGACTACACTGACATGGCGGTTTATATTTTCAGGTAAATTGATTTGGGAGGGATAAGTATCATCGCGATGGATACATAATCCTACTGATCATATAGTAAGTTGTATCGCCTATCTCTATGAATTCAAACATCAAACTCGGCACTTCAGGCCAATTTTCATCACATGTCATATTTACTGTCTTTATCTGAAACTCATTCAACAATTCCATTGTTCAAATCAGGTAATATAGAAAAGAACATCTAAATATGGCAAGCTGCAAGAGCTTTACAGGATAGGCACAAGATGCAAGAGCTTTACAGGATAGACATATATATTGGAACATCTAAATTTGTTTTTGCTAAGGGAGGTCACTGTGTTTTACGCTTGTCCTCTCAGTCGAGACGTGATATGTTCTCGCTAACTAACATGATAGGCTTCACTGTCTTTGATGAACTGTATACGTAAAAGCATTCTTCTTTTGCTGCAGAATTCATATGTGCTATGTTTGGGTAACTAATAGAACTCACAGATTTGGGTGGACTGTTGCAAACTTCTAATATAAACAGGTGGTGACACTTTAACCTGCTAACAAGGTGCCTTCCAGGGTAACAATTTGGGCATAAGGATTAATAGACATTGATTCAAGCAAAGAACCTGGTGTTACTAAAAATAAAATAAGTTGCCAATCATATTGGGTCATCTATCGCTTATGTTTTGTGGAGAAATATTTATATTCGACTGGATATTATAAATCTTGGAAGAGTTCCACATCGAAGCATGTATGTTGATAGTTCGTACTGCAATGAAAGGTGACTGCTCTCTAGCTTTGATCCCAAGACTAACCCGAACCTCTCTAATGCTTTCACAATCCCATGTCTACATTCTCGCGAGTTCATATTTACAAGAGCACGTAAAAAAATGGCAGCTGAACTATGAACAACAAAGCTGAATTAATATGATGAAAGCTCTGTTTGAATTCATCAGTTAATAGATCAGTTCATTATAGCAGCTCATTACAAAATCTGGAAAACCAGAATCTGCTAGAACCTAGATGGCAAATCTAACATCTCTG
Organism: Hyparrhenia diplandra; assembly: GCA_015847255.1. NCBI lineage: Eukaryota > Viridiplantae > Streptophyta > Magnoliopsida > Poales > Poaceae > Hyparrhenia > Hyparrhenia diplandra. The sequence goes on along the minus strand of JADLZK010011821.1, from coordinate 194,029 downwards.
AAGCCGTTAGTTTGGGCATGATAAGATACACCTCAAATTCAATCATATAGGAACCATCAAGATATGTGTAAGGTGATCTCGGCATTTAAAACTCTAAATATGAGATTGCACATAGTAGTTATCACATATAAGATCCTACAAGTCTTGCTAATAAATCTTTTTGAGGTCAACCGTAGTTATCGGTTATCACAGATCTGAATTAAAAAGCATCGGAATGTTCATAAAAGATAGTCAACCAAGGTTAGAGGTGAAGAAACTTATTTAATTAGAGTAAAAGATGAGCGACAAGAAGCTCCAACAAATCCTTAACATATTATGTTTTTATTTTCTCAGTAGATAGGTATGCAAAATGACTGCCGATAGGGCATGTTTTCATTTTTTTGTAGATGGCTATGCAAAATGACTCGCTAATAGGGCTCGGTTACACCAGTCTCCGAGACCATATGTATGGGCAAAAGTATATATATATCCCCTGTCACCTCTAACACCCTTCAGGTACATTAAAGCGAAATAAAGGTTCCTCAAAAAAACAAGCAAAGAACAACAAATTGACAAAGTCTTGCTTATTATTATGAGGGTCATGTGAACCATATTGCAAAACTGAAAAAAGCTCTTGCTTCCTCGTAATCATAGCCATTTGTAATTTTTTCTTACAACCTCCGGATCCATATCTCTAGTTCAATAAAAAGAAAGGTAATCCATGTTGTTATTAGGCCCGTCTTTGCAAAATGAGAACAAAAGCAAAAGGTAACATTAGTTAAACACATATGGTCATATGGAGTAAAAAACACTAAACTGACCAAACATTTTCCTCGTCTCACAATGGCCCTAAGGTAGGACACACAGGATATATGGAAAAGGAAAGATACCGTAAGCCAAAGAAAATAATTTAAGTCCGTTTGCATATCCTAGATTCTTGCATAAAGTAGGACAAAAGCAAATAGCACCTAATGATGCATCATCAATGTGTACTTGCAACCAACTAAGAAGAAACTACAACCCGAAGGGCTGAAAGCACTGCCTATTTATTGCGCATAAGGTCGAGGTAAAATAAGGTTGTGTGACGGATGTCGCTATAATGCTGTACTTACTCGGTAACAATTATGGAGCACCTCACCGAAAGTAGCGTCTTGGGAAACAATTACGTAACATGTATAAATTAGCCTTGTGAAATCATGAAACAATGCTAAAGTCCAACCACAATCTTACCTGTCATCATTTAAGCAAATAAGAATCTAGCATCAACATTAGAATTATATGTGCACGGTTAAAATGGCAAACACACGTCATATCTTTGCAATCCCAAAGATATCACCCGAGGTAATCTGAAAACATATAAAAATAATAGGAGGGAATCTAAATCAATACATAGAGATGACATTCAAATATGACCTCTTTAGAAGCACAAGTTACCAAGCTTTGCTACCTTGTAGGCATTGTATGATCCACTGGCTTTCGACATGTCAAAAGCTCCAAAAAAAACCACGCCAAAGGTATATACATCACTTTTCTGGGTTAGTTGGCCAGTTATTGCATAGCTGCAGAATCAAACCTCAAGTCAAATTGTAGATTGATCAGACAACAGCGTCACTTCAATCAATAATCTAAAAAAACAATGCCTATTATCAAATTAGTTGCTTTGGTAGCTAGAGAGTATCAGATTCAGATTGTAGCTTGCTTGTCATCCAGAAGTAATTGGTCGGTAGCAAAGAAAAATAGAACAAAAGATTCAAGGTTGCCATGGATTCAGCTGTTGGTCATTTTTTTGTAATCTATGATGCTATGTAAAAATAATCTCATTTTCCCTACTGAAATTCAGTAAACATCTAACCAAGAATGTGAAACTCGGCGGCTGCCACCCAGTCCTGTCTCAAGAACAAATCATGGAGCAGTCACATGGCACAAAGGGTCCATACCATACTTTGGGGAACTGTACATGTTACACTATTAGCTCCAAGCAAGTGGTTTGCATATAACTTTCTCGCACAGAACTACGGCAAAATGAAATAACTAATGTGGTCCACAGGTGGTCTTCATATGTGTTTTTTTGGATTAACAAATTGGAAGATTATCATGTCAATTGTGAATATATTTCTGGGATCGACAAAGCATTTGTGTTTAAAAAAAAGGAATATACCATGCAAATATGTGGGAAGGGAAGATGCACAGGAGGCTCTTCTTTCTATTTCATTATCAGTTAGGAGTTTGTATTTTTTTAAAAAAATCTGGAATAGAGGTCATCTAAGCTGAAACAGCACACACAAGAATAAAAAAATAAGCATGATACAAAGCTTTTTAGAATAATACGGCCTGCCATTTAAACTTTTAGGATAGTAGTTTTAGACTCATGTTTGTTACTAATTATTAGTATCGCCATTCTCTATCTCTTTGTCTTTGCCTTCCCATCAAGACACGGGCATAACTAATAGTAATGCTTAAAAATAGCTTTCGAACTCAAACCGTTGCATATTCTATAGAACTCGATACACAAGGAGTAGTAATAGAATTCTAGTTCATTGGCCAACATCCAGATCACATATGGAGTATAGCAACTTCCATAGGACCAAGGCAGTACATATTACAAATAGAACTTTTTTTTCTTAAACTTACCTTTGGTATCTAGAGTTTCTGAAAGCGCTATGGTGCCAAACTCAAGGACATTGACATCTGACGTAACCAATTTTCAATAATACAATACAATGACTGAATCAAGTTTTGGCTGCAAGTAACAACAAATAAATTGAGTAATTAGGCATTCAAGAAACTGTATTAACTAAGCAGCTCATGGCAACATAATGCATTGACACCTACTCGGCTTGCAATGGACTGAAATAGCATCATACAACTATAAATAAATAATAAATAATACAAAGCTACACATGATCTCAGGTGATAACTTAGCATAAGAATAACTGCATGGGCTGAAGCAGCCGCCGTATCGTAACCCTAACCCTAACCATTGGGGCACATGCTGAACGTTATATACATGGTTAGAAGACATGGAGAGAGAGAGAGAGAGAGAGAGAGAGAGAGAGAGAGAGAGGAGAAGGGGGGGGTCACCGCGCCCCGCGCCGCCGGCCGCCGCCGCCCTCAAGCCGCCCGCGCCGGCAGCCGCGCCACTGCCGCCCGCGCCCGCCCGGCCGCCGCGTGCGCGCCGCCGGGCTGGGCTGGCCGCCCGTGCCCGCGCCGCCGCCCGGGAGCCGCGGAGGTGGAGGCGGCGGCGCGGGCGGCGCCCCCGAGACGCCGCCGCATCGGGAGCGAGAGGAGAGAGCGAGAGGCGCAGGCTTCGTAGTTTGTTTGTTTTTTTTTTTTTTTTTTTTTTACCGTGAGGAGGGGGCCAAATATATACGTGCTGCTACAGTAGAATGAGCTAGATCCGGTCGTCGGCCAAGATCGAACGGTCAAAAATAATTTTGCTAACGCGAACATCCCGGCCGCACGTTTTCCACACCAAATATTACTTTTAAATTGGTTTCCCGGTTTAGTCCATCCGCATTTGCAGAATATTTCGATCGAGAACGCTGATCTGGCATGCTTCTCTTGACTGGAACTAGCAAGGATGTCAGCAACAAGAACCAGGCCGAGTTCTCAATAAATGACAAATTATAAACACACACAAAATTCCAAAATCACAGCTGGTGTCTTTTAATTATTTCCAGCAGATAGCAGTCGAATGATCGATCTACTACTGTAGCAGTATCCTGTTACATGAATAGACAGTTCTTTTCAATTTCAATTATCTATATATTAGTTTGTTTCTTTTTCAAAATATCTCTCTAGTTCCAAACTATAAGATACAGTTTTATTCTTTAGGATAAATCTTTAATTTAGCCACAACTACTTCACTAAAATGTTATTTATGTGGCTCACAATTTTGTGCACAAATGTTTTCTTTTATTCGTCTAATAAAAATTGCGGCAAAGCTTTTGCCGTTCTTTCGAAAAAAAATTTATGTCACAAAATCACAAAACCATGGACAATAATGAGGTGCCATGGTGGTGGGGAGTGAGCTCCTGCACTCACCATTTCACCAAATTCACCAACTACTGCTGGCTCAAATGCGTGATTCATATTTTACTACAATAAGAGAAATGACATAATATATTTTTTAACATAAAAAACTAGGCTAATCTAAGAAACCATACAACTATCAAGGGACAAAAACACTAATTTTGGAAACAGATCGATCAGATGCTGTGCTGTTGCTTCCAAAGAACAGCCATGCCTTAATAATCTCTAACAGTGCCCAAACAGTAAGCCATAATTATTCAGAGTGGTGATCTCACGAGACACAGCTACTACACATCCATCGAAGAGGTCAGGACACACACGAAACGCCAATAGTTCGTCGTTGCGGACAGATTTGTACCCACCTATACACGCGTGCTAGGATCTTTCAATTCGTAGGAGGCATGAAATCGATGAACTATAGTACCGGTGGATCATATCAAACGCAAATGCAATCGATTATATTAAATCTGACAGGGAGATATCATGCTCATGCTATTAATCGTCTGCTCATGGGTTTCAGGCTTTCAGCAGGAACGAGACGAAGCTCCACACGCCCATGCTGCTGTCTATCTCTTCATTCAGAGTTGTGCTGGGACGTACAGATGGCGATAAACGCGTTGTGGTAATTCGCTTTCATCGATCCATGCTGAAGATTGATCGATCGATGCGGATGGCTGATATGATCATCATCGTCCGGTTTCGGCCGACCATGCTCTTCAGTCTTCATGGATCCCACGATAGATAGGATCGAATCCAGAAACAGTACGTGTTCTGCACCGATCAGAAAGAAGGTCGGCGTCTTTGGATCATCATCGGAGTTTCCGGGAGAACAGCCGGCCACCCCATGCTGAAGATGTGTGATCATCCATCACTGCTCGGTTGCTGTCTAACTAGGTGTAGCCTGCATATAGGTGCTCACCGCCTTCTTGCTCCGAATTTCATCAGCAACGTTCCTCCCTCTAACTCTCTCTACTGTTTCATCTTCTTCTTCTGAGCGGTGGATTTATTGTGTTCAATTCCATTCCATGTGCAATAATAATCCTCTTGGATCGATGGAGATGTATAAATAATATCGAATTTGTTGTTATCTGTACTTACTTTCTAGTCACCTCATCCGTCCTTCCTGCAGAGTGTAGCTGATGAGGCCTCAAAATCAGCCCCATGCGTCTCTCAAAAACATGTGCTACCAACTTTTATCGGCAAGGAGGTGGCCGTAGCTGCATCCAACATAAAAGCAAGAGCGGCAAGCAACCACTGCTACATGATCCAACCCTAGACGTACACACATAGCCACGAACGTGTTTTACGTGTCGTCACATAGGTAAATAGGGAGGAGTACGTACAAACGGACACGACGTAGCTCAACCTTGTTTTGTACTACATTTTTTTTTTGTAAGGGAAGCGCACACTTTATTCATTATGAATAACAGTTACATCGTTCACCAAAACTCCTAAAATGAACGACCCAAATACATGAAAATTTTTTCATGTAAAGCTACTCTAACTAACTCATGAACTATACAATTGATACAAACAACTTCAAATAAAAATATAAACTGTTTCAAATTTTTTTAAAAAACTCAAAACAAGAAAAACTGTAGAGCTTATCGAGCGCTACTAATTAAAAAAATATCTCTATCAGACAACATAAAGAAATGATTTTTTCTAAGACGACAAGCTCCAATATGCTACTAAAACTTTAGATTATTATTTTTAACCATCTGAAACGAGCTGAAATGATAAAATTTTAAACTACGAATTTGTACATCTCATCAAAAATACAATTTTTTTCGTACATAAAGTATCTTTATTTGACACCTTACAAGAAAGATACATTTTTTTCTAAGTTGACAAATTTAGTCTGTGATTAATTAACTGCTGAAACTTTATAATATTACTTTTTGAGAATTTTAACGATCTCCGATGAAAAACCTCAAGACTAGAAAGTTGTTGATCTCATCGAGAGCTATAAATTCTATATAAAAATCATTTTCTTCTTATATCATAAGAAAAACTATAATTTTTATAAGGTTGAGTTTTCCCAAGAACGTGTGGGTCCCACATGTTAAATCCATGTAAGCCCAAAAATGTACATATCTGTATCAAATATCAATAGTAAAAGTCTCTATAGAGTAAAATACACAGGTGGTTTCTAAACTTGTCCCGACGTGTCATTGAGGCCGCTGAATTCTTAAAATGTAGTTTTTGGACGTCCTAGTATTTATCCTTGATCCCAAAATTTTAAAATTATACTTTTTAGGTCTCAGGACTTTTTTTTTTTAAAAGCGAACTTAGGTCGTTCATTATTAAGAGAAGTGGGAGAAATCAAAACGAACTACAAGCCTTGGCCAAGATAGTGGGTTTGTCTACACACGACACAAATCACCGGCTAAAACGGTGGAGGTGCGAGTTTAGTACTAACTAGTAGGTCCCAGGACTTGTGTGTACTTCGTCAGATCCGAAGATGATTGAAAGTTGTATAGTTCCTGTCCTTGCATTGTGCAGCCCTTCACATACAGCTCCGGCATGAGAGGAGCCCGGAGATGCAGTTCGCCGCCGTCCTGGCCATAACGCCTGCGCTACCCAGATATCGGAACAAACGGGGTCGCGAGCGCTGCTGCAGCCTGTGCGTGCAGTTGCCCTCCAGTCGGGCATACTGCACACGCCAATGCACGCACGTACCACCAGAGTACAAAGCCTGCTAGCTCGTGCCGTCGGTCTCCAACTCCAAGACGTGTCTCGAAACAAGCCAAACCGGCTGAACAGGAAGACGAGTACAGGAGTACATCACGTACTGGTTTTGGTTGGCACACCAGCTATAGCAGGCCCATAAACTGTGGTTTTCTTGGCATTATTGATCTTGATCACCCCATAACTAGTTTGACCGTTTCTTCAACGCCATCCGATTCTCAATACTAGTAGTAGTCTTAACCGACACCACCGAGCTACCTTCTTTCGTCACAATGCAAATAAATGGTCTTTTGTGAGGTTAGTTTCTATAGTCTCATTGTGTCAGGAAACTATCTTCCACAACGCAATTTTTCTATTATGATATTACATGGCCTATATGCCACTCTCACAGATTATCGTGGTTTTGCGTGAAGACTTGGTTTCTTGTGTTTTTCCTCTCTCTCTTCAATAAATACAACGCCACATCAGCAAAAGACAATAAATAGAAGGGTAATAAATAAGGATAGAAACTATTGTAGAGTCTGCATTGAGAGTGCTCTTATCTTAAGTCAACTCCGATCCTATATATTTTGAATCTTTGCTACCCTTTTATGTGATGTCAAAAGGCCCGTGGAAGTTGGAAGACCCATTGAAAATAAAGATTTTCCTCATGGTGTTTACTAGAACTATTTATTTTGATAATGTTGTTTTTATTATAAAGATGAGACAATACAATAGTTGAGGGTTTGTGTAAAAAACATGTGTTGAGGGTTTGTGTAAAAAAACGATATGTTGGCATCGAACGGTCTCAGAATTGACCATTTCTGTTTTTATGGGTTTAAATAAACATTGATCTTCGTGGTAGAGACTTCATAAAGAGGACACGACACTAAACGATACCAGAGCGATATTATTTTTGTCGCTATTCCATTTCATGTGTTCTTCTCGTGGGACACAAGAGAAGATATAAAAATATATAAAAAAATAAAGGATGAACTATATTATCTATAACCAATTAACTTCTTTCTAGAGGATAAATTAGAAAATACCAACTACAAAGTATCTGATGTCTCACGGGATAAAACAAGAGATGACAAAAGAATTTAAAACAAAACCATGACAAGAACAAGAGGGGATAAAAAAAAAAAAAAAATGAAAGCAAAACCACACATAGGGAGAAATCAAATCAACTCATTCGAACCAAGTGAGGAAGGAGCTTACCACTAGACTATTATATTGTAATAAAATGCCATTCGGTATTGTTGTAAAAATTTTTTTATAACAATCATGAGCCAAGGCATTTAAAACTCGGTCCTATGGGGTATGTCATGGGTCCACGTGGCATACCCTATGGGTCCACCCCTAGGTCTCCCAACGGCTGGATGGAGAACAGTTTTGACTGCCCACCGGTAGACTTTGTCCATTTTTTCTGCTACTAGTAAGATAAACATGCTAACAAGCCGAACAACTGTTTGCTCTCGATGGGCATTATAGATCAGCCCTTATGGCTTCTCGAATGAGGATTGGAAAGCGACTCATGGCCTTACGCGTCATTGGTTTGCGTTGATTCAACTACTTGAGAAAGTCGAATTAAATATGGAAGAGAGAGAAGAGTCGACTCAATTCTTTGCATTGATTCACAACGAATAAAAAATTGAATCCTTGAGGAGCTACGTTGCCCACGAGCTATAAGTTGACTAAGTTGAACCTAAGAAAAAAGTGGACGGAAGAGTCAACTGCATGTCCTATGGCATTGGAAGAGTATGAGTTGATTTTTGATGAATCAATTTGGGGTCTACGTGTTATGTTTTTCATCCACGAGTCAACTCTCTACTGTGGATGCCCTTAGTTTCACCTTTTCTTTACCCCATCACTAGTCATTAGTCTTAACTCACACATACGATCTCCTCCACTCTCGTCACAAATAAATATTGTTGACTTGTGATGTCATCTTAATAACTATCTGAGTATTTAGTTACATGCTCCCTCCATTCTAAATTAGAAATCGAACAAAGGGGATAAAAAGTGAAAAATAAAAGCAAAACGCCACAAACCAACTACCACAAACCAAGTGAGGAAGGGGCATACCACTAGACGATATATGGGGTATACCACTAGAAAATCGTAACATGCTATTCAATATAGTTGTAAATTTTTATTTATAAAAATCATGAGAACCATGACATGTAAAATTTGGCCCTATATATATGGGGTATGTTGTCCTCCACGTGGCATACCCCATGGGTTTGCCCCTAGGTCTCTTAACGCAGAATGGAGAACAAATTTGATTGCCTACAGGTAGTCCTCGTCCATTTTTCCTGCTACTAGTGACATCGGCATGCCAACAAACCGAACAACTATGTATTCTCGATGGACATTATAGATGAGCCCTTAGGGCTTCTCGAGTAAGCCTTGAAAAGTGACTTGTGGCCTTACACAATGTTGTTTTGAGTCGATTCAAGATTGGAGAAAGTCGAATTACGGAGGAGAGAGAAGAGCCGCCTCAATTATTTGCATCATCTTACAATGAATAAAAATTGAATCCTTGTGGAAATGAGTTTCCCACGAGCCGATTTATTTACTGTGGATGATCTTAGTTGCCCATGAACCGACTTATCTACTATGGATGATCTTACAATGAACGATGAGTTGACTATATGTCCAATGGTATTGACAGAGTATGAGTGAAATTTTTGATGGTTTAGTTTGTGCCCTACATGTTATACGTTCGTCCACGAGCCCACTAATCTAATATACTGTGGATGATCTTAGTTTTACATTGTCTTCAACACCCCGTCAGTAGTCACTAGTCCTAGCTGACACCTAAGATCTCCTCCACTCTCGTCATAAATAAAAGTTGTTGAATTCTTAGGTCATCTGAACTCAACTATCTGAATATTTAGTTACGTAGTCCCTCCGTCCACAAAAAAAAAAAAATGCAGTTTTTGCTTTTCGAGAATCCAAATAGTTTGAATTTTGACAAAAATTATGTTAAAAGATAGGAGTAATAACATTTATGATACAAAATAAGTAAATTATTAGATTAGTTATCGGTTATAGAATAGATTTTCATAATGAATTTATTTGAAGACATAATGTTAATGCTATTTGCTATTAGCTTGATCAAACTTGAGTTGAGTCAATTTGACTGGCACACATCCCATAATTGTGTGTTCTTTTTACGATGGAGGGAGTTTATGCAAATGACCCTCGTGTTAAATTTTATAGACATATAAAAAGACCCATAGAGCGAGGGGCTGCAAGTTCAGGCTCACTGCTGCTTCCGTGGGTCGTCTTCTTCAAGTGGCCATTGGTGGCTCTGCATCTCATTTCTTCGTCTCCTCTCTTGGCGAGAGGACTTTCAAGTTCGCAGTTGCTTCCAAGGCGGTGGGATTCTTTGTGGCTAATCTTCGCTCTTTTGCCTGTGTCGAGTTCAAAGTTTACTTCTTCCTCTAGGGTAATGGCGGCCCCAACTGGCGCGCTGAGTTGAGTCGTTTTCTGGAGGAAGAGTATCGCTCTTGGACCTCCACCCCCAGACTGTCCTTCGCCGAGGTCGTGCGCTCTCAGGTGCTTACCGGTTCTAATGCGATCCCCCTGCCGTCCTCCGCCGGAGAGGGCGGCGCCGCCGCCGTGTCGCCCATGGCCGTGTCGACCATGGCGCCCCCCTTTCCGGCGCTAATGCGATCCCGGTGGGCCCTGCTAAGACAAACCGGGTCTCGGTTCATGATCGCCTTGTCTTCCCTAGGCCACCACCTCAACCATCTAGGGCCATGAGCTCAATTCTGCAGCAAGGCAGACCCTGCAGCAGATGCTTCTCTGTCTTGCATGATAGGGTCAACTGCCGAGAGCCAATCCGCTGTCGTGCTTGCCACTCGCAGGGGCACGTCGCTTCTTTTTGCCGTTTTAACAATTTAAATCCTAGCTCCGGGTTCCCCGCCAAGCCCAGTACCTCGTCAGGGCCGGCCTACAACAAATCGTTTGGGGGACAAGGCAATCCTTCCATCGCCAATGCGGCACAGGGCCCTTCCTCAAAACACGGCTGGTTCAGCCTCGGGCCAGTCACCCAATTGTCAGATCCCCCGGTTTTCGGCTCGTTTCGGGAATTCGCTCAGGCTCTCTGGCCCAGTGGTGGGCACGCCTCGTCCGGCCCAGCGCGGCCCATCTTTACGCAGCGCGTCTCGGAGAGTCCGGAGGCAGGTGACATTTATGTGGCGGCAGACCCCAAACACTGGCACCTTCTTTCGCCCGCTTCGTCTTCCCCCCTCCCTCTCCAGGGTCACTCTAAGATATCAGAGCTCAAGAAAACCCTCCACCATTGCCGGACCTCAACGAGCCTCCGACCTCGCCTCTGCTCCTCGACATGGCGTTCCAACGCGCCAACCCTTCCCTCTTCATCTCGGACCACCTGGACTACGTGGAAATTCCTAATCGGCGCTTCCTCTCGCGCGCAGTGGCTCCCTTCTGGCCACAGCTGCGCAACGAGAACCTGGCAATCGTCACGTTCGATCATTTACCTGGTAATCCTATGCACTTTCCTGCTGTTCGTGGGGTGATTAGAGATTTTTTGCGGCATGAGAAGAGGGTTGAATACACTGACATTCAACCTACCAGTCTGGGGCAAGCTAAGGTTAGGCTCAAGGATCCGATTGTTAGAGATTTGTTGGTTGATCAGAGTCCCCATGCTTTCGATAATGTGCTAGTCACCTTCACCAAACACAATCAAGGTAGAAACTGGCGTTTTGCAGAGTTCAACCATGAGTGTTGGTTACTCCTCCTAGATTTTCCCAATGATTACCTTTCAGAGAGGCATCTCCATCAGGCTTTGGGGGATTTTGCTAGAGTGCTGATGTTCCAAGTCCAAGATGACCTTGACGCTGGTCTGTTAGTCAAGGTTAGGGTTAGGGATGTGCAAGAAGTCCCACAATATGTTGTGTATGAGGATCCAGACGTGGTTGGCGGTGAGAACTGGGCGGTCGCAAAGGTGAAGTTCTAATGTCTAAGCCACCAGCAGTTCTCCCACCCCCTGAAGATCTTCCTCCTGAGAACCTGCAGATTGAGCACCCAATCCCATTTGATTTCTTTGGGCTGGGGCAACCAGTGCCTGAGCAGGAGGACCAGCAGGACCAAGACAATCAGAATGAGCAAGCTGATCAAAATCAAGCCATTAATCAGGATGAGGGTGAGCTGTGGCCAGTTCCTGTTCTTGGTTTGCAGCTGCAGGATGGTGCTCCTGATGCTTGGGATCTCTGGCCTGAAGTTATGGTAGGGAACCAGTTGCCTGTGCAGGAGCCTCAACCTCAGCAAGATCAGAATGTTGGGCTCAACCTCAACCTTAATGAGAATCCAGTCTTGGACCTGAATCAGCCACCTGTGGACCTGGATTTAGATCCGGTTATTGTTAATCCAATTGAAGAAAATGAGTGGGGTCAGACAGAAGAAGTCCACTACCTGCTTCAGTTACAAAATGAGGTGTTCTTCCTTGAGCAGGAGCAACCATTGCAGAACCAAGATGGCAATCAGTTGGATATTCAGCTTAACCAGGTGCCTGATCAAGGCTCACAAAATGTTAGACAGGGTCTGGGCCCCCTGAATCAGTTTCCCCCAGCTTCTCAGTGAACTACCTTGTTGAGGAAATACTCTCAAACCAAATTGATGAACTCAAGAATTGCAAAGAAGAACAAAGAAACCCCGATGATCTCGGAGGAGTTGCAGCAAGTGCAACAAAATTTGAATCCCAGTGAGGAAGAGCAGCAGGAAAATTTGCCTTTGAGGCCCCAGGCATTTGAATCTCAGCTTCCAGCCCAATCTGTTAGCCATCAGGGTGGGGATCAAGTGGACTCGGGTTGGGCCCTTGGCAGTTCAGATGCAGGCCCAAGAGAAAGAAGCCCACAACAAGACACATGAGGGGCTGGGAATGATACCTGATGAGGATGAGGTGCTGGCTGCAATGATGATGAATCAGGCTGCCAAGGAACAACTGCCTTCCCTTCCCCTCAAGGACCTTCTTCCAGCTGAGTTTGGTGGTGCTGACCCAGTCTTCTCCAGGGCCATGGATGATCAGGTTACCAAGCTGTGGCAGACTTATTTTGCCTCAGGTAATCCTTCTCATCTCCAGGTCACTATCCCTTACAGTTGGGTTTAATTTTTTTTACGTTCGATTCTGGTGAATGAAAATTTTAATTGGGTTAAGAATCTGGCGGCCTCTGGATTGATTTCTTATCACGGGAACCAATGATGACAGAAGTATAGTATTTTCAGTGCCAAGAGTTTGCCCTCAGCACAACTTTGCTTGTATGACAGGGATCGGTGATGAGGGCCAGGGACCGAGCAAGCAGCTCCCCCCAAAAAAAAGGAGTGCAGGAAGGCTCTCTACACTGGTTGAACCAGAGGTAAGAAGGAGTCCTAGAATCAAATTGAGTAATAAAGGGTTCAAACATAAGAATAATTCCTGCTCTGATAAGAACTGCCCTGGTTGTGTTATTCCACTAACCCTTAAGAAAAAGACTATCAAAAAGCTAGCTGTTCAATTCTGTAAGATTGATGAGACTGAGGTGTCTGATGAAATTTTGCAGTCAAAGAAGGCTAGATCCCACCCGGTGGTAAGGGCAAGGATAATTCCAGCGCAGTCTCAGAAGGATATGGTGCAGCCCCAGGTGGAAGTGGAGGCTGCTGAGACAGAAGGTGGGCAGGGCCCCAACTCTAACTAGAAGTTCCATGATTAGTCAAACCTGGGAAGGAGAATCAGGACTGTCAGGATGGGCTTGCCTGACTGCTTTTGTAGCTGATGTATTAGGCCATGAAAGTGTAATGCTTTTGTTAAGCTATTTTGAACCTCTAATGCCAGGAGTGGCTGTGATGTCTGTGGAAGCCTGTAACAGATGTGAAAGTCAGTCTAGGGCTGTACTTTGTTTGAACCAGACCTTTATCAGTTTCCTCAATGAATCAGTCAGTTTGTAGAAAATGGAATATTGTGTGCTGGAATGTCAGGGGGATTAATTCTGTCAGAAAGTGGGATGCTGTTAAAAATAAAATTACCCTTGCCAACTGTGATGTGGTCTGCTTGTAGGAAACCAAAAAAGAAGCTTTTGACAGGCCATTCCTAAAAAAGATCTTGCCTTCCTGGCTAGATGAGTTTTTGTTTCTCCCTTCACAAGGGGCTTCTGGTGGCCTCTTAGTTGCCTGGAAAGGAAGTTTATTTGCTGGGTCCTTAAGAGCCACCTCTGCTTTCTCCTTGTTAATTGACTTCACTTCAAATCTGGATGCCTCCTCCTGGACTCTTTTGAACATTTATGCTCCTTGTACCCCTGAAGGAAGACTAGAATTTAAAAACTGGATTACAGATTTAGACATTCCCCTTGATGAGGACTGGATCATTATGGGTGATTTTAATATGTACAGGGTTTCCAAAAAAAACAAAATAAAGAGGGAGCAGATACTGAAATCATGGCCATGTTTAATGATATTATTAACATTTTGGGGATCTCTGAGATCACACTTCAGGGGAAAAAGTTTACTTGGTCTAACATGCAAGAAAGCCCCCTTCTAGAGAAGTTGGACTGGGTGTTTACTAATAACAGTTGGGTCTCATCCTATCCTGAATCCACCTGCAGTGCTTTACCAATGGAAGTTTCTGATCACACACCTCTGTTGGTCACCATATCCACTGATGTCCCCAAAATTCATATCTTCAGATTTGAAAACTTCTGGCTAGTAAGAGAAGGCTTTCAGCAGGTGCTTCAAGAGAATTGGCAGGCACCTGATCATATCCAGGACAGTGCTAAGAGGCTTACAAGTAAGTGCAAAAATCTTAGAGGGGCACTCAGGGCATGGAGCCTCAACTTTCCAAGCTTGAAAGCAGTGATCTCCAACCTTTCTGTCACTCTACAGTTTCTTGACTCCCTTGAAGAATTCAGAGATCTGAGCCTAGAGGAATGGAATTTCAGGCACATTGTCAGAGAAAAGCTAGTAAGTCTTCTGGAGCAACAGAGAGTTTATTGGCAGCAATGTGGTTCTCTTAAGTGGGTTACTTTAGGGGATGCAGGCACAAGGTTCTTTCATGCCAATGCCACTATGAGACACAGGGGCAACTTTATTACTTCTTTGGTTGACAATAATGGCAACCTCTTCTTTTCTCACACTGATAAAGACCAGCTGTTATGGGATTCTTTCAGGGACAGATTGGGACAGTCAAATTTTTCTCCTATGGTCTTTGAATTGCACAATCTCATCCAGCAGCAACCTGATTTGTCACCCTCAGTGGACAAGTTCTCTGAACAGAAATTGATAATGTGGTAAAGGCACTCCCAAACAATAAATCACCTGGACCTGATGGGTTCAACAATGAGTTTATCAAAAAAATTGGCCACTTGTTAAACAAGATTACTACAATCTGTGTTGGGACTTTCAGGAGTCAGAGATTTGCTTACAGAGCATTAACACCTCTTTCATCACTCTTATTCCAAAGACCAACAACCCTGTGTCCATTCCTGACTACAGACCCATCTCTTTGCTGAATTGCTCTATGAAAATCATTACAAAACTCTTGGCCAACAGACTGCAGCAGGTGATCATCCCTTTGATTCACAAAAACCAATATGGCTTCATTAAAACTAGAACTATCCAGATTGCCTGGCCTGGTCATTTGAGTACTTGCATTTGTGCCACCACTCCAAGAAAGAAATTGTTGTGCTTAAACTGGACTTCGAGAAGGCCTTTGACAAGATTGAGCACTCAGCCATCTTGAGTCTCCTTCAAGCAAGAGGTTTCAGTCCTGAGTGGGTAAGATGGATAAAGAACATCTTAGACTCTGGAACCTCAAAGGTCTTGCTTAATGGAAACCCAGGGAAAACAATTCATTGCAGAAGGGGTGTCAGGCAGGGTGACCCTCTATCCCCCCTCCTGTTTGTCATTGCAGCAGACTTGCTTCAGAGTGTGATCAACAAAGCTTGCTCTCAAGGTCTCCTCAATCTGCCAATTCCATTGAGGTCTTCCTCAGACTTTCCTATTGTCCAATATGCAGATGATACTCTTATCATCATGGAAGGAGATGCCAGACAGCTATTCTTACTCAAAGAGCTTTTGCAATCTTTCGCCACTTCCACTGGGTTGCAGGTGAATTACAACAAATCCTTCCTAGTTCCTATCAACATCAACTCAGAAAGAGCCAACCACTTGGCCAACACTTTTGGGTGTAAATTGGGTTCCTTCCCTTTCACTTACCTTGGTCTTCCCCTTGGTACAACGAGACCTAGGGTGGTTGATTACCTCCCCCTCGTTAACAAGTGTGAGAGGAGGCTTGTAGTCACCTCATCCCTACTCTCACAAGCTGGCAGGCTTGAATTGACCAATGCTGTTTTCTCTGCACTTCCTACCTTCTACCTCTCCACTCTTGCCTTACCAAAAGGAGCCATCAAACAAGTGGACAAACCGAGGAAGCTGTGCCTTTGGAGAGGCTCTGATATCAATGCTAAAATGAATCCTAAGGCAAAGATAGGAGCTGGTATGTAACTCGAAGGAAGAAGGGGGACTAGGTGTGCTAGATTTGAAGAAGCACAATGAAGCCTTATTGCTCAAAAACCTGGACAAATTCTTCAACAAGAAAGATACTCCTTGGGTCTCCCTCGTCTGGGAAAAACATTATTCTAATGGCAAGTTACCCAATCATACTAAAAAGGGCTCATTTTGGTGGAGGGACATTCTGCAGCTGCTTGAGTTTTATAAAGAATTTGCCATTGTTCAAGCAAATAAAGGGGATACTTGTCTGTTATGGGTGGATAATTAGAACCAACAAGGCCTGATGGTGACTCTCCCCGAGCTTCACTCCTTTGCAAAGAACAAGTCCATCTTGGTGTCTCAATGGTCTGCTGAATCAGGAATCTCAGGCTTTATTTAACTTGCCTCTTTCGGTTCAAGCTCATCAGCAATTCATTATTCTGGAAGAATTGAAGGCCTCCTTCCCTACCTCTGATGACAATGATGTTTGGGCAACAATCTCGGGTCAGTTTACAGTCACAAAGGCTTACAAGCACCTCAAGGGCCATCAGCAGGTACCCCTACCTTTTAAATGGCTATCGAAAAACTGCTGTCAGCCAAAGCACAAGGTCTTTTTCTGGCTCATCTTGAAGGACAGGCTTAGCACGAGGAACATTTTGAGAAGGAAAAATATGCACCTGCCTTCATACAACTGTGTTCTCTGCAATCAGAATGAGGAAGAAACTGTTCAGCACTTGTTCCTAAACTGCATCTTTGCCAAGGAATGCTTTGGCTGAAGGTTGGGATCCATCTCAACGGGCAACTTGAAGTCCTCCGGGCAATTGACATGATCAGAACCCGTCTCACAATAATTTTTTCATGATTCTGGCCATTCTCATGTGTTGGGCAATTTGGTCAGTAAGGAATGACCTCATCTTCAAAGGAATACCTGAAAGTACTGATCGAGCGGTTGGTATCTTCGCCAAGGAAATTGAGGCTCTGACCCTAAGGGTTAAGACAAAGTTTAAATCAGCTTTTCTCTTATGGATCCAAAACTTGTTGTAATTTTCCTGCTTTCCCTTATTTTTTTTATTTCGTTCTTTGTGTCCTGAACTCATTTGGTGAGAGACTGTATTTGCTTTTTCCTGAACTTTTTTGCATTCAATAAAGCTCTGTAGGGGTTTCCACCCCTCCAGTTTCATAAAAAAAAATGGTAATTATATTAATCACATGGAGCGAGACCTACTTGTCAGCGAGGCACGGTGGACAGCGGTGGGCAGGCTGAAGCTGAATGCCGAATCAATTTGTGTGGGCGGCGGTGACGGCTGACGACGGCACCCACGGCGACGGACGCAGTGTTGATTCGTCCGGACGGCAGGCCATCCCTTCATCTGTTCATCCCTGCCGACCGCCGGCGACGTCGACCATGCACCGTGGCAACGTACGCCAAGTCAACCTGAAGTGAGAGGCCGAGAGGGAGGAAAGGTGCTGCTGCAGATGCACGGATAAAGCAGCACACTGTCGGCACTACTCACTCGGATCAGCCGAAGGCCAGGCAGCATCATCCATCGTCCCTGACAAAAAGTCCCCAAGATGTCAACGATCACCACCCTGCGTAGCTATAGCTAGCTCTATCGGCTGCTCCATGGATCAGTCTGGCCACCCGCCGGCTGCATTGGCCGGTGGCCGTGACAAGAACTCTCGTGATCTGCAGATGAAAAGAGACATATATTGCCGGCTGCTGCTACACATGTGGGGGTTAAGGAAAGCACTGTGCTAGTACGCATAACAAATGCTAGCTGACATGTGTTTCCGGTTCCCTTGTAGCTGACGACGACGACGACCATTTTCTATATGTTTTCGGTCGGCACGTGCCAATGGAGTGCAGTGAAGTGGAGTGGAGTGGAATGCTGGTCTAGAAAACTAAACCACATGTAGTATTTTGGTACTACTACTATAATATTAGCTTGCAGTTGCAGTTGGTAAATGTGGAAATGAAAGTCCATCAGTACAAGCCACTGGTGCACGTACGTTAATGTCGGTCGTTTGCCAGCTGATATTTACATGCCCGCACTCTTTCGTACGTGCTGGGCAGGCCGGCAGTGCCCACAGCTCACCTGTCATGAATTCTCAGAGGAAGGTCACTCTGCATCAAGGTATTAGATCTATGGTTATAGCTGTTTGAGGCTGATCAAACTACTTCTGTTTATGCACAACTTAGCAGCTATAATTCCAATTAGCCTTCACTATAGCTGTTCTAGAGGTATCCGCTAAAACCCTTAATTAGCCGGAGATTAAAACCTTGTTGTGCATGGCACATTATATAAGATAGTCTTTTGTTTTTGTGAGGAATATTTTTTTTTGACCAAATTTTTGCGAGGAATATAAGATAGTCTTTTGTTGTCTGTCATCTTTAACAGTTAGATAGATGATTCCAAGGTCGTCTCTAGGATGAAATTAATTTAGACTTTGGGTTCAACGAACGTAAGTAGTTAAGAAAAAAAAAATATACTTAAAGGTATTCATTGAAATCATGTCAATGACCTGACATAATAAACAAAATATGGAAGTAACCAAGGTACTATTTTTTGGACTTATTTTTCGTGTTAATAATGACCTAATTGGCGGGCAAAAGAAGAAAAGATGACACTGTGGCACACATTTATCATCGCCATTCCTTACCGGCTTGAAAAAACTAACCCATCAACTGTCACTCATGACAAAGGAGCCACCATCAAGTCAAAAAGAAGAACAGTGCTCCAAAACTGAAGATGAATGAACCATTTAAAAGTTGCTATGAAAATTAATGGCTAAAACTAATATAAGTAGTTATGAAAGTAACGGTTAAAGTATTCATTGATGTAATGTCGACAATCGACCTAATCAACAGATGGAAACAACCGAGCTTCTATATATGCATGTTTTTTTTTCATGTTAATGACCTAATAACATGCAAAAGGAACCGACATGACACTTGGGTACACATTTATCATTACATTCGTCACCATCTTGAAGAAACCCATCCACTGTGACTCATCAAATAAAAAAGATTAACCAATTAAAGATGAATTGTTAAGAGATACACCTTTTGTCCCAGAAGGGTGCCATTCTATCTATGAATCTAGACACAATAACACTCTTTTTGGCGATGCATGGAAGATATAGCTATGAAAATATTGTTTAATCAAAACTTCCCTTATTTATTCTATTTATTGCACGGGCGCTATGCTATGTTTCATCACAAAAAAAATATGCCTTCAACAACTCATATACTAACTATGCTAATAAATTGTTGTTTAAAATCATATTAGTAATTCTAACATATATAATTTATATAGGTTATTACATTAGTTAAATTTATATATTGTAACTAAAATATTTGACACATCTATATTGATAGTAAAACTATAACTATGCATATAATTCCTTGATAGTTAAATTAACTCATCTTAAGAAGTGTGGAAGACCAATGCGACTAAATTTTTTTGTGATCACTTTAAGATTCCTTTAGAGAAAAAAATGATCATTATAAGGCTTAAATAAATTAAAACCCTATTGTGGTTAGCACCGCAACGTGGTCTAGATCTAAAATGATTTTTTATGGTATTCTAGTATTTAATAATACACTCTATACAATAACCACAAGAGTTTTAACTTAACTTGAGGATAAAAATAATTAGTAGTAGTTAATAAAAATATATGTGAGATGCGACAATAACCACCATATAATGTTAAGGTTTCAAATTAATTACACATTAAAATCAACAAAGATGCCATATGTAAAGAAAAAATATGAATTTGAATGAAAAAGTTATAGATCAACCTTTGCAAAAAAAAAAAAAAATGAGTAAGTTTATGATAATCGGACATAGACTATGAATACATATATTATCTTAGAAAATAAACAAAGAGAAAATATAAAACTTAGTATAAGTAAATTTTTTTTTTTCGTTCGTCATATGTGTTAAACAATACATAGTTTGATACATATATATCGTAAAATTATAGATAGTGCCACGGCTGATAAACCAGTTAAAATCAACACATGAATAAATGGAGTAAGAAGCAGCCACTCAAAATAAAGTAGCAGCGTCATAATACCACGTCAACACGTGAAGAAAAAAAACCGAGATATATACTCATTTGATTTTGACGCATATTTATTTACCATTACCATTCTAAGTAAGACAGCGACATATGTTACATGGACACTGACGAGAAGAATTTACGGAACAAGCCGTTATTAGCCACATCCACGTGCGTCATCAAAGTTGGAAACGTGAACACTGGCTCCAAACCCAAATGATCAACAACCGTTAACCCTCTTCTCCTCCTATCCCTGAAAAAAAAAAAAAAACGCAATTAATTGCCGTTGGGCCGCATAGAGCTTTCAGCTGGTGGCGGTGGCCGTGGGCCCTGTGTGGCCCGGCATCCGCCGCCGCCCTCCTCCCGTCTCCTCCTTCCTCTATTTAACCCAACCAACCCTTGGCAAACGCAAGTGAAGTGGGGAGAAGAAAGGAGGAGCCGATCGAGGACATGATTCTATCGCAGCGCAAGAAACCAAAGCCGCCACCACCCGCTTCCAACCGCGCTTAAATGCAAGCATCATTTCTTCTTCTTCCTCCGTGTTAAACCCTCCGTCGGTTACCCACTCTGCCGCCGTCGTGGGTTGCTTGTGCGATCAAGCAATGCACATTGCGACCTGCGTGTGGCCAGAGAAGGCGGCCGCAGGAGGAGGCGGCATGGGTGGAGCAGCTGCTGTTGGTGGCGGCAAAGCAGCCAACAACAACGGCGGCGGCGAGTGGGGCGCGGCGCGCGCGAAGGTGGTGGCGGCGCTGGGCGTGGCCGGGTGCGCGCTCAACTGCGCGGTGAGCTTCGTGGTGTTCTCGGCGCTGGACGTGCTGGACGTGGTCCTGTGCCTCGTGTACAAGCTCGTGGACTACGCCGTCGAGGCCGAGTGGAAGTCGTGCTACTGCGCCTTGTCGTCGGCGTCGGGGTCCGGGTCGTGTCATGGGGTACCCGCCCCCGCCGCCGCCGCCGTGCCGACGACAGGGCCCAAGGTGGTGCGTCTGTCATCGGCGTCTTCCACCAAGCTGCAGCTGGAAGACGTATCGGACACGCTGTACGTGCGTCCGTCACTGCTAGCCGACGCCACCCGTACCCCTCACCACGCGACGGCGCCGGCGGTCACCGTGACCCCGGCCATCGCGGAACTGATCCGCGGCAAGATGGACCGACCTCCACCCCCGCCGCGTCACGCGCCGTGCTGGTCCGACTGCGACTGCAAGATCTGCCACTCCTGGAGCATCTCCCCCTCCTCCTCCTCCCACCTCTACGTCCACGTCCAATCTCCCCCACCACCATCACCGTCATCACCATCACCGGTGGAGGAGATAGAGGACGTGGTGTTCATCCACGGCTTCATCTCCTCCTCGGTGTTCTGGACGGAGACGGTGTTCCCGGCGTTCAGCCCGTCAGCACGGTCCAAGTACCGGATGTTCGCCGTGGACCTCCTCGGGTTCGGGCGGAGCCCCAAGCCTTCCGAGTCGCTCTACACGCTGCGCGAGCACGTGGAGATGATCGAGCGCTCCGTGCTCCGCCGCTACCGCCTCGGCTCGTTCCACGTCGTCGCTCACTCGCTCGGCTCCGTCCTCGCCCTCGCTCTCGCCGTCAAGTACCCTGATGCCGTCAAGTCCCTCACCCTCCTCGCGCCGGTGAGTGATGGCTGATGATGTGTGCGTCATGTGACTTGTACAGTAGTCAGCAACGCACGGCCAGCCAACAACTGAAACCGCGGCGGCCGGGCTGCTTTTATTCAATTTCGATTTCATTCATTGAATTCATTCACTGAACAACAAGCTAAGGTGTGCTGGACGTGCAACTGACTGCAGCCGTACTTCCCGGTGCCGGAGACGGAGACGGCGGAGGCGGCGCAGTACGTGATGAGGAAAGTGGCGCCGCGGCGGGTATGGCCACCGATCGCGTTCGGGGCGTCGATGGCGTGCTGGTACGAGCACGTGAGCCGCACCATCTGCCTCACCATCTGCCGGCACCACCGCGTCTGGGACCGACTCTTCAGGATCTTCACCAGGAACAGGTCCGTCCGTCGGGTACCCTACCCTACCTTTTTCTTGCAATCTCTTGCTCTCTGTTTCTGTGTTCGTACGTGTCTCTGCATCATATCACCCAAACGAAGCTTGTTTAACTGCCGCGGGCCGGCTGGATCTGGTGTCCCTGCCGTGTCGTGTCGTGTGAGGTGTGCTGCTCGATCCGGCCAGTGGACTGGCAGTAGTCAGCAGACGACGACAGGCAGGACCCACGGCGGCCACGGCGCCGTGTACATGAATGAATGGCAACGGCACACACAGCACCAACGGCTCACCTTTTATTTCTGTGTTTTCGTTTGCGTTTCGCTGGAAGAAAACGCACACGCACACACACACGCGTCGTGCATGGTCGTTGTCGGTCACACTAGCTCACAAGTCACAACTTCGTGCCCGCCCCGGCAGGGACGGACACTGTGCAGGTACACCTAGGACCTCTGTTCTCCTGCTTGTAGGAGTACCTGTGTGGCCTCAGCTCCCGGCCTCTGCATGCGTCTCCTCCATCAATGGACACCTCGCCGGACGACGCCGGGCATGATTTGTCCTTTGTCCCTCCATCGATCGTATAGTCTGGACCTGGAGCTAGTTAGGTAGCTTCATCGTCACGGCTCCCATTTGGTTGCTACTAATCGGTCCGCACAAAACCGTCGACTGCCCTTAATTATCCTACACGCTATCAGTGTGCAGGTATTCTATCCTAGCTCCCTGAGACAGGCCCAGCACGGCGGCGACGGCGACCCGCGAAAGCTAGCGTAGCTGAACCTGAATCGTCGGCCCCGTCTTAACTGAACCTGAACCCCCAATTATTCTCTCCCATCCCCCAATTACAGGGACTACCGACGCACACACCGTGGCTTTTCGACGGACGGAGCTGGCACTGCACGGCCAAACATGAACTGACCTACGACTCTAGTACGATACCGGTGCTTGTCTGTCAGTGACTGGCTGCACAGTACGTCCTAGCTGCTGCCTGGTCCAGTGAACAGGACACACAGAGCAAGAGCATGGTCGATCGATCAGAGAAGGAAGGTTCCATCTTCCCTGCAGGGCACGACATCCAGTGCCGGCCTCCGAAAGCCTCGGCTCCATACTTCACATTGCACATCAATCATGCTACTCACTCTGACTGACGAGATCTATCTGCAGTCCTGCACACACGCACGCACCAACAACACAGACATGGGCCAGCCACTCGCCCACTCACTCCAGGCAACGCAACGCCTCCTGTACATGTGATGTGGCAAGCCGCCCCAGAGTTTACTCCACAGTCATGGCCGCCGCCATGGCCCGCGCTCATCATCATCATCTTCTCCTAGTCTGTCCATCGTGCGTACCACGGCCAACCACGACTGATAAAACCGAACCAACCAACGGTGTACGTCCTGATAAAATTGTTTGCAGGGTGCGGACGTTCCTGATCGAGGCATTCATGTGCCACACGCACAACGCGGCATGGCACACGCTCCACAACATCATCTGCGGCAGCGCGGGTCGGATGGACGCGTACCTGGACGTGGTGTCGACACAGCTCACCTGCAAGGTATCCCTCTTCCACGGCCGCGACGACGAGCTGCTCCCCGTGGACTGCACGCTCGCGGCGGGGAAGAGGGTGCCGAGGGCGCGCGTCACCGTCTACGACGCCAAGGATCACATCACCATCGTTGTTGGACAGGAGAAGCTATTCGCCGATGAGCTCGAGGCCATCTGGAAGGCCGATTAGCTGGCTGGCCGGCCTTTCATTGCGTTGCTTTTGCTTCGTGGTGGTTCTTCTCAGACAAGCAGGCCTTGTTGCGACACAAACACTTTAATTACTGGAGCCAAGCATGGTTAACTAACTAGTAATGGCCTGGCCTGGTCTGGTATGCAGTAAAGATCGATCCAAGAAGATGCAATAACATGCATGGATATGGTACCCTGCCTGCCTGCAAAAGATCCAAGCAACAACATGTATGTATAATTCTAGGATATGATATGACCGATTGTATTGTATCCTGCCAAGACTTTCTATATACTCTCCCTCTCTGCTGCTAGATTTCTTATTCTTCTTCTTTTTCTGGTATAAATTAAAGTGTCCTGAATGGATGGATCATCATATATATATGTATACTTACTTATACAAGACTCAGTCAGTCTGTCTGTATTGATTGTTTGATTGGGACCAATGCAACGAAACGGTTGCCATCAGCACCTGCAAGCTAGTCACCAACTCGACAAGCATCAATTGTAACATATGGAGACGTACGTACTTCGTCAAACCAAGAATTTAAAGTAAGCTGCAGAAGTTGGTTTCATTCCCTTCACTCTCACACTCATGTACCATCACACCTCTCAAATGAGCTGAGCTGTGACAGCCAGCCACATTTCTCGCGATAGGGACCTTCGTGAGTAATTTGCTTATCTTACCAACGAATCATTTGCTACATCTTCCTTCCTTGTCACATATATATATATGGCGGTGTTGAATGACGCCAAAGGGACTAATTATTCAGTCTCATCAATACCATACCTAATTCTGTGCATGTATGATCAATTGTCACCATATACCTGATAATATGACTTGTTATACGAATTAACTAGGATATATAGGATGGGTGGTGATCTATATGTTTTCGTGTCACAATCTTTCCATGTGTGTTTTTTTTTCACGATTTCATCCCCTGCATCTGGGACCCCTGCATCTGCGTGCCTTCTTTGCATCTCCATCCTTCTTTTGGGGGGGAATGAATCTCCATCGACGAACATTCGGTTCAGTCCTCATGGTCTGCTGGTCCTGCCAGATGAAAGATAAATGATTGTTTAGTTCCCATGCAAACCCAAAAAGTTGCTACAGTTTCCCGTCACATCAAATCTTTTAACGCATATATGGAGTACTAAACGTAGGTAAACAAAATAACTAATTGCACGGTTTGACTGAAAAGTACGAGACGAATCTTTTGAGTTTAGTTAGTCTATGGTTAGACAATAATTAACAAAAATACAAACGAAAAGTACTACAATAGTCCAACCCAAAATATTTCACCAACTAAACACCCTGTGGCATGGATGTGTTCTCAGCTCTGACTCTGAAGATCTTCGTTCAGAATCTGGCTCGCATAACTCTGCACAAAACTATGGGTGGGCTCGCATAACTCTGCACAAAAAAAAAAAAAGCTGGGTGGGCAGTAGTTGCAGTGTTTTGGTCAATTGAACATGGGAACAGACAAACAGGCAATTGTTCTGCTGTTCTGCCCCCAACAACATCCCTGCTATCCCTCAGTCCCTCGTTCTCGCTTCATAGCCCAGCGTTCTCGATATCGAAAAATAGAGACCTCAGTATTCTATTTTTTTTTTTTCCTCGGATGCTTGGAAGGAGTGCAACCGACCCTTCGACTCCGTCTCCCTCACGCCTTCACAGCTGTTTGAGGTCATTCGCGCTGAGGCGGAAGCATGGGCGCAAGGTGGCTTTAGAGGCATCTTTACGGTGTTTTTTCTATCAATTTCAACTTTATCCATAGAATAGTAATATAGGTTCTACTTTCTTCCTATTTTGATTCTCATGAAGTGTCCTTCCTTCCTACAGTTGATAGGGTAAAATTATTGTTTTGATGGTGGTTGCGGCGCTTCTCACCGCATGATTGGGGCCCTACAATCTTCTTTGTAGCATAATTGTTTTACCCTTAGTTTACAACCTCGTAGAAGCTCCCACCGTTCAAAGCCGACGCCTTCGGTGTGTGCTTACTTTGTGTCAAACACACGACATCTTGCTATTGGATTTGTCACAAGTCGTAAAAACTTTTCTACTCCCTCCGTCCAGCAAAAACGTAATTTTTTACTTTTCAAAATCAATTTGACCATTCGCCTTATTCAAAATATTTGTGTAAATTCCAAAATAATTTAGTTATTATTATAAGTCATAACAAAATTGATAATATTTATATAAATTATTAAATAAAACGAATGATCAAATTAGATTTTAAAAAGTCAAAGAATTATTATTTTTTGGATGGAGGGAGTAACTCTTTAATGAAGTACGAGCAAAGGTGTATTCTAAATTTTTTCGAGCACATCTCACAGCATTATAATTTTTAAGGGAAATCTCACAGCATTCTAAATGGAGCCCAATCCAGGGAAACTCCTGAAAGGCCCCTTTGGGCCCTTCACAGGCCCAATCACATTGTATCCACTACAGAAGATGGCAGCGTGATGTGTTGGGCTGTCTTGGGCCGTGATTGGTAGCGTATTTTAGCCCAACGTAAGCTCAGGTTCGTTTTCACAAAAGAAAAAGGTACCCTACACAAATCTAAACAAAATTGAGGGGCAATCAGCAAAAACCCTATCCCCAAAATCCCAACTCCATCACCCGCGAACCACTCGTAGTCGAGCCACTCCACTGCTCACCGCTCACCCGTTCCGGCCATGGCGCGCGCCGGCGTCTCCACCGCGCCGCTCTCCCGCGTCCACTCCCTCCCACCACGTCCTTCCCTCCTCCACACCCCGCAGCCCCACGTCCTCCTCCTCCGCCCGCAGCAGCGCAAGTCCACCACCACCGCAGCGGCGCTGCCTCCGACCGCGGACGTCCCGGAGCTACCCCTCCCGGCCGCGGCGGCCGCCGCAGCAGCCGCGCTAGCGGCGGCGGTGTCTCTCTCGACCCTGAACGCCGGCGGAAAGCGCAGGCGGAGGCGGCGGGCGGCGGCGACAAGGAGGCCGTGCGCGCCTACTTCAACTCGACGGGGTTCGAGCGGTGGCGCAAGATCTACGGGTCAGCGACGGAGGGCGTGAACCGCGTGCAGCTGGACATCCGCGAGGGCCACGCGCAGACGGTGGCGGCGGCGCTGTCGATGCTCCGCGACTCCTCGCTGGAGCTGTCGGGAACCACGGTGTGCGACGCCGGGTGCGGGACGGGGTCGCTGGCCATCCCGCTCGCGGCCGAGGGTGCCGACGTCCTTGCCTCCGACATCTCGGCGGCCATGGTGTCGGAAGCGCAGCGGCAGGCGGCGCTAGCGCAGGCGACGGCGTCGGGAGCGTCGTTCCGGATGCCAAGGTTCGAGGTGCGGGATCTGGAGAGCCTTGAGGGACGGTTCGACGTGGTGGTGTGCCTGGACGTGCTCATCCATTACCCGAGGGAGGAGGCGAAAGCCATGATCGCACACCTCGCGTCGCTGGCGGAGAAGAGGCTGCTCATTAGCTTCGCGCCCAGGACGCTCTACTTCGACTTCCTCAAGCGCGTCGGCGAGCTGTTTCCCGGACCGTCCAAGGCCACGCGCGCCTACCTGCACGCCGAGGCTGACATCGAGGACGCGCTACGGCAGGCCGGATGGCGCGTCGCCAACCGTGGATTCATCTCCACGCAGTTCTACTTCGCCAAGCTCTTTGAAGCCGTGCCCGTCGCCTCCTCGTCGTCGTAGCCGTAGGTGGCGTGTGTCGTGTGATTGTTTGTTGATAGAGCTCCACCGCAGGGCGTGCGGCGGCGGCGGCGTGGTGGCCTGTTTGTACTTGCAAGCTATCGTGCTCACTCACCTCACCTGCCCTCGAGCCATTCCGTAGTTTTAATTCCATCAACGACTACGGCAATTGAATTGGAGGGTTTTGACCCGAAATCTCATAAAGGAGATGAGACGCATCTAGGAAACAGATCATCCGTTGGCCTATCAAATTGGTTTTTATAAATAAAAATGACTCTTTTTGCAAGATTACCGTGATTTTTCATATTGTATCTGATATACGATTATCGAATATTGTTCATAAAAAACAAATAATCTCTTTATAGGGAAAAATCAGATATTATTATTTTTCTAACGTTTCTTTTCGATTTAGCGGATTATTTCTATCGATAATAATAATTTTGG
Source organism: Hyparrhenia diplandra (assembly GCA_015847255.1). NCBI lineage: Eukaryota > Viridiplantae > Streptophyta > Magnoliopsida > Poales > Poaceae > Hyparrhenia > Hyparrhenia diplandra. The sequence continues at coordinate 165,948 of JADLZK010011821.1, read as the reverse complement.
GGACTATTGGATGACCATACCATTCATCGGTTTAAGATAGATCACTATGAAACATTTGGTTTAAGATAAATCATCATATATTTACACAGAACTTGGCAATGTATTGTAGCGAAACCTGGTGAATTATTTTAACACTAAAATTAAGACAAGAAATGTTAATAATTTTCTTCTATAAACTAAGAACATTTTATTAGTACAATCCAAAAACGAACTATAGCTTAGAAAACAATCAATTGTTTTTTAATCAAATCCATAGTGTGCAACATTTCCTTGATAAAAAATAATATGTACATATGTGCAGAATGCCTTGTCCACTCGAACTATTATGGATTACAGAATCGACTCAATTTGTCCAGCCATCACTAAAACCTCAAAATTTCGAATTGCTTTACTACCATAATAAATTATCATAACAGACAAATAGATCTCTGACTGGTAAGAAAGACCCACCAACCTCGTGTGTCTCTAGCCAGTTAACATTCCATTTCTGAAACTGAAACATCCAAACATCAAACTGCCAGAGATTTAGATGGTGAGCTTTATTAAAAATCCATGATGGACAAAACAGCTATACCATTTATAAATATAAGCTTGCAAGATTTACACTTCCAGTGCTGAGGCATTTATTATATGGCTGGCTGTTTTGCAGTTAAACAATTTTAGTTTGAAAAGACTGGTAACACACTAACACGTTGCTTGGGGACGTCAAGCCTTTAAAAGTTTCAGACTGGTAACATGAAGTTTCAAAAATTTATTAATCATTCAATGTTGCCGAACTCCAATAATAGGAAACAGCCAAAGCTGACTGTTCAGAGTGAAATTTACTTAGTAATGCTACAAATCATTCATAGACTCCAATATAATATAATGAACAGAATAATTTGTCCAAGTATTTGAATGGCTTCAGATTTCCCTACCCTCTCAAAAAACTTTTAAGGAGGGTCATTTATTCAAATATATACATACAATATATATCGTAAACCACCACCACAGCAGCAATGACAACAATTACAGACTGCTTACTTGTTATGCTAAAAGCCATCCATAGCAGCAAATTGGGCAAAATACCAATGCTAACAGTTCAGGGTGTTACAAGAAAAAAGATCAACAAAAATACCAGAAAAAACAAAAGGATGAATAGGAACTACCAAAATGGATCTGCCGCACCCTGCACAGCTAAAATTGTGGAGCTGCCCTGGTTATCCCCACTCATGAAGAATGGCATGACCATCCAAGGAAAAAAGCCATTATCCTTTTTTTTTTTATAAGTGTGCTGTGTATCATTATATGCCACACACAAATGAACCACAGCAACTTGGTCTAGGTAAGGTGTGCTTACATGAGGAGCACCCAAGGCGCAGCTGGCAGGCGGATGGACCAGTGTAAAGCCATTATCATTAAAACATAGTTGAAAAGGTTTACAAGAGAGGAAAGCAAGGACTCCAGTTTGGTACCCATAGCAGCTTGATTGTTAGAAGGATGACTGGCATATGTCAGCCTTGGTTAAAAGCATTGATCATCATGCCCCACACAAGGGAGGGAGGGAGGGAGGGAGCGAGGAATTTTTCACTTATTCATAATTGAGGGGCATAATCCAGATGAAGACTGAAAAGTGGCACCAGGAAGCTTCCAAGACAGTCCCAATCAGATAAAAAAAAGTAAGGAATCTTTGAATCAAAATCTACCGAGGTCAGGAATCTTCGGTGACAGCAAATCCAAGGTGACATGTTGGTCCCATTAGTGCCATGAATCGATGATCCTGGCCCCGAGTTGAAAAGTTGAAACCACTGGAATGGCTCAGATTTCCCTCCCTCTCCAAATGTATAATATTATAGTACACCACTGCTGCAGCAGCAATGACAAGAACTAGTTGCAAACTGGTTACTTGTTATGCTAAAAGCCATCCTATTTTAGCAGCCAATTGAGCAAAATACCAATGCTAACAGTTCTGGATGTTACAAAGGCTGGTCCATGATCACAGCCACTGAAGAACAGTTCCAAACAAGAAAGGAAGATCAACAGAAAGGCGACAGACAAATCAGAAAAACCAAAGGGATGTCAGAACTACCAAAATGGATCAATGCTGCTAGTTGTGATAGCCAAAGGTAGTAAATGCATGGAATTAGACAAATGAAACAAAAAAATTAAGTTAGAAAATATGTTACACAAGAAAACACGAAGCAACAGCATATATATTCAACTAAAATGTGAAGGAAATCACATAAAGTCAGTGTTCTTTTTTTCTCTCTTTTGGGGTGTATCGTGTATGTATGGGTGGATGGATAAGGAGGAGGCTCAGCTTCACCTTTGCTCATTCATGGTATCCCCATCAGAAGATCAGCTTGTTTGGATAAGTGGAGCTGCCCTGGCTATCACCCGTGAAGAATGGCATGATCATCCAAGGACAAAGCCATTATCTTTTTTAAAAAAAAGTGTGTGTGCCACACACAGATGAACCACAGCAACTTGGTGTGGGTAGGGTAGAGTGTGCATACAAGACGAGCACGACAAAGCCATTATCTTTAGAACATAATTGAAAAAGTTTCTAAGAGAGGAAAGCGAGGACTCCAGTTTGGTACCTGTACAAGCCTTGATTGCTCAAAGGCGCATGCCAACCTTGGTTATTGATCATTGCCCCACATTGGATTTTACTTATTCATAATTGACGGGCACCCAGGTAGGAACTTATGATATGGAACTGACTTGGCATATTAGTCCGACTAATATTAACCAAGGTCTCAGGTTCAAAATCCAGCAGCAAGGCAAGTGAAGAACAGCCCTAGATTAGGGTAGAGAATAAACAGGACATGGAAAATTGCACAAAATGACAAGCAGATGAGTGCACATAAGAGTATAAAGCAGAATAAAACTTTTAAGCAAATAAAAAAAAAAATTGGCTGCAACAGCAGGAAAAACCAACCATCATAAACCACCATGGGATTTTTTTTTTTTTTTTTTTCTGGAGGGGGGGTACTAGGACAAAAAGGTCACTTCAGTGGCTCAGATTTCAGATTTAATCATTATCAGGATAGCAACTGCAATTTGCAGTGGAAGCACAATGTAATCTCTCTTGCTCTCTCTCTCTCTCTCTCTTTTTTCATGGCCACATAACTGGTTGCTTGTTGCTACAACCGCCCAAAAGGATGCCCGTCCAGGTGCATAGACAGAATTGCATTTTTTTTTTTTGGACGGAGGTAGCAAGGTACAAGCCATCCTAGTTAAGCAGCAAGCAGAATAGAATATCCCAGGGATCAGCTCCAAAAATGCTACAGGGCAGAAGCTCTATATTGGAAAGTTCAATCATCATAGCCACTGAAATTCAAGCAAAAATTAGCACATGCATGCTTACACACAAGGAAGGGAGAGATAGAGGGAAAAAGGGAGGCAGGCAATGGAGGATATAATAAAAATACAACAAAAAAATCCACCAATCACAAGGTAGATCTCACATTGCCTAGTGAAACCCCAACCAGAAGCCACAGCAAACCCACTCCATGGTCCCCAATCCTCTGCTGCAAGCCCAGGTGCTTGCTTCATAAAAGACAACATAGAGCAAGAAGGATGGAACCAGGAGCATCAACCATTTCCACGCATGCATGGAATTCATTAAATGTAGATAAACAAAATAACTAAAAAGGACCCAAGAACAAGGGAGCTCTAACCCCTTGGCTCAATGAATCTTTTGAGAAGCCTAGTTAAGACCCTGGTGGGATAATAAAAAAAAACACAAACGAAAAGTGATCTCACGTTGCCTTGAGCCCAAAATATTTCACAAAACTAAACAAGGCCCTTTTTGTTGCAAGCCCAGGGGTGGGGGGAGCAGGGGGTGGGGTGCTCAGCTTCGCCTTTGCTCATTCATTTAACTGTTTCCCCATCATCTCATATCACCACATCAATTTGTCCTGATACGATAAGTGGAGCTGTCCTGGTTATCACACATGGAATGGCATGACCATCCAAGGACAAAGCCACTGTCATAGAACATAATTGAAAAGGTTTCTAAGAGAGGAAAGGAGGATTCCAGTTTGGTACCCATAGCAGCCTTGGTTTATCAAAGGCGCTAATGTCAGCCATGGTCGTTGATCACTGCACTATATTTGGTTTTTTATGGCTTCTGTTCTTGATGGGTTTTTGCATATTAGTCTAACAAACATTGACCCAGGTCCCAGGATCAAATCCAGCAGAGAGGCAAGTGAAGAATAGCCAAAAGTCACTTTGGAGCACCAACAGGACATGCAAAAGAGCTCAAAAGAACAAGCAGATAAAAAGAAAACATCACACAAAAAGAGTACAAAATACAAAACAGAATAGCCGCTCAAAGGTAGTATGAAACAAAAACAGAGTCATAAAGCATCGCAGCATAAACCAAACAAAAAAGGCTCAGCATCACCTTTACTCAATCATAGAAACCAACACCTCCCGTCTCTTGCTGCCCAATTTACTCATCCTAATGTGAGTGGAACTGTGCTGGTTGTCACATACGCCCTCCATCCCTAAATATTTGTCGTAGATCTTTTGAGTCTAGTTTTTTAAGAAATTTCTTTGGAGATACAAATGTTGCACGTATTTCCTACAAATTGAGTCCAACTTGTGGCACGCGCAACAACAGCAACAGATAAAAAGGGACGGAGGGAGTATCCGAATGACCATCCTAGGCAGAACCACAAACAAAAAGGGATGACTAAATAGGCTTCCAGACAGAAGAGGATCAGCTCTAATTAGATACTCGCAGCTGCCTTGATTGCTCAATGGCATGCAATTCCAAAAAGGTTAAGGTTAAGCATCATCGCCGTTTCGTCCGCACTCCATTTCACATATTCGCTCCCATTTCCATGTCCAACACAGCCACTCTAAGTAAGTTTTCAATGTTCCACTTGCACCAGTCACTGGATACTTTCGCCCAAGTCAGAAAAAAGGATGCAGCAGAACTTAAGCTATTCGGCTATTTGTATTCGGATCTGATTTAATTATAAGTGCATACATGTATTATGCCCAATAACTTTGATCCATTTGCAAAAATTACCAGGTGTACATGTGCACATCCATATCCATTTCTAGATGTCCCGACATCGCGCCTTGGCGAGGAACCAGTGCTGGATGGACTGAATGGATCGTCCGGCCGTGCCGGTTCTCCGTGGAGGAGGGATTTGCTGTTTTCGATCCAGCCATGTCCTTTTCTGGATGTGTCAATGCAAGAAGGGAAGAGTGGTGGGTACAACTGGTGGGTGCTTGTCGCCGGCAAAGTGCCTGGTTAAGACCTTGACATATGGTGGCGTGGCCTCCCAGTCGTCACCACGCGAGAGAGAGAGAGAGAGGGAGACGGAGAGAGGGGGGAGGGGCATGAAGGTGACCATGACGGCCATGGTTACCTTCTGAATCTTCTGACTGATCTGATCAATAAGTCTGACTGACCAACAAGGTTTACCGTGCACACCCTGATGAGTGATGAGAGACAAAAAGGATTTGATATACCAGCAGCCCAGTGGTATTATCACCGTGCAATCCAAGCTCTTCTTCCCCCACCCCCGACCCCCACCAGCAAAGTGCCTGGTTAAGACCTGGCGAAGGGCCTAACGAAGACCTAGGCACCTGACACATGGCGCACAGTGGGCTCCCAGTCATCACCACGAGAGAGAGAGAGAGCACCCCCGGAGCGAAAGGGAGAAGAAAACCATCTCCCAATCTTTCCGTGCTTGTTTTTTTAATCTCGAACACGCAAAAGGTTAATCGAACTACCTAGTCGCCACCAACGACCAGGGGAAGGGCGGGGATTTTCCAAACGAGGCGGAAGTAAAATTTAGGAAACTCTTGGAGATGAGAAAAGAGACAGGGATGCGTACCAAAACGAAATATTCATCACAACCGAAGGCTCGAGAAAAGTCCAACAATGGCGGGCGGCTCAGATCCCGCGTTGCCCGACCACGGCTCCGAACCAGAACCGCCGCAGACCCCGCCCCGACGGTCCCCAACCCTAGCCCCCGCCGCCGCAGCACCGTCGCCCGCCCAAGGGTCCGCAATCCGACGCGGCGCAGCGGGGGTGGGGAGCAGGGTAGCCCCGTGGAGGCGCGGATCCGAGGATGGCCGCCGGTCGGGAGCCGGGCCGGCGCCAACCGCGGCGCCCTTCCTCATCGCCGCTTTAATCCCAAGGGCTGTGGGTTTCAGTGGTGTGGTCACCGGCCGCCGCGAGTGGGAGGGAACAAGCGGCAGGAATGGCAGATTCTGAGGGATAACCCTAGAGGCTAGAGCGCTCGCCTCGCATGCGCCGCCGCCGCCGCCGCCCACACGCGGTGGCCTCACACTTAAACTAACGAGTGAGTGGTCACCTGGGAGGAGACGGCGAGGTTTTATGCGGGCGTTCCTTCGGGATGTCGATGGAGGAGGTGACCGGCCAGCGCCCGTGACACGAGGCCCAGCACTGCTCATGGCCCAGTAGCTGTACATCATATTTCCGGCCCAAATATTTTGCTCATAAAGAAACTCAGGATTTTATTACCAAAACATCCGTTTAAAAATACTTGTTTGGTGTTACTTTTGACCACCTTTTAAGTTTTCTATAAATATATTGTGCACTACACGATTTCTAAGATCTCTTTCCAAATTTTATTGAGTCATTAAAATTTTCTCCATCCCAAAATAAATATATATATACCTTTATTAAGGAAGTTAAAAAATTTAAATTCATACACGCAGAAGTAATTTATGAGAGGTTTGAAAAAAAAAAAAACTAACTCTGAGAGACTGTCAGTGCTACGGTAAGGCTTGGAATAAAGCACTTTATCCCAAACATGTTCTTTTCTATGCTTAAAACCCTTATTTCTGTTTGATGAAAAAAATGGAAATGGGGTTTGTCAAAAAAAAAATAATCACTACATTGGTCGTCAAATACATATGTTTTTATAATAAATATGTTCGAAGAGAAAGCAAGATGTGTTTACTTACGAGACGGAAAGAGTATACAATAAAATAAAGAGCACTAAAATTTAACAGGTTAAAAGTAAAACTTCACCGCTTAAAGCAGGTGCAACATTAGCTACAGATACATGGCAAACCACCAGTCCACCACTCCTCTCTTCTGATAGACTATTTTTCCGTACAAAAGACATGCTCCATTAGCTACAGATAACTAGATACATGTACAGCCTCGACACCTTTTCAGCAAAGTGAGAGCCACGTCCAAACGTTATGTTTCAGAAAGACGCTTCCTGAACAGAAACGAAACCAGGCACATTCATCAATTTGCACGCAGACAGCCTGAACCAGATTACGGGCCAAGGGCCAGAGCAGAGGGATGTATCTGCTCGTGAGGCAAAAGATTGATGGGAAGGTTCATAACTGAAAGTGGGAGCAGGATTACCTCCCTACAACTACGTGTAAAAAAAAAACATGTCGTTTCTTTGCTCTCGGTTGAAGCTGATGGGAAGACAATATAGCAGTTCGACAAACAGGCCTCATAATTCTGACACAGCTGCAAAACGAACAGCATTTCTAAATAAGCTTATACTAATAAGATTTCTCTTTCATGGCTGAGGCATTGATTAGATGGCTAGCTGGTAACAGTTTGCAAGGTTCAGAACATGCTGTAAAAAGCCAGGTCTAGAGAAGCTTTCAAACACATGACCAAAGTACAGCCATGCTCATGGCAATGATTTAGCATGTCTATCCTTTTGAATGATCAATCAAGATTCATCAAGGCAACTATTAGGAATTAGGACCACTAACACCAATGCTAGCATCCCAAAGGGATTTCCAAGTCAATGCCTCATGCCACAGGACACATTAGGAACCACTTATAAGTATTGGAGGAAGAATTGAAGTAGTTAAATGAAAGTGTGGAAAAGAAATCATTCTTTACAACTAAATGAGCAATTCATCCAATTAAACTTGGGCATTCCAACCAAAAACACGAGGAATCTATGCACCAAGTCTACCCAAGGCAAGAATCTTACTTGACAACAAATCAAATTTGACATATTGGTCCAATCTGTACCAAGATCCTGGCACCAAGTTGAACTCACTGAAAAAGGTAGGAATAGGATACATGAACGAAAGAGAATAAAAAACAAAAGTATATGACAGAACAGAAAGAGTACTGTCGCATGGAATGGTTCAGATTTTCCCTGATACCAACACATTACTCCCTCTATCCCTGTATAAAAGAACCTGAGTAGTATTGTATTGTCCGTTACCATACCAATGACAACAATTAGTTGCAAGCTGGTTGCTTGTATATGCTCCAAGCCATCCTAGATTCCTAGTATAGCAGCATATTGAGCAAAATACCCAAAGAAACAATTCAGGATGCTAAAATGTAATAGCTCTATGGGGCTGGGGCATTTGACATCACAGCCGCTGAAGAACAGTTTCCAAACAAGAAAGGAATATCAACAGGCAAGCGATAACAATGAAAAACAAAGGAATGCATAAGAGCGAGGTTTTGGAAACTGTAGGAACCCAACAAATGTGCTCCCAACTGTTTTTAGCCACTTAAAAAACTCAATGATTTACCAATTACTGCAATAAATTCTGGGATGAAGAAAGTTATCAGAAAGTATCCATCATGCAAAACAACGCTATTGCAAACAATTATAGTAGAATCAACATCAGAAACAAGGAAACATACCAACCTACTGACAAACAGAATCCAAACTTAAAAAACATGGTGTTAGGCAAATCCAACAAAAAAGGAATGAAGCCAGAAAATATGTAGGTTAGACAAGAAAACACAAAAACAACAACATATTCAAAAAAGGGAAGATACAACATAAAATTGTGTTTTCTTATTCCCTTTTCTTTGTGTGTGTATGTGTTTAGGGTGGGGAGGGGGCTCAGCTTCGCCTTTGCTCAATCATTTAACCATATCCCCATCATCTCTTATCACCACATCAACATGTCCAGATATGATAAGTGGAGCTGCCCTGGTTGTCACACATCAAGAGGGCATGACCATCCAAGGACAAAGCCACTACCACTAGAGCATAATTGAAAAGGTTTTCCAAGAGAGGAAAGCGAGGATTCCAGTTTGGTATCCATAGCAGCCTTGATTGCTCAAAGGCGCTTTTGTCAGCCATGGTTGTTGATCATTGCCCCACACTTGAAATTTATTTATTGTTCTTGAAGGGCACTTAGGTAAATACCTATGAGATGAACATGACTTGGCATATCAGTCCCAACAATTTTGACCCAGGTCGCAGGTTCGAACCCAGCAAGGAAGGCAAGTGAGAACAACCTTACACCAGGGTAGGAGGCGTACAACATCAACAGGAGATGCAGAAGAGCACAAAAGAACAAGCAGATAAAAACACAACAAAAAAGAATACAAAAACAAAACAGAATAAAAGTACGAACCAACTCAACGAGCAGATTAAATAGCCGTGAGAGTAGTGTGGTGGTAGTGCAAGGGGATATTCATACAGTGGTACTAGAAGAAAAAGGAGTTCACTTGAGTGGCTCAGATTTAACCATTATCAGCATACCAACTGCGTTGTCACGTTGAATGGCTCAGATTTGCCCTAGTGTCAACAGAATACTCGCAGAAGAAACATGTACGCCATCTTCCATCCCTCTCTAAATGAACTTTTGAGTAGGATTGTTCATCACTACTACTACTACTACTACTACTACTACTACACTGGCCACAGCAATTTGCGATAATAAGTTGCAAACTGGTTGCTCGTATATGGTACAAACCATCCAAGTTTAGCTGCATATTGAGCAAAATACCAAAGGTAACAATTCAGGATGATAAGAAGTAGTAAATAGCTCTATGGGGCTGGGGCGTTTGACATCACAGCCACTGAAGAACAGTTCCAAAGAAAGAAAGGAAGATCAACAGACAAGCGACAACAAAATATCTGAAAAACAAAGGAATGCATAGGAGTGAGGCTTTGGAAACTGCTGGAGGAACCCGTCAAATGTGCTCCCAACTTTTTTTAGCCACATGAAAACCCCATTGATTTACCAACTATTTTTTTGGGAACCATTGGAGATGCTCTGAGGTTGGAACTTATGAGACGGAACTGACTTGGCATAGTAGTCCCAATAATATTTCCCCAGGTCCCAGGTTCAGATCCAGCAGGAAGGCAAGTGAAGAACAGCCTTAGATCAGGGTAGAGGTATACAGCATCAGCAGGACATGCAAAAGAGCACAAAAGAACAAGGAGATAATAGAGCGCAAGAGTGTAAATAAAAAACAGAATAAAAGTTTGAACCAATTCAAAGAGCATATTAAACTGCCATGGTAGTAGTGTGGTGTTGGTGCGGGGGTGGGGTGGTACTAGAATAAATAGGAGGTAACTTGAGTGGCTCAGATTTAACCATTATCAACATACCAACTGCAATTTATAGTGGAAGCACAATGTAGTCTCTCTCGCTCTTGTTATTATAATTATTACAGCATGTTATTATACTTGCTCTTATGGCCACAGAACTGGTTACTCGTTGCTGCCACTGCCCCAAAAGGAATGCTTGCCCAGATACATAGGCAGAATTGCATTCTTTTTGGTACAGAAGTAGTAATGTACAAGCCATCCAAGTTAAGCAAGACATAGACTTAATCACATTCTTTTTTCAGACTGGGTAGTAAACAGTATGGTATTAGCCATCATAGCCACTCAAGAGTAGTAAATGGAAGAAAACATCCCAGGTATCAGCTCAGAAGATGGTAGAGCGCATAAGCTTTCTAATGAAAATTTGAACCATCATAGCCACTCAAGAGTAGTATGAAACAAAAAGGGAAATCATAAAGCATCATGATGTAAACCATAAAAATGTGCTCAGCGTCACATTTGCTCAACCATGCAAACTGACTTCTCATTTCTCTTGCAGCACTACTTACTCATCCCAATGTAAGTGGAACTGCGTGCTGGTTGTCACATATCCGAGTGACCATCCTCCGCAGAACCACAAACAAAATGGGATGCCTAAACTAGGCTTCAAGAGGGGAGAAGATTAGCTTTTTAGATACTCGTGTAATGTATCTCCTAATTACGGGCCCACACTTTTTGTCATTGTCCCAAAGACCTCGGCCAAAATTGTGCGCATACACCCGATAACTTAAGAAGTCCTCATTAATAACTCATACCGGGATCAACAAAGGAGTAGCTACAACATTACAACATTTGTTACAAAAATATAGATCGAGTGCGGAAGAATAATAACATTAATTTTATAAAATGTGAGTAAGTTACATTTGAGTAAACTTAACTTAATTAATTTGCGGGGTTTGTAGACGGAAGACAACGGATCATGTCGGTGCCCACCGACATAACCTTGGTTAACGAAGACGAGTCAACACACGCAACAAGGGTTAACAAACCACGAAAGTGCGGGAGTACTCAATAAGTCTTACCCGACTAAGGAAAAATAGGAGAAGACTTCGGGGAATGTTGGTGTAATAGGATTCAAGGTAAGGCTTTTAGCAAGAATCAAGGACTCTTTTTGCGAGAAAAGCTTACTAGTAGTGAATCCTTATTTTCAATATTTTAATCCCAATTTAGTTTCTCACCTACTCTAGGTGATCTTACACTAGAGCATACACTTCATAGATATTCCATCGCTTATTCCAACTCTTCATTGTTTCATAATTAATCTACGATATAAGTCGGAAACCGAAGTCTCCATATCCGAGAAGCACGGCGATTTCGAATCGATTAACCCAAATTGGGAGTTCTTTCCACACGACATATGTAGCACTTAAGCTTGCATATATCAACCCTTTCTTGGATACTCAAAAGCGGAACCGCGTCCACGCCACCCGAAACCGCGGTACACCTCACACCCCGGGAATCTAACCCACGGGCATCCGGGACTTTAACCCACGAGTGTACACGCTACTCCGCCATCTCTTCACTCCCGGTCTTGGCGGTTTATGCGTTTTCGATTTGACACCCCGAGATCGGGCTTACCGGAGTATGTGGTCGATTACTAGTTTATTTGTCTGGGGTGGCGCCCGAGACGAGGCGTGCCATTGGTCAAAAACCTCGGGCGCGGATTGCGTTCCATAGTCTCGGTTACCGCAGGCCTACACGCTTCGGTCCTTAATCGACAAGCCGGAAATACTACATGTAACACCCCGGTGTTATTTACACTAAAACGACATGTCATCATGATCATTGCAAAGCATCCATGTTTAGCCCACTATGTGTTGCATTGAACTAAAATAAGTTTATTTTATATTTGGTGTCGTTGTCGGTCGAAAAAGACGCGAGAGGAATCGGATTCGGAAAAGTATCCCCCTTGTCGGAAACCCTAATCTCAAACCCTAGTTTGTCCCCTTTTATTTTATTCAAAATCCATCAAGAATTTGGGTATAGTTATTAAAGCATTTTTGTAGAGTTTTCAAAATTGAACAAAGTTGGTATTTTGAGTTTTCAAAGTTTAGTTCAAAATTTTAAAGTAATTTTTAATTTTATTCAAACCCTAATTGCCCCTTTTTCTATATTTCAAAATTTATGCAAAATTTGAGAAAACTTTCAAAAGCTAGTTTGTAGATCTTGTTGAGAGGAACAAAAGTCGTGTATAAAGTTTTTTCAAGTTGTTACATGATTTTAAAAGTAATTTTGAATTCAAATTTCAAAATTTGGAACTGCATTTCAAAAAGTCCTATTTAGAGGCAGAATTTGAAAATCTTTCAATTATGAAAATTGTAGATCTTGAAAAAAAATAAAGGGGTTACTTTTTGGAAATTTTTTGAGTTTAGTTCAAAATTTGGGAGTAATTTGAAATTTTTCAGAGTTAGGGTTGAAGGTGAACAAGAAACTTCGACCTATCCTCCACCTCGCCACCGCCGTCAAGGTTCGCGCCGCCGTCCACCGGCGATGTCGCGCGACGCCGACCACCTGGAGGCCTTCGCGACCCCTCCAGCTACCTCCTCGACCCTCCATGCCTATAAATATCTGCCGGAGTCGCCGCCGTTTTCTTCTTTTTCCATTTACGCGCCCGCCGGTCATCCCTCGTCGCCCTTGTTGCTCGTCGCCGTCTTGCCGTTTTCCACCCAACCATCTTTCCCAGCCGCTTCGCAACGCTTCCTCTGGAACCCAGCCCGCAGCCCGCCTCGCCCGTCGGAATCGCCCCGAGTCGCCGTCTTCTCGGCCCCGGTTCTTGGCGCCGCCGCCCTCGACCTCGCCCGTCGTCGACCTTTTTCCGGTGAGCATTTCGCCCAACCGGCTAGTCCTTTTGAGTCACCGGACACCGTGGTCATGAGCGGCTCGTCGGTTTTCGATTGAAGCCCCGACGTGCGGAACACCGCCGCCCGTCGCCCGTGACCCGCGCCGCCCGCCGCCGACCCCTCTCGACCTAGCTCGCCCCAACCAAGCATCGTCCTAGATCCAGCGGTGAGCCCCGGCCACGTTTATGAAGTTGGTTTCCATTCGACCATCGCCCGGGCGCTGGAAACGGCGGCGCGCCTTGCGCGGTGAGCTGCGCACCGCCGCCGGTGAGCACGCGCTGGCACGTGAATGCGATGCCGGGCGGACCGCTCACACCGGGCGGCCCAACACATTCGCTTCACGGGTCGATGCGCCCGCCATTTTTTCCCCGCGGTCCGTTACTGTTCATCTTGGGCCGTAAAGAGTAACTGGGCCATGCACGATAACAGGCCGAATTCAGCCCAAAACCCGTTTTCATTTATCAAATGTTTTATTCAATTTCTTTTATTTGAATAGTGTCAAACTTTGTAAAATTCATAAAAAAATTGAAAATAACTTTAAAAATTCTAAAAATTTTTGTGTAGCCTTCCCATGGGAATGTCTATCCATGAAAAATTTGAAACTTGAAATTTGAATACTTTTGGCATGATTTAAAAATACAAATTTTAATTGAAAAATGCATCTTCCTTGATTTTTAATAATTATTTTATTTATCCAAAAATCATGAAAATTATTTTGGTACTGTTTCATGACCTGACCTACTTATACAAAATTTTTTGAGCTTGTTTTGAGAAAGTTAAAATTTTTATTATTTCATGCCCTATTATTTTATGTGTAAAATAAATGGTTTAATGTTTTCCAACTTAGGGTTTTGGGTAGATTTTGGGTTGTTTTGTGAACCCTACACCACACCACTGTTAGATGGTCCTTGAGAACTCCTTAGACAATGGTGATGATATCTCGTAGAGTAGTTCAACAAGTTGGTTTTGTTAGGTTGCAACTTTATCGTGAAGGAAAGTCGTACTCAAGTTGTTTATCATTCCATGCACTCTCGCACCTCATGTTTATATGCATGGCATCATGTTAAGCATACATTATTCTTTTGTATAGTGAACGAAGGAGATTGTGAAGTTCTTTGATCAAGTCGTAAGAGGGCTATTACGTTGATTCGAATTCGAATATCGTGATCCGTCGTCCGAGTCAAGCTACTTCACCGATCAAGGCAAGCCCCGGTTCATTTAAACATTTCCTTGTGTTTTACAAAGCTTTACATCACCTTTGCTTTATGTTTTGCATTAGGTGATAGGAGTTGAGTGACAACCTAATTGATGCATTACCATTCCTTGATTATTTCAATATCTACCTTGATAACTTTGTTTTGCTAAAATACTAGAACGCTTTAGCCCGGCTTTATTAGTTAGACTTTTTGAGTCAAAAACGTGACGAGTCCCCTTTGATAGCCCGAAGTGGCATTTGATGAGAAAGGATGCTATATGATGGAACCATACTTGGGATATGGTTTTGAAATTGAGACCGGGTCGGGTAATTTGCATTGAGAATGGAGTCTCGGTGTAGTATTTACGGCTTGTCGATTAAGGACCGAGCGTGTAGGCCGGTGTAACTTAGAGACTATGGAACGCATAATCTGCGCTGAGGTCGTTGGACCAATGGCACGTCATCGTGGGTGTCATCCCATCCGCGGTCGACCCTAGTTCCGGACACATACTCCGTAAGCCCGATCTTGGGGGTGTCAAATCGAAAACGCATACAACCAAGCGCCTTTGGGAGTGGAGAGATGGCGGGAGTACATGTTACCCTCGTGGGTTAAAGTCCCTGATTGGAGGTGTACGGTATATTCTCGGGTGGCGTGGGGCCTTGGTTCCGTTTTGAGTATCCGGAAAGGGTTGATATATGCAAGCTTAAGTGCTACATATGTCGTGTGGAAAGAACTCCCCGGTGGGTTAATCGATTTCGAAATCGCCGTTCTTCGGATATGGAGACTTCGGTTTTTCCCACTTACATCGTAGTTTAATTATGGAACAAAGAAGAGATGGAATAAGTGATGGAACTTCTACAAGTGTTTGTTTGTAGTATAAGATCACCTAGAATAGGTGAGAAACTTACTTGAAAATAAAATATTGAAAGTAAGGATTTACCATTAGTAAGCTTTTCTGCAAAAGAGAGTCCTTGATTCTTGCTAAAAAGCCTTACCTTGATTCCTATTAGACCAAAGCATTCCCCGAGTCTCCTCCTATTTTTCTTTAGTCGGGTAAGACTTGTTGAGTACTCCCTTACTCGGGGTTTGTTGACCCATGTTGCGGGACTTGGGAGTCATATCCGCACCGACCGTCTTTGCATGACGTTCGTCGAGAAGAAAGTGATGATGAGTGAGAGGTGAGACCCGTGGGCGGGGTCTAGTAGTGTCTTTCGTGTAATAAACTTTACGCTACTCCTACTTTATATATTGTAAAACTTGTTTCAAATAAATGGTTGTAAAAGTATTGTAATATAAATCTTCCATTTGTTTTTACTCGATTATGTATGAAAATTGTTGTAATCTTTTGAATGACCTCGTAACGGATCCTGGTTGGAAAAGTTTATAGTTCTTTTTTCGGATTATGGGTGCACATATGTGACTATTAAAGGTTGTTAAACCGATAATTAGTACATGTGGGCCCCGTAATTTGAAGGTTACATTATACTACACCGAGACTCCATTCTCAATGCAAATTACCCGACCGGTCTCAAATTTCAATACCATATCCCAATGGTTTCATCATATAACATCCTTGTTCATCAAATGCCTATTCGGGCTATCATAAGAGACTTGTCACATTTTGACTCAAAAGTCTAACTAGTTTAGCACGGCTAAGCATTTCTAAGTATTTTTACCAAAACGGGTTGCCAAGGTAGATATCATAATAATCAAGGATTGGTAATGCATCAATTAGGTTATCACACAACTCCTATCACCTAATGCAAAGTGTATAAAGCAAAGGTGATATAAAGCTTTATAAAAACACAAGGGATGTTTAAATGAACCGGGGCTTGCCTGTGTTGCAGGGAAAAATTAGATTCCGAAGTTGGACCACCCACGTCACACTTGACACCAACACATCGGGTGGATGCATCTTCTCCAAAGCTTCATCAACACGATCCGACTCCCTCGCGTATACTCTACACGTAGATGATGATGCATGCTTTAGCATGATGGAATGGTAAACATGATGCTTGATGAATGCATGAAATGATAAACAACTTGAGTACAACTTTCCTTCACGATAAAGTTGTAACCCAACAAAACCAACTTGTTGAATTACTCTATAAGATATCATCGCCATTGCCTACGGAGTTCTCAAGGACCATTTGACTATGACATGATCCTTACTCATCAAGCAATCCCAAAAGTCACACAAAAGTCTAAGTCAAACCCTAAACACACTTACTTATTCTAATGAATAAATAAAGCATAAAATAATAAATAAATAAATAAAACATCTCAAAATGGCTCCAAACTTTTTCTACAAGAAGATCATATCATAAAACAGCACCACATAAAATTTCATGAATTTTGAAAATATATTTTATTTTCTAAAACCATGGAAGATGCATTTTTAATTATAGAATGTATTTTTAAATCATGCAAGAACTTCTCAAAATCAAAGTTTCAAAATTTTCATGGATACACATACTCGTAGGAAGGATCTACAAAAAGTTTCAGAAATTTTGAAGCTATTTTCGAATTCCTATGAATTTTAAAAAAGAAACAACACATTTCTAAAAGAAACCGACCATGGGCGATTTGGCCCGACTCGCCCAAGCTCCAACAAAGCCGGCCCAGCAGCCAGGTAGGCCAGCCCAGCTGCGGCCCCGCGCTGACCTCGCCGGGCGCCGACGGTTGACCGGCCGTTTCTCGCCGGCGGTGAGGTTTCCGGCGATGCGGCTTTTTGCTCTACGGACTCAAAGACGGCGACGCGCGATCGATATAGGCTGCTAACGCGGTGGCAAACGGATGCGGGCACGCTCGCCGGGCGGCCATGGCGGCGGTGGTGGCATGGCAACGGCGGCGCGGCTCGTCGGAGCTTTCTCCGGCGACTTCGAGGGCACTGGCGAATCCAGCACGATCAGGCGACCCTGAGCCCTCGAAGAAACGAACTAAAACCGGCCCTACTTGCAAACTACAACGCGCGCGGCGGCACAGCCACGACGGGGCTCGTCGGCGTCGACGTTCCGACGACTATGGCAAGGTAGAGCTCAAACCAAAGGGTCCTACAACTGTACTGGATCTTAGGGACCATGGTGCTCACGTTGCTTTTCTTGAAGACGAGGCGGAGCTCGGTCGTCGACGGTGACAGCGGCAATGGCGGCGCAGCTAGGGCGGGCGGTGGTCGTCGGCGGTGGCAACGTGGGAAGAAGAAAAGAAAGGACGGCAGCCGACTCGGCTCTGGGACTTGCAGTGCGAGGGATAAGCTTCAAGGCGTCGAGCAGCTGTGGCTACGCGTCGAGCAGCTGCTGGCTGGCTACGTGGCCAGGAAGCTGCTGCGTGGCTACGTGAGAGGGACAGTGCTGGACGACGGCGGCAGTGTGCAGGCAGGCAAACAGCTCGGTGGCAGGTGCTTCTGGAAATGGCCACGGAACGTCTTCGAGTCTCCAAACGCGAGTTCGACGTGGAGGATGCTGAATGGCACATGGCGATGGTGAAACAGGCAAGCAGGCACGTTGGTGCAGCCACGGCTGCTTCTCAATGTAGTGTACTAGTTCATCTTCCTCTCATCATCTTCTTCAAAAATCTCCTAAAAATTTGAACTGAACTCAAAAATCTCCAAGAATGAAATTTTCTCAACTTTTCAAGATCTACACATTTCATAAAAGAAGCATCTTCAAATTCGGCCTCGAAATAGGACTTCTTGAAATAGGGTCAAAAGGAAGAAATTTGAATTCAAAACAATTCCAAACCATCAATAAATAATTATAAAAACATTCAAACCATACTCATCTTAGGACCAAACACATAATTAGGATCAATCACATGTGATCAAAAATAAAATTACTCTAACCCCTAAGCACAAACAATTTCTAATTAAATAAACTTATTTTACTTAATGCATAAGAGGTTATTCAAACATGCATGCTTTGCAATGCATATGATGCATGATTAACATTTTAATTATATATTAACATCTGGGATGTTACAACTCGCAGCTGCCACAATTACTCAATGGCAAGCAATTCAGAAAAGGGTGAACATCACCACCCCTCATCAGCACCCCATCCATCAACCCGAGTCCATTTCCGTGTCCAGCATGCCTAAACAAATTATCATGGTACTTTGCCCAAATCAGACCAGGGGTTGTTTGGTTCACAGCCTCATCCCGCCCTGCCACACACTTTGGCGTGGGTGGCGACGCCACAGCCCGCGGGCGAAATGGCCGCCACACTCGCCACGCCGCCACCACTAAAAGACAAGTTAATAATAGCAAAACAGCGGGGCCTTTTAGTGTGTCGCGGCTAACTTTAAGGGAGCAACCAAACAAAGAACCAGGGAGGTGTGGCAACCGAACTTTATTCGCATGGCGAGCGACGGCGGCAACCAAACACATATCCTGATCCCTTGCGCACTGCCAATTGAAATGCACCGAGGTGGTGAGGATGAGGAGCAGAAGGGCTAGGAAAATTTGGAGCAAAGCATATCCCAGCACACAGTGCCAACCAGATAGCAGGTACCCATGTATTTGTTAGGACCTTCACCTGGCCGTTTGCCGACAACGAGCACCCACCAGGTATGTGCCCGTCCCTTCTCTTCCGTTCCTGCTGTGCAAAACCGAGCACCCAAACTTAAGCTATCTGTATTCAGATTTGATCCAACTACAAGAGCATACATGTGTTATGCCTGCTAACTTCGATCATATTGCATAATTTATCAGGCATACATGTGTTCACCCATGTCCTTTACTGGTCTGTCGCTGGTGGCACTGCGGCAGCGGCGGTCACTCAGTAGTCGCACAGAGAGAGAGAAGGGGGGGCGCGGGGGAGTGTGCGCCTTGGTGGGCTGGCGCATCTCTTTACAGCACAAGCAGCCAAGCAGTGTGTGTGCTCTTTAGAGCACCAGCAGCTGAGCAAATCCAAGCAGCAATAGACCCTTTCTTCCCCCGCCTCCGACCCCACCCCCATAGTCCGCGCCCCAGCACGCGGGGTGAAGGCGAAGAAGAAAGGCAGGGGTGAAGGACAACGCATCAGGGCACCACAGGGTAGTGTCCATGATCCATCTCCATCCATTCACCGGTCAGGAGTAGCGAATAAGAGCAGCGCAGCAGGTCAAACCCGACTTGGAAGCCGCATCAGACGTCACCACCGCATGGTTCCCAGCCCTTGCCAGAAGCGATGCCAGGCAATGGAACAGCGGCGAGGCGGCACCGTAGTGATGGCGGTGTGAAGTGCCATCCGATCCAGAAAATGGTCCGTGCACACCCTCAATTTGATTTAGGGTTTGGGTTCAGGGAATGTGCAAATATACACACATTGTTGCATGCACTGCACTGCACAGGAATGCCTGTGCCCGCACACCAAGCACTCTCTATCCAATCTTGTTGCTTGGACATCTATTTTTTTTCTTCTTTATTCAATCATGCAAACCGACTTCTCATTTCTCTTGCAGCACAACTTATTCATCCCAATGTTAGTGGAACTGCGCTGGTTGTCACATATCCGAATGACCATCCTAGGCAGAACCACAAACAAAAAAGGGGTGACAAAAATATATGCTTCAAGAGGGAAGAGGGTTAGCTGTAATTAGATATTCGCTGCCTTGATTGCTCAATGGCATGCAATTAAGAAAAGGTTGAGCATCATCGCCCCTCATTGAGACTCTATATTTAAACTAAGAAAAGCAATCCCGAATTCCCGATGGCCCCAGGAAACAAACCCAGCTCGAAGCCGAAGGCATCTTTTGATGGCCTCTCTAATTGGGAGGAAGCAAGATTGTCACACGAAATGGATCGGGAATACGCGGGAAGAATCACCTGTGAATCTGTGATTGTGCGTTAATACAAGTTGGCGTTGCAAGATTGTAACAAATTAGAGGACGACAAATGATGTCACTTTCCATAAGATAAGAACGACGTGAACAAGAGACTTGAGAGTGACGTGATCCTACTCCTACAGGCAGAAAGAAGCCTGTCGCATGGCTTGGCATGGTCCGGAAGGAAGGAATGAAGGCTAAACCTCTTTTTGGGAGTTGCCCACGGGACGGACGCCCCACGCACAGACGCATACATGCATGCAGAATGCACACGGCCGCCCCCACCCTCTCTCATGCATGTAGCATGCTCATAAGATAACTGATGTTGATCTTGGGAGCTTCATCGATCGATCAATCTCGATTAATCGGTGTAAATTGAACACGAGATGGCAGAACTGGCAACAGGGGCGGTGAACACGCTGCTGAGCGTGATCCGCAACGAGGCGCAGCGGCTGGGGCGTGTCCGAGGTGACGTGCAGTTCATCCAGGAGGAGATGGAGAGCATGAAGAGCTTCCTGGCGCACCTGGCCAGGACCCGTGGGGAGGAGCAGGACGAGCAAGTCCGCACGTGGATGAACCAGGTCTGGTCTGGATCTTATCTTTTTCCGAAACAAGGGTAGGAGCTTTAATTTGCCATTCATTAGAGAGAGAAGAGAGGGGATTTTACAATGTTTAGACTTCTATGTAAGAAGTTTAACATTTAAGAGTACTGAAAAAAATAATCTATATCTATATCTATACTATTAATAAAGAGAGAAAATTTCTGTTCACCTTTTAAATGTCGCCATTAAGAGTCAAGCACGCTCACGCACGATGTGCATGAACCGGGCTGGCGGCGGCGTCCGATTTCATACGATTTACATCCGCCCTCAAACTGTCCGCCCACGTTGTTGTTGTCCGTCTCTTGCATTGCTGCGTTGTTTTGTGGGAGCTGCGGGGAGGCCACCGACGGCGGAGCCAAGCGCGCTCAGCACCCGACACCCTCGTGGCTGTGCTTCCGCCGCCCGTCGCCACGCAGAACTCCGACGTCGCGAGCCCGCTGCGCCCGTGTCCACCAGGCCGCACACCGCGGCGCGTGCGCCATCACACCGCCCGCCATTTGCTCGCCGTGAACGCCGGAGCCTGTGCCCTGCCTTCCCATCTATCCTCGCTCGCTCGCCGTGTCTCTATTCCCCCTCGCTCGCTTGGATTGAGAAACGGGAACGGGCAAGCAACAGGGGCCGCGTACGCCAGAGGGCAAAGGCAAGCCACGTCCGTGACCCCACCTGTCAATGGTAACAGACGACCAACTCCCTCCTTTGTTTCGGTGAGCTTGGACCATGTGACATAAAGAGAGAAAGGGGGGCAGAACTCTAGATCGGCTCATGGAGTTGTGAACTGAGTCCGCAATACAGTGGCGGTCGGCCCACACTGCTATCTGGACCCGTGCGTCAGCTGGTATAGATTCGCATCGGCGTGGTCCATCCGTCCGTGGAAGGCGAAGAAGATTAGAATGGATTTAGTCGATAAGCAGCAAGGGCCGCTAGAGCTAGAAGATAAGGCCGTGGTACAGGAGTGTGCAGTTCCTATTTTTTTTTTTTCGTTATTAACTCTGCCTTGTAGCTATGGCCGGCCAGCCACATCAAACGTTCACACATTCTTTTTCGTTTCTTCCTCTAATATATGATATGATCCTTGATTTTTTTTTTTTACTTATTTTTGTTTACGTATACACATAGACGAGGTAAAATGAGTTGCTCCCACGCAAGCACATGTGTGATATAAATAAGTAATATTAGAACACAACATATTTAGGCAGTTTATCATTCTCTAGAGTCCAATTCTAAAATAAATTAGTCAATCATTAAAACATCATGAAGTAAAAGTAACTCTAGCACACGTCCAAGTCTGGTCTCGGCGTTCTAATCCAAGAGAAATTAAAACTCATGGCGTGACCATTGAATAAATGTCCAAGCCATCACTTCTCATACGAGTTATAGAGAAGTATGCATTCCGATTTTTTGAAAATAATTGGAATACGAGACTAATTTTAAATTTAAAGTTATTTATATAACTGTACTCACGCAACGCACGGTAAATTTGGTAGTAATACTAAAGAACTAATTGTACCAGGTCCGGATCCTCGCCAACGACTGCAACAGCTGCCTCGACGTCTACCTGTACCGCCAGAATCCCGACTTCCACCGCCCCAAGGGAGGCGTATCCCACTACTTATGGTGGGGGTGGGCGCTCTGGTGGCTGCGTCAGATAATCGCGCAGCACCGTGCGGCCAACCAACTGCGCGAGCTCAAGGACCGGGCGCGGATGTCGGCGAGCGGCGGTTGAGGTACGGCGTGAAGCTCAAGGCCTCGGCGGGGGAGCAGCCGTCTCCTGGAGCTCTGGCTGTGGCTGGAGCTAGGGCGGCTGATCTCACCGCGGAAGAAGACGATGAAGAAGAAGAAGAAGAAGACGGTGACGATGCACACGGGGTGGCATTGGCG
This sequence comes from Hyparrhenia diplandra, assembly GCA_015847255.1. Classification (NCBI taxonomy): domain Eukaryota; kingdom Viridiplantae; phylum Streptophyta; class Magnoliopsida; order Poales; family Poaceae; genus Hyparrhenia; species Hyparrhenia diplandra. The sequence goes on along the minus strand of JADLZK010011821.1, from coordinate 143,305 downwards.
ATGCTGACGGCGACAGCCACCCCTGACGCCGATCCGAGTACGGTGGACGACTACTACTTTAAGAAGAGGATAGTCGAGTGGATGGAAGAGAGAAGTGCAAAGAGACAGGTGGTGGTGGCGGCGGGGGACGAGGAGGCATCACAACCACACCTGATGCCATCCATTATCTTTGTGCTACCGGCGGACACAGAGGATGCCCACGCTCTTGCGCTTGCGAGGGATGGTCTGGCTGAGGCCCAGTGCCATTTCAGTCGGAGCGTCCTGGTCGACGTCCCAGCTGTGCATCGGGATTCTCGACCGCTCCGACCCCAAGAGATTCTCTACTACATCCTGCAAGAGGTCGAGCTTGCCCAATCCCAATCCCTGAGCCAACCACAGCAGGGTCCAGATATTGATCCTGGGCGCAGAACAAAGATGGATATTTACTGGTTCAAAAGAAGCTGCTTCGCGAAATCAAGGATAACATAAAAAAATGTTGATGGAAAATTTGAAGAGATCGAGAAAACAGTGATTCGTGAAGAGAAGGGTGACCAGCTGCTGTTGCAGAACCTGGAAAAAATGAAGAAAAAAAAAGGAGTTGAAAGGCGAAATCAAAAACAGTCCTTAGATGTAATCCTCCGGCTTCTCATCAAATCAACTGCTGCTGTAGCTGAACAAGACCAAGCAAGGAATAAAGCCATGCTTAAATTATCACCATTGTACGATGACATCATCCGGATAACAGCCGAGAAGCTTAAAGAGCACATAGACGTCCAAGCAAGCTCAAACTCAGAGCAGCTTCTTCTCAGCTCTGCCGAATATAAACACATCCTGAAGGAAGTGTTCTCGACGACCCCCACCCCTAGTATATTGTTCGAGGATCAAATCAAAGAAATGGTCTACAAGGTTAAAGAAATGCTACATGAGCTTCAGGAAAACAAACCTGGAGTACTTCGGGAGGCAGTTTTTAAAGAAGCTGCAGTGGAGAAGATGGAGAAAATCCAGCGGAAGGTTAGAGAGCAGCTGAAGATCAAAGGGATCATGCACAAGGTTCAAAAGTGTTTGAAAGCTGATGAAAGGATCCTGATCATCCTCAAAACTTATGAAAAGTATATATCCGTATGGGAGGACACCAGAAACACTTTGAGCCTGTTGGAGACGTCAGGGTGCTTTGCCGGTGCTGCAATCATGATGACCGCCACAACCAAAAAAGAGCACTCGACAGGCTGAAGAATACCTTTCTGATCCACAGCTGGAGCTTATAGAATATTCTCTTGTTGGCCGTTACCTTGATACTGTGCTCCATCATGCAAGGAAGCATATGGATGAAGACAAGATCAATATTGTTCGCAACATCTTGGAAGAGTGTGGGCAACATGAAATCTGCATGAACATCTTCACTCACGCTTTGTTAACTAAGCCCAAGAGGAGAACTGAAGAGCTGCGCAAGTTGCACAGCATCCTGCAGGCTACGCCAAAATTACAACCCAGTATTGCTAGGAAGATGCTAGAGTTCTCCTACAAAGATCTGCCTAAGGAACACAAGTCCTGCTTGTTGTACCTCACTATATTCCCTCCAGATCCAGAATACAAGATCAGGAGGTCAGCCTTAGTAGGGCGATGGGTTGCAGAAGGGCTGATAACCACCGAAGATTGAGCTGGTCCAGTTCAGTGGCTGAAGCCCAGAAATGTTTCGATTCACTCATCGCCCGGCTGTTTGTTCGTCCTGCTGACATGGGTGCTACTGGAAGGATCAAGAGCTTCACGATGGATCCTCTAGTGCATGGATTCATTACCAAGATCGCCACAAAGCAGCGCATTGTGGAGGCAACACGCCTGGCACCTCGCTTGGCTCGTCACTTCTCCATTTTCAACGATGTCCGTCTCCGCGACTCTGATACAATTGAGAAGTTCTTGAAGATAGCTGATTTGTCACAATTCTCCAAGCTCAAGGTGCTAGATCTAGAACACTGCCTCTGCTTTGCCGACAACAAAAGCTACCTCAAGGACATATGCAGTAAGATGCTAAGACTCAGATATCTAAGCCTGAGGGGAACGGATGCTACCTGGCTGCCCCGTGAAATCAACAAGCTTCATGAGCTGGAGGTACTAGATATCCGGGAGACCAAAATACCTGCGTCTGAAACAAGAAATATCCTGCTCCTAAAGCTGAAGCGTCTGTTGGCTGGTTATATTGATCCAAATCCAAGCAGTACTGACACCAACACGGCCAAGGACTTCTCCAGTGTCCAGATTCCTAAGATGGTTGAAAAAATGTCAGAGGTGGAGGTACTATCCAGTGTCAAGCCAAAGCATCATCAAGATTTGAGAGACATCGGAAGTCTATCTCATCTGAAGAAGCTCGGTGTGGTTATCAACAAGGAAAGTCACCTCCAAGATTTGCTTACTGCAATCAGTGACCTACATCTTTGCCTCCAGTCTCTGTCAGTTACTCTCCACATAGCCCAACATAAGACCACTCCTCGTGGCAGCACAGATTCATTAAAGCTTCTAAACCCTCCAAAGTTTCTTGAAAGCCTAAGTATCAGAGGAAGTACACAAAAAGGGTCAGCTTCTTCCATTGTTGGTTAGAGAGGATAGTGATAAACTTGCCAAGGTAACTCTAACTAGCACCTCGCTGAAGCAGGACGATTTGAACGCCCTCGCCAACCTTGGCAATTTACGCTGTGTCAGGCTTCGGCACGTGTCATACACAGACACCCAACTCACCTTCAATAAGAATGAGTTCTCAAAGCTCAACCTTCTTATTCTCGACTCCTCTGGCATCGTCACCAAGATCAGCTTCCCAAGCGAATCTCTCCTGAGGTTGAGAAAATCGTCATTGACGATCATGGAGTCGCTATCCGGCATCTGAGAGAACTCGGAGACAGAAGGAGCTCTAGTTCTTTGGTGACATTGTCCCTAATGAGGCTGAGGAGGCCTTCCAAAAATTCAGCCATTAGTCTATAAACACAAGAAGCGGCCAGAAAATTAAGACCAAGCAACAGGAAATAATGAATCGGAGAGGACTGTTTCAGGATGCCCGCCCTTCCAGAAGGTTAAAGATCAGCGCTGGAGGACCTGAAGGCCACCCTCCCCTTTTCACCCATCCATTCATCAAGTCCATTCAAGGATTGTGCTTGCGTGTGCTCGAGCGGTTTGTCATTGTGTGTTTCTGCCTCCTGCGTCCTGCGTGTGCATTTATATTCCGCGTGTGCTATCGATTGAGCGGGGTATGTCAGTATGTGTGTGTCCGGTTACTCTGCATGTGTGGTTGAGCATAATGGTTGCGCTTATGCTCAAGGATCTGGATTTGTGTGGCTTCCTTCTGAGTCTGACCATCATGCTGCATGCATGCATATGGTTTCTCATGTAATACGTGCGGTGCGTGTGTGCACATTGGACTTGTTATTAATTAATACAATGTTGTGTGCTATATTGGCTTGGTTCTGCTGCAATGATGAAGTACCTAAGCTGTGTGTATGTGTCATATAGTCATATAACATAAGCCAACAGTCATCATCAAACTAGCTAGCTGGCTTCTCTCTCGCTGTAGGCTCTTGAAGCAGAGTTCCATGGAAATCACAGTTCACAGCCTCACAGATCTCGCATGCCAGGACCTATGTATCCAAGTTGTACTGAAGTTGTCTATAGTTTTGAACTAAGTATTACTCCTCCATGCCAAATTGTAAGTCGTTTGATTTTTTTGGCTCCAAGTTTGACCATTCGTCTTATTCAAAAAATTTGTGCAAATATAGTCAAATTTAAGAACTTCTTTAAGAACTTTTATTAATAAAGAAAGTCACAACAAAAGAAGTGATATTTTGCACAAATTTTTGAATAAGACGAGTGGTCAAACTTGTTGTAAAAAAAAGTCAAACGACTTATAATTTGGGATGGAGGGAGTACTATATAGTGTACGTTATCGATTCAATACATGTTATAGTCGAGCTTTTGAGAGGGACTTTTCTGTAGGATGAATTGCTGCAGCGTCAGCAAAGAAGCCATCTCACTGCCTGTAAGTGTGTATGGCTGTAAGCTTATGTTACAGCAATCGCGCTGTAAGCTACAGATGCTTAGGAGTCCCAACAGAAAGAATAAGCAAGTGCTGTGATTTCATTTTTGTTTGATGGTTAGTAGAATTGTATGAGCTAATACGCTTTGGTCTTCCCGAGCGTGGTATAAGCAACACAACTACGCTTTAGCACAAATCCCGGTACAACTATGCTGAAAACTAGCACAAAACATAAGCATTGCTATGTGTACAACCAAACTTGCGTACACGATCAAATGGTTGGACATTGAAATGACTCAAATGAATCCAATGGTTCAGGTGCATGAATGTAAAGAACTTGTACGCAAATGGTTGGACGTGAAGCATGTCCAAAATATCTTAATATACAACTAGCCAAAGCAGTAAAAGAACGATGCGCCTGATGCTACACATAAATTGTCAGAATTCTTGAAAGACAAGCATTAGCATATAAAATTATCATTACAAACTTCCATCCTGTCAAACAAACCTTGGTACATGTGTAAACAACCGAACGCCCATGCAACCGAATATAAGCCAGCATGGTGAAGGAATCTAAGTAATTCACATTACAAGCTGTGTCGTACAAAAGATTCCAATCAGCGGATCATCAAGTCTACCCTGTGTCCCCTCTTCGGCCACCTTGTTCGCTTGGATTGTACTGATAGCACTAGCAACGTTTCCCTGGATCAAAATTTTCAAAGAAAACACAATCAGTCTCACAGCAAACACTAAAAGTTTCCATAGAGTAGTTTTGCCACATAGCATGCCTAAATCAGATTGCAAATTCGGGACAAAACAACAGGCTACACTCCAAATCCCAAGCTTTGTGCGCAGAGCCTGCCACTGTGGCATGCCGAAGATCCTCTCAGTATGAAGACTGGAATTTACACAGCAGACTACATATTAACCAAAATAAGAACAGTATCATAAGGGCAAAGAAGCCATGATCCGGAGCTAAAACAGTGAAGATCAAGTGAGAAAGTCTTAAAGTTGAATACCTGACTATGACAGTCTGATTAAGCTGATCAACCTTGCAATCCAATATTTTGTATGCAATTGCTTTCACAATCCAATACTGTACCTCATCATCATTGATCTAACAAAACGTTACAAAGGTCAATAAATGGCTTTGGCAAGTGAACAATGGCAAACAGTCAACCACATTAAGCGCATCTGTGATTGCAGAGTAAGGGATTTCGCCAGAGCAACAGCTGCTCAGATCAAGCAACGACATCAACCGCATTTTGGTTATGCACTCCTCATGAACCAACCCTGTTGATTGTTCACAATAGAAAAGTCAGTAGAATCCAAGAAAATAAATGTTGAATATTTTTAGAAAACTGAGTTCTAGGGATCAAAATCATTAGTTCCAGCAGGTGAACATACCATAATCTTTCAGCAATGCGGAGTTAGCAATTTGTAATTCTAAGTAGGAATCAAGCCTTTGAGTTACGATTCTCTTTAAAAAGCTCGTAAACCAGCTGATATTTTTCATCTTTCTCAAACTGTGCAACAGCTGGCATATTGAGGAGGCCACACTGCAATAAAATGCACGTTGACATTCAAATTCGATAACTGAGAGATATTCATAGTTACTGTTGACACGTGAGAGATAAGGCCACACAGTGCAAGGGTAGAGAAATCAATAGGTAAAAATAAACATTCCTGCCATTATCATAGAAAATTTGTATGTCTTGTCAATTTCAATCAAGTTATTATCACAAAAGCAGGCTATGCATAGGCATATATCAGAGCTGCATGTTAAACCAAGCTGGCCGGGCGGCCAATTTGGGTTAAATAGACGGGAGGACATGATTTCGCAGCGCAAGAAACCAAAGCCAATTTGCCCCCGATCGACGTCCCTCCCTCACTCAACCCATTGCAAACGGAGGTGAAGTGGGGAGGACATGATTTCGCAGCGCAAGAAACCAAAGCCACAACCCGCCTCCAACCGCGCTTAAATCATTTAAGTTAAATGCAAGCCTTTCTTCTTCTTCTTGTTCCGCGTTGAACCCTCCGCCTGTCTCATCTCATCGGTCGTCGCGTCGGTTACTCTCCTCCTCCTCCTCCTCCTCTTCTTCTTCGGCTCGCCTCCCACCCACTCTGCCGCGCGCGCCGTCGTCGGTTGCTTGGGCAATCGAGCAATGCACATTGCGACCTGCGTGTGGCCAGAGAAGGCGGCCGGAGGCGGCATGGGTGGAGCTGCTGCTGTTGGTGGCGGCAAAGGTAACAACGGCGGCGAGTGGGGCGTGAGGGTGGTGGCGGCGCTGAGCGTGGCCGGGTGCGCGCTCAATTGCGCGGTGAGCTTCGCGGTGTTCCCGGCGCTGGACGTGCTGGACGTCGTGCTGTGCCTCGTGTACAAGCTGGTGGACTACACGGTGGAGGCCGAGTGCAAGTCCTGCTACCGCGTCGCGGCGTCGGCGGGGTCAGGGTCGTGTCCGGGGTACCCGCCGCCGCCGCCGCGCCGACAGGGCCCAAGGTGGTACGTCTGTCGTCAGTGGCGGCGGCGTCCGCCAAGATGCAGCTGGAGGACGTGTCGGACATGCTGTACGTGCGGCCGTCGCTGCGAGCCGACGCCACCCGCACCACCGGCGGCAACGGTACCGTCCACGCGACGGCGCCGGCGCTCACCGTGACCCCCGCCATCGCGGAGCTGATCCGCGGCTCCGCAAGATGGACCGGCCCCCTGCCCGCCGCGGCAGGCGCTGTGCTGGTCCGACTGCGACTGCAAGGTGTGCCACGCAGCACGCAGAATAGAATATCCCAGGGATCAGCTCCAATAATGCTACAGTGCAGAAGCTCTCTAATGGAAAAGTTTAATCATCATAGCCACTCAAGAGTAGTACAAACAAAAAAAGAAACTCATAAAGGCATCTGATATAAAGCACAAAGTCTTTTTTGTATATGTAAACACCAGAAAAAAGTGAGACTGGTGGGAGAAGACAAAAGGATAGGCCTGTTTGGAAAACAGATTTCCCTATTTTTTTTCTCGAACATGCAGGAGAGCTGTCATTATATTAAGAAGAAAAAGGGGAATGAACCCTTATAAACACCCCCAAAACTCACACCAAAGATTTCCACATATGTTCTCCAGACCATCAAACTGGCAGCCCAATCCATCAACCATAGCCCAGATGAACCCCCAACTCGGTTCCCACCCCTTGCTGCTGCCAGTGACCTACTGGCGGCTGATCGAGAGTCTCCATGCCAATGTGTCACGACAAAGAGAGGCCCTAGACAAGTGGAGGTCCCAGGTGGCTGCTGGCTAGGCGGATGGACCAGTGTAACAGAACTGTTGTCACCACCACCATCAGCACCAGATTAAAAACAATTCCTAAGGTATCAACTGAGTTTGATGTTGTATGCTCAAGAAGACCTATAGTTGTATCACCTCCATCCCTCTCTAAATGAACTTTAGAGTAGGATTGTTCATTGGATATATATACTACACCACCGCCACAGCAATGACAACAATTAGTTGCAAACTGGTTGCTTGTATGTGGTACAAGCCATCCAAGTTTAGCAGCATATTGAGCAAAATACCAAAGGAAACAATTCAGGATGCTAAAAAGTAATAGCTCTATGGGGCTGGGGCATTTGACATCACAGCTGCTGAAGAAACAGTTCCAAACAAGGAAGGAAGATCAACAGACACGCGACAACAAATAGCCTTTGCTCATTCATCTTACTGTATCCCCATCATCTCTTATCATCAGATCAACTTGCTCTGATAAGTGGAGCTGCCCTGGTTATCACCCATGAAGAATGACATGACCGTCCAAGGACAAAGCCTTTTTTTTTTTTTTGGTAAACAAAGTGTGTGCCACACACAAATGAATCACAACAACTTGGTCTGGGTATGGTGTGCTTACAAGAGGAGCACGACAAAGCCATTATCTTTAGAACATAATTGAAAAGGTTTCCAAGAGAGGAAAACGAGGACTCCAGTTTCGTACCCATAGCAGCCTTGATTGCTGAAAGGCGCATATGTCAGCCTTGGTTATTGATCATTTCCCCACATTGGATTTTACTTATCCATATATCCATATGGAACTGACTAGGCATATTAGTCCTACTAACATTAACCAAGGTCTCAGGTTCAAAATCCAGCAGCAAGGCAAGTGAAGAACAGCCCTAGATTAGGGTAGAGAATAAACAGGGCATGGAAAATTGCACAAAATAACAAGCGGATGAGAGCACACAAGAGTATAAAGCAGAATAAAACTTAGCAAATAAAAAAGCAGATTAGCTGCAACAGCGGCAAGACCAACCATCATGAACCACCATGGGATTTTTCTTTTTATTTTTTTTTTTTTGGGAAGGGGGGTACTTGGACAAAAATGTCACTTAAGTGGCTCAGATTTCAGATTTAAACATTATCAGGATAGCAACTGCAATTTGTAGTGGAAGCACAATGTAATCCCTCTTGCTCTCTCTCTCTCTTTTTTCATGGCCACATAACTGGTTGCTTGTTGCTAAAACTGCCCAAAATGGATGCTCGTCCAGGTGCATAGACAGAATTGCATTTTTTAGGACGGAGGTAGCAAGGTACAAGCCATCCTAGTTAAGCAGCAAGCAGAACAGAATATCCCAGGGATGAGCTCCAAAGATGCTACAGTGCAGAAACTCTCTAATGGAAAGTTCAATCATCATAGCCACTCAAGTTCAAGCAAAAAACACTGTATGGCTGATGCTTTCTATAAGACGGCTAATGTTGTTTTGTTGTGAGAGAAAAACACTGTACCATGGCTGATAAGCCGGGCTAATAAGTTCAAGCGAACAGGGTAGAGAGAAGCCCTTGAGAAGTTGAGGTCCCAGGTGGCCGGAGGCTAGGTGGATGGACCAGTGCCAACAGAACTGTTGTCATCACCACCATCAGCGCCATATTAGAACCAATTCCTAAGGTATCAGCTGAGATTAATGTTGTATGCTGAAGACCTATAGTAGTTCTGGATACACAACTTATGCTAGCACTTAGATTATACACTCAGTGTCTAGATACATAGCAAAAGTAGTTCCATAGCTAGATGACCGAACAACAACAACAACAACAACAACATAGCCTTTAGTCCCAAGCTAGTTGGAGTAGGCTAGACATGAAACCCATATGAAACATGACAAAAGAACGTAAAAAGGCACAAGACAAAAGGATAAAGATAGGGTAGATAGAAAAGGAAACAAAGTCATGGTTCATGCTTGATAGCTAGCCTCCAAGCGCCCCCCTCCCAAAGCTAAATCCTTGGAGATATTCCACTCCTTAAGGTCTCTCTTACCGCCTCGTCCCAAGTTAGTCTAGGTCGACCTCTACCTCTCTTTACATTATCTACCCGCTCTAGAACTCCACTACGCACCGGCGCCTCGGGAGGCCTCCGTTGAACATGTCCAAACCATCTCAACCGATGTTGAATCAATTTCTCCTCGATAGGAGCCACCCCGACCCTATCCCGAATATCTTCATTCCGAACTCTATCCCTTCTAGTATGCCCGCAAAAACCAACGCAACATACGCATCTCGCCCACGCTTAGTCGCTGGACATGTTGCCTTTTTGTAGGCCAACATTCATCATGACACATATAGCATCGCCGGCGAATCGGAGTCCTATAGAACTTCCCTTTTTAGCTTCGTGGCACCCTCTTGTCACATAGGATGCCGAAGCTTGACGCCACTTTAGCCAACCCGGTGCGATTCTATGTCTAACATCTTCATCAATGTCGCCATCCTTCTCGTAGCATAGATCCTAAATACTGCTTGAAAAGTATCCTTCTTGGCCACCACTTGTCCATCCAGGGTGACGTCCCCATCCTCGTGCCTAGTCGGGCTAAAGTCGCACATCATATACTCGGTCTTGGTCCTACTCGGCATCCCGAACTCTTTCGACTCTAGTGTGTGCCTCCACAATCAAAACTTCCTATTTACCCCTGCTCTACTCTCATCCACTAGCACCACATCATCAAAAAGAGCATACACCAAGGGATATCACCCCCAGTATATCCCTTGTGACCTCATCCATCACCGGAGTAAATAAATAAGGGCTCAATCTTGCTGACCCTTGATGTAGTCCTATGTTAATTGGAAAGTCACCGGTATCGCCATCACATGTTCGAACACATGTCGTCGCATCCTTGTACATATCCTTGATGAGGGTAATGTACTTAGTTGGGACTTTGTGTTTTTCTAAGGCCCACCACATGACGTTTCTCGGTACTTTATCATACGCCTTCTCGAGGTCAATAAAGACCATGTGCAAGTCCTTCTTCTGCTCCCTAAATCTCTCCATCAACCGTCGTAAAGGGATGTCTAAGAAAATCGCCTCCATGGTCGACCTCCCGGGCATAAACCCAAATTGGTTTTGGGTCACACTTGTCGAAAAATTAAGAGGCGATGCTCGATAACCCTCTCCCAAAGCTTCATCGTATGGCTCATTAGTTTAATCCCCGGTAGTTAGTACAACTTTGAACATCTCCCTTATTCTTGAAGATTGGTACTAATATACTTCGCCTCCATTCTTGCTCTTGTTCGACCCCAAAATGAGGTTAAAAAGCTTAGTCGACCATACTACGCTCTCGCCCCCGGTTCTCCACACCTCAATGGGGATGCCATCGGGGCCCATCGCTTTACCTCCCTTCATCCTTTTCAAAGCCTCCCGATCTCTGCCTCCCACAATCCTCCTCACAAAGCGTCTAGAAGTATCGTCAAATGAGTCGTCCAACTCAAAGGTAGGACTATCATTCTCCCCATTGAACAACTTATCGAAGTACTCTCGCCATCCGTCCCTGATCTCCTCGTCCTTCCAAGCCTTGATCGATCTGTCCCATCCTTGATGCATTTGATTTGGTTTATGTCCCTTGTCTTCCTCTCACGTATCCTAGCGATCCTATAAATGTCCTTCTCCCCCTTCCTTAGTGCCTAGCCGTTGGTAAAGGTCATCAAAAGCCTAACCCTTTGCTACGCTCAAGGCAAGCTTTGCAGCCCTCTTCGCTATCCTATAGCCCTCAATGTTGGCTGCACTCTTGTCGAGATGGAGACGCTTGAAGCACTCCTTCTTCTCCCTTAATAGCCCTTTGTACCTCATCGTTCCACCACCAGTGTCCTTCGCTTCCTTCTTGCCTCCCCTACTCACACCCAACACTTCCGAGGCCACCTTCCGTACACATGTTGCCATCTTCACCACATATCGGATAGCATCTTCTCCTTCTTCCCAAGGCCCCTCGCCTAGCATCCTCTCCTTAAACGATTTTGCCGCTTCCCCTCTAAGCTTCCACCACTTCGTCCTCGTAATCTTGACACGTTTGTCCCGGTGGGCTCGCACCAAAACGAAAGTCCGCCACTACAAGCTTGTGTTGAGGGACCGCACACTCCCTAGTTAAGCTAGATGACCGACTCCAAAAACAATTCATAGAACTAGGGCTTTGCCAAACAGGGTCAGAAATCCAACCCCATTTACACATTGCATCCTCAAATCCTCAAGGGCATGCATGCATGTGAAAATTCACACATGCGTGCTTGCACACAAGGAAGGGAGAGATGGAGGGAAAAAAGGGAGGCAGGCAATGGAGGATATGATAAAATACAATCAAACAACAAAAAAAAATCCACCAATCACAAGGTAGATCCCATGTTGCCTAATCAAACCCCAACCTGAAGCCCCAAACAAACCTACTCCATGGAGCGGGAAAAGGATGGCACCGAGGAGGCACAGGTCCAAGAGGGATGTTGACCTAAAGGGGTGCTCCACAAACTCTCAGTTTTTGTGGACTTGCTCCACGGTGGAGTTTGTAGTGCAGAGTCCGTGGAGCAGTCCCTAACACCCCGTAATGTGATGCCTTCCTTGTTTCCAGCTGCATGCAAAGATACGGGAGAGTCTTGAGCACACAGGCGTTCCTTTGCATGCATGCACATGTGGGCAGCTTGGACGATGTGGCATGCGGCTATGGCATCCAAAAATGAAGAGACAACAGAAAATTGTGTTTTCTTCCCTTCTCTGAGAGGGGGTGGGGTGGGGGTGGGGGGCTCAGCTTCGTCTTTGCTCATTCATTTAACTGTATCCCCATCATCTCATATCACCGCATCAACTTGTCCTGATACAATAAGTGGAGCTGTCCTGGTTATCACACATGGAATGGCATGACCATCCAAGGACAAAGCCACTGTCACAGAACATAATTGAAAAGGTTTCTAAGAGAGGAAAGGAGGATTCCAGTTTGGTACCCATAGCAGCCTTGGTTTATCAAAGGCGCTAATGTCAGCCATGGTCGTTGATCACTGCCCCACATTTGGTTTTTATGGCTTCCGTTCTTGATGGGTTTTTGCATATTAGTCTAACAAACATTGACCCAGGTCCCAGGATCAAATCCAGCAGAGAGGCAAGTGAAGAATAGCCTTTCATCACTTTGGAGCACCAACAGGACATGGAAAAGAGCTCAAAAGAACAAGCAGATAAAAGAAAACATCACACAAGAGTACAAAATACAAAACAGAATAGCCGCTCAAGGGTAGTATGAAACAAAAACAGTCATAAAGCATTGCAGCATAAACCAAACAAAAAAGGCTCAGCATCACCTTTGCTCAATCATAGAAACCAACGCCTCCCGTCTCTTGCTGCCCAATTTACTCATCCTAATGTGAGTGGAACTGTGCTGGTTGTCACATACTCCCTCCATCCCTAAATATTTGTCGTAGATCTTTGAATCTAGTTTTTTAACAAATTTATTTGGAGATACAAATGTTGCACATATTTTCTACAAATTGAGTCCATCTTGTGGCACGCGCACCAACAGCAACAGATAAAAAGGGACGGAGGGAGTATCCGAATGACCATCCTAGGCAGAACCACAAACAAAAAGGGATGACTAAATAGGCTTCCACACACTAGAGGATCAGCTCTAATTAGATACCCGCAGCTGCCTGCCTTGATTGCTCAATGGCATGCAATTCCGAAAAGGTTAAACATCATCGCCGTTCGTCAGCACTCCATTTCACATATTCGGTCCCATTTCCATGTCCAACATGGCCACTCTAAGTTTTCAGTGTTTCACTTGCACCGGCCACTGCATACTTTCACCCAAGCCAGAAAAAAGGATATGGCGAACTTAAGCTATTCGGCTATTTGTATTCGGATCTGGTTTAATTATAAGTGCATACATGTATTATGCCCAATAACTTTGATCCATTTGCAAAAATTACCAGGTGCACACCCATATCCTTTTCTGGATGTCCTGAAATCGCGCCTTGGCAAGGAACCAGTGCTGGATAGACTGAATGGATCGTCCGGCCGTGCCGGTTCTCCGTGGGGGAGGGATTTGCTGTTTTTGATCCAGCCATGTCATTTTCTAGATGTGCCAATGCAAGAAGGGAAGAGGGGTGGGCACACATGGTGGGTGCTCGTCGCCGGCAAAGTGCCTGGTTAAGACCTTGACATATGGTGGCGTGGCCTCCCAGTCGTCACCACGCGAGAGAGAGAGAGACGGAGAGAGGGGGAGGGGCATGAATGTGACCATGGTGGCCATGGCTACCTTCTGACTGACCAAAAAGGTTCACCGCGCACACCCTGATGAGTGCTGAGAGACAAAAAGGATTTGATATTATCCTGCTGGTAAAGCGCCCAGTAGCTGAGCAATCCAAGCTCTTCGGGCTTGTTTGGTTTGAACCCCGGAAGATTTTGCCTCGCCTGTAGCTTGCCTGGGAGCTGACTGGATCTCGTTTGGATGGAGACCTGGTGGGTTGCCTGGCCCAGGCATCGTCGGCCGGACTCCAGGCGTTGAAAAATGGTCGCCTGGCTCCCACTGCTTATTTGCATGGACTAGTACTACTCCAGTGACTGATATGATTGCTTTAGCTATTTTAAGCTCCTTAAGTAAGGCTGACGTACATTAGTTATTTATTATGGCACAAACGTATACCATTAATGATTCAATTTGGCCATTATTGATTCAATTTGATACGAATAATTTTTTATTTCTATTTTTTGCTAATTTAAAATAAAGCTAATTATTTATTAGAGATAGTTATAGATGTTTTACTAGAAACAATTCTCTATTTTATTTTACTGAGAAAACTCATATAGTTAAAGATGCATTGTTTGTTGGTACACTCTATGAAATGAGAGCCATGATATTTTTAAAAATTAATTTTGTTTTTATTATTTGTTGATTAATAAAAGCATTTGCTTTATTTTTTCTTTATTAGTTGTGTTTATTATTACTAAAATGGTATTAAGTAAGATTATTATAGAAGAAAAAATATTCCCTCTTTTATTAAATTTCTCGGGCATAGGCTTCCAACCAAACAAACTATCTCTTTACTTGCCCGTGCCGGGCAAATTCTATCAAATTTCCAACTCTCGACAACACTTTTTGCCAAGCAAGTCATCCAGTCACCAACCAAATGGACCCTTCTTCCCCACCTCCGACCCCCCACCAACAAAGTGCTGGTTAAGGCCCCTGCGAAGGGCCTCTGAAGACCCAGGCACGACATATGGTGCCGTGGCCTCCCGGTCGTCACCACGAGAGAGAGAGCACCGGAGCGAAAGGGAGAAGAAAAATCAACTCCCAATCTTTCCGTGCTTGGTAAAATCGATCCAATCTCCTCCATATAAGAAAAGAGACAGGGAGCGTACCAAAACGAAACATTCATCACAACCAAAGGCTCGAGAAAAGTCCATCAATGGCGGCTCGGATCCCGCGTTGCCCGACCAAGGCTCCGAACCAGAACCGCCGCAGACCCGCCCTCGACGGTCCCCAACCCCTAGCCCCCCGCCGCCGCAGCACCGTCCGCCGCCCGCCCAAGGATCCGCAATCCGACGCGGCGCAGGGGGGCGGGGAGTAGGGTAGCCCCGTGGAGGCGCGGATCCGAGGATGGCCGCCGGCCGGGAGCCGGGCGGCGCCAACCGCGGCGCCCTTCCTCATCGCCGTTTAATCCCAAGGGCTGTGGGTTGCGTGGTGTGGTCACCGGCCGCCGCGAGTGGGAGGGAACAAGCGGCAGGAATGGCAGATTCGAGATAACCCTAGAGGCTAGAGCGCTCGCCTCGCATGCGCCGCCGCCGCCGCCGCCGCCACCCACACGCGGTGGCCTCACACTTAAACTAACGAGTGAGTGGTTACCTGGTCCGAGACGGCGAGGTTTTATGCGGGCGTTCCTTGGGATTTCGATGGCGGAGGTGACGAAGTGGAAGTGCCCGTGCCCGCTGCCAGCGCCCGTGACACGAGGCCCAGCACTGTTCATGGCCCAGCATCTGTACATCTTATTTCCGGCCCAAATGTTGGGCTCATAAAGAAACTTAGGATTTTATTACCAACATCCGTTTAAAAATACTTGTTCGGTGTTACTTTTGACCACCTTTTAAAGTTTCTATAAATATATTGTGCACTACACGATTTCTAAGATCTCTTTCCAAATTTTATTGAGTCATTAAAATTTTCTCCATCCCAAAATAAAAATATATATACCTTTATTAAGGAAGTTCAAAAATTTAAATTCATACACGCAGAAGTAATTTATGAGAGGTTTGAAAAAAAAAAAAAAAAAAAAATAACTCTGAGAGACTGTGTGCTACGGTAAGGCTTGAAATAGCACTTTCCCCAAACCTGTTATTTCTTTTCTATTCTATGCTTAAACCCTTATTTCTGTTTGATGAAAGAAAAACACAAATTCAAAAAAAATATTCACTACATTGGTCGTCAAATACATATGTTTTTATAATAAATATGTTCAAAGAGAAAGCAAGATGTGTTTACTTACGAGACGGAAAGAGTATATACAATAAAATAAAGAGCACTATAACAGGTAAAAAGTACTTCACCGCTTAAAGCATGTGCAACATTAGCTACAGATACATGGCATACCACCAGTCCACCACTCCTCTCTTCTGATAGACAGACTAGGTTTCCGTACAAGACATGCTCCATTAGCTACAGATGACTAGATACTACATTTACAGCCTCGACACCTTTTTCATCAAAGTGAGCCACGTCCAAACGTTATGTTTCAGAAAGATGCTTCCTGAACAGAAACGAAACCAAGGGCCAGGGCAGAGGGATGTATCTGCTCGTGAGGCAAAAGATATATGTGAAGGTTCACAACTGAAAGTGGGAGCAGGATTACCTCCCTACACCTACGTGTAAGAAACAAACATGTCGTTTCTTTGCTCTCGGTTGAAGCTGATGGGAAAACAATATAGCAGTTCGACAAACAGGCCTCATAATTCTGACACAGCTGCAAAACGAACAGCATTTCTAAATAAGCTTATAATAAGATTTCTCTTTCATGGCTGAGGCATTGATTAGATGGCTAGCTGGTAACAGTTTGCAAGATTCAGAACATGTGCTGTAAAAAGCCAGGTAAATGGTATCCTTTAATTTCAATGTATACGCATATTTATGGTACCAAACTCAGTTTCCCATCCACACCGACATTGATGCAGCAAACGATCTATATAAGGCACTCCAAAAATTCAAGCCACCAGATTCATCAGAAACTCTGAAACAAACTGAACCAGAATGTTCAGGGTGATTTACATATAACAACTGACTAAAGATGCTACAAATTATTTGAAAACTATGCACAAATCAGATATGTTTCAATTAAAGAAACAAACAAATTAGAACTGTAAAATCACTCTGAACAGAAATTAGAGCTGCTACATCAGATATGTTTCAATTACAGTAACAAACGGACAGAAAGTACTGTAAAAAGTTCAGATTTTCTAAAACATCTATAGAGTTTGATAGATCATTTCATTCAATAGAAGATCACTCAAGCACATGCAAAACAAAGCTATTGCAAACAAATATAACAGAATCAACATCAGAAACTAGAAAACATCTCAACCTACAGAGAACAGAATCAAAAACCCACTCCCAAACTTGATTTTGGCAGGAGATATGCAGACAACCGCTACTCCCAATCAGAGCATCTCCAATAGTTTCCAAAAACCCACTCCCAAACTTGATTTTTGGTAGGATTGCAAAAAGCCATCTTCAACAACTCTTCGTATCAACTCGAATATTTTCCCACTTGGGAAAACTGATTGATACGCAAATGGCCAGGTCACAGGTGAATACCACACGCATAGAGAAGCATTCAAAGTTTCAAACACATGACCAAAAAAGTACAGCCATGCTCATGGCAATGATTTAGCATGTCTATCCTTTTGAATGATCAATCAAGATTCATCAAGGCAACTATTAGGAATTAGGACCACTAACACCAATGCTAGCAGCTTAGCATCCCAAAGGGATTTCCAAGTCAATGCCTCATGCCACAGGACACATTAGGAACCAAGTATTGGAGGAAGAATTGTTAAATAAAAGTGTGGAAAAGAAATCATTCTTTACAACTAAATGAGCAATTCATCCAATTAAGCTTGGGCATTCCAACCAAAAACATGAGGAATCTATGCACCAAGTCTACCCAAGGCAAGAATCTTGACAACAAATCAAAGTTGACATATTGGTCCAATCTGTACCAAGATCCTGGCACCAAGTTGAACTCACTGAAAAAGGTAGGAATAGGACAATGAAAGAGAATAAAACAAAGTATATGACACAGCAGAGAGAGTACTGTCACATTGAATGGGTCAGATTTTCCCTGATACCAACACATTACTCAGAGATGAAATCGATACTCCCTCTATCCCTCTATAAAAGAACCTGAGTATATTGTTCGTTACCATCCCAATGACAACAATTAGTTGCAAGCTGGTTGCCTGTATATGGTACAAGCCATCCTAGTATAGCAGCATATTGAGCAAAATACCCAAAGAAACAATTCAAGATGCTAAAAAGTAATAGCAATATGGGGCTGGGGCATTTGATATCACAGCCGCTGAAGAAAGTTATCAGAAAGTATCCATCATGCAAAACAAGGCTATTGCAAACAATTATAATAGAATCAACATCAGAAACAAGGAAACATACCAACCTACTGACAAACAAAATCCAAACTTAAAAAAACATGGTGTTAGACAAATCCAACAAAAGGAATGAAGCCAAAAAATATGTAAGTTAGACAAGAAAACACGAAGCAACAACATATTCAACAAAAAAGGGAAGAGACAACATAACATCGTGTTTTCTTATTCCCTTTTTTTTGTGTGTATGTGTTTAGGGTGGAGAGGGGGGCTCAGCTTCGCCTTTGCTCAATCATTTAACCATATCCCCATCATCTCTTATCACCACATCAACATGTCCTCATATGATAAGTGGAGCTGCCCTGGTTGTCACACATCAAAGAGGGCATGACCATCCAAGGGCAAAGCCACTATCACTAGAGCATAATTGAAAAGGTTTTCCAAGAGAGGAAAGCGAGGATTCCAGTTTGGTACCCATAGCAGCCTTGATTGCTCAAAGGCGCTTTTGTCAGCCATGGTTGTTGATCATTGCCCCACACTTGAAATTTATTTATTGTTCTTGAAGGGCACTTAGGTAAGTACCTATGAGATGAACATGACTTGGCATATCAGTCCCAACAATTTTTTACCCAGGTCGCAGGTTCGAACCCAGCAGGAAGGCAAGTGAGAACAGCCTGACACCAGGGTAGAGGCATACAACATCAACAGGACATGCAGAAGAGCACAAAAGAACAAGCAGATAAAAACACAACCAAAAAAATACAAAAAAAACAAAACAGACGAACCAACTCAACGAGCAGATTAAATTGCCGTGGGAGTAGTGTGGTGGTGGTGCAAGGGGATATTCATACAGTGGTACTAGAAGAAAAAGGAGTTCACTTGAGTGGCTCAGATTTAACCATTATCAGCATACCAACTGCAATGTCACGTTGAATGGCTCAGATTTGCCCCAGTATCAACAGAATACTCGCAAAAGAAACATGTACACCATCTCCATCCATCCCTCTCTAAATGAACTTGAGTAGGATTGTTCATCACTACTACTACACTGCCACAGCAATGACGACAATAAGTTGCAAACTGGTTGCTTGTATATGGTACAAGCCATCCAAGTTTAGCTGCATATTGAGCAAAATACCAAAGGTAACAATTCAGGATGATAAGAAGTAATATATAGCTCTATGGGGCTGGGGCGTTTGACATCACAGCCACTGAAGAACAGTTCCAAACAAGAAAGGAAGATCAACAGACAAGAGACAACAAAATATCTGAAATACAAAGGAATGCATAGGAGTGAGGCTTTGAAATGGAGGAACCCATCAAATGTGCTCCCAACTTTTTTTAGCCACATGAAAACCCCATTGATTTACCAACTATTTTTTTGGGAACCATTGGAGATACTCTGAGGTAGGAACTTATGAGATGGAACTGACTTGGCATAATAGTCCCAATAATACTTCCCCAGGTCCCAGGTTCAGATCCAGCAGGAAGGCAAGTGAAGAACAGCCAAAGGTATACAGCATCAGCAGGACATGCAAAACAGCACAAAAGAACAAGGAGATAAGAGAGCACAAGAGTGCAAATAAAAAACAGAATAAAAGTTTGAACCAATTCAAAGAGCATATTAAACTGCCATGGTAGTAGTGTGGTGTTGGTGCGGGGGTGGGGTGGTACTAGAATAAATAGGAGGTAACTTGAGTGGCTCAGATTTAACCATTATCAACATACCAACTGCAATTTATAGTGGAAGCACAATGTAGTCTCTCTCGCTCTTGTTATTATACTTACAGCCTGTTATTATACTTGCTCTTATGGCCACAGAACTGGTTACTTGTTGCTACCGCTGCCCCAAAAGGAATGCTTGCCCAGATGCATAGGCAGAATTGCATTCTTTTTGGTACAGAAGTAGTAATGTACAAGCCATCCAAGTTAAGCAACACATAGACTTAATCAAATTCTTTTTCAGACTGGGTAGTAAACAGTATGGTATTAGCCATCATAGCCACTCAAGAGTAGTAAAAAGAAGAAAACATCCCAGGTATCAGCTCAGAAGATGGTAGAGCGCATAAGCTTTCTAATGAAAATTTGAACCATCATAGCCACTCAAGAGTAGTATGAAACAAAAAGGGAAATCATAAAGCATCATGATATAAACCATAAAAATGTGCTCAGCGTCAAATTTGCTCAACCATGCAAACTGACTTCTCATTTCTATTGCAGCACTACTTACTCATCCCAATGTAAGTGGAACTGTGCTGGTTGTCACATATCCGAATGACCATCCTCGGCAGAACCACAAACAAAATGGGATGCCTAAACTTCAAGAGGGGAGAAGATTAGCTTTTTAGATACTCGCAGCTGCCACAATTACTCAATGGCAAGCAATTCAGAAAAGGGTGAACATCACCACCCCTTATCAGCACCCCATCCATCAATCCGAGTCCATTTCCGTGTCCAGCATGCCTAAACAAATTATCATGGTACTTTGCCCAAATCAGACCAAGCTTTTATATCTCATCTCATCACATATCCTGTTCCCTTGCTTGAAATGCACCGAGGTGGTGAGGATGAGGAGCAGAAGGGCTAGGAAAATTTGGAGCAAAGCATATCCCAGCACACAGTGCCAACCAGACAGCAGGTACCCATGTATTTGTTAGGACCTTCACCTGGCCCTTTGCCGACAACGAGCACCCACCAGGTATGTGCCCATCCCTTCTCTTCCGTTCCTGCTGTGCAAAACCGAGCACCCAAACTTAAGCTATCTGTATTCAGATCTGATCCAACTACAAGAGCATAAATGTGTTATGCCTGCTAACTTCGATCATATTGCATAATTTATCAGGCATACATGTGTTCACCCATGTCCTTTACTGGTCTGTCGCTGGTGGCACCGCGGCAGCGGCGTCACTCAGAAGAGGGGTGCGCCTTGGTGGGCTGGCCAGAAGTGATGCCAGGCAATGGAACAGCGGCGAGGCGGCACCGTAGTGATGGCGGTGTGAAGCGACATCCGATCCAGAAAATGATCCGTGCACACCCTCGATTTGATTTAGGGTTTGGGTTCAGGGAATGTGCAAATATACACACATTGTTGCATGCACTGCACTGCACAGGAATGCCTGTGCCTGCACACCAAGCACTCCCCTATCCAATCTTGTTGCTTGGACATCTATTTTTTTCTTCTTTATCCAATCATGCAAACCGACTTCTCATTTCTCTTGCAGCACAACTTACTCATCCTAATGTAAGTGGAACTGCGCTGGTTGTCACATATCCGAATGACCATCCTAGGCAGAACCACAAACAAAAAGGAGTAACTAAAATAGGCTTCAAGAGGGGAGAGGGTTAGCTGTAAGGCAGAATCAATCTGCACAGAGTGAGCTTATTTATCAGCACCAAAATTCAGGAGAGTAGTGAACCGAATCAAGGCCATCATGATTTAGATCGAGACCAAATACATAGGAAATCGAGGCCGAGCCTCATCGTGTCCCCAGAACAGACCCGCCTGTTCGCCGTGGAGGCCGCGGCCGCCCGGTCCAGCATGATCCGCGTGAGCCTAACATGTCATCGGAGGCACGGAGCATAGCAAACCAAGCACATGTGTGAAGAAAATCAGGAGAGATAATAATACAGGGCCACGAATCAACCTTCCCATTTTCTTTTCTCCTTCCCACGCAACAACAGCCAGGCAGCTAGCTCTAGCCGCATAGAGATAGGAGCGGACAGGAGCTGCTAGCACCAGCCAGCCATCTAAGCCGGCGACGGAGAGAATGCAACCTAACATTCAATGGATTGGAACGACGACGACAGCGAGGACGAGGCGGGGAGGAGAGAAGACAGAGAGCGTACCAAACCAAAACATTCGCAACAAAAAGGCTCGATCGAATCAAGTCCACCAATGGTGGCTCAGATCCCGCGTCGCTTCGGCCACGGCTCCAAACCAGAACCGCCACGGACCTCGCCCACACGGTCCCCAACCCCAGCCCCCGCCGCTCGCCCAAGGGTGCGCAATCCGACGCAGCGCGGCTGGGCAGGGGAGCGGGGTGGCCCCGGGGGGCGCGGATCCGAGGACGGCTTCCGGCACGGCGCCAATCGCGGCGCCCTTCCTTCCTCATCGCCGCTGGTTCCCCCAAGGGCTGTGGGTTTCAGTGGTGTGGTCACCGACCACCGCGAGCGGGAACAAGCGGCAGGCAGATAGATTAGAGGCGCCGCCACTCCCGGCCAGACACGGTGGGCTCGCACTAGTGACGAGGTGAAGCTTTGCTGTGTAATCCGGTGAGTGAGTAATCTGGTCGGAGACGGCGAGGTTTGGGACTTGGGAGGGGGAGGATGGTGGAGGAGGCGGCGCACTGGAGAGCGGAGCGGGGAGGCGGGGGGCACTCGCACGCGTCCGTGATGCCAGGCGTGCTCCAAGATGAAAAAGGCATCCTCGGCAGGTACTGGGGATGGGCCCAACTGGCACTGTGGATGGGCCAATTTCGCCTTCAGTGATTCTCGAGAGCTAATCATCAGATTTATTATCTTTGGGCCAATTTCGCCCATGGATTCGATGTGTTTTGGTACAAGTGATCAAGGCAAAGGGCTAGTTTGGCTACTGAGTGATTATCCCAGTGATGAAGTAAACCAAGCTGGAGGATTTTTTTTTTTTTTTGTGATATGGTAATCCTCTCGTCGACCAGAGGGAGATTTCGAGCATGCAGTGAAAGGGGATGTGAGCACAAAGTTGCCACGGGCTGGAGATAAGCATGCAGTGCTATACATGGATCAGTCAGTCCCAATGGCGCTCGGCCTGTCCGCTGTGCATCGGCCAAGCCATGCCTTGTGCCCGTTGCTATTGTTCAATGATAATACGTTTCAGAATTTTTTTAAAAAAACATAAGATGCAGTAATATAAGTATATAACAAAGCAAGGTGAGAAGACCTGCGTCAACTTATAGAATAACAAATTAATTATTTGAAATACGTCAGTCAAACTCATGCAAAATTTAGATTCCAGTACCATCTAACATTTACCCAAACAAGATAATGCATGCATCAAATTCAACTCCATCCACAAATTCTAGCAGATAATAAATCTTTGAGGGCTATATTTTCAATACGCAACTAGTAATAAGTATAATACTGGATTTGATTCCTCATATTTCAACCCTTCACCATAGTCTACTGATGCTTCAACAGACTTGGCTGCCTATAAATGTCCTTCCCCTAGGCTTGAGCCGTTGTGGCTAAGGCTAATCTCATGTTAATTCACACGATCAACAAGCTAAGGGCCTCTTTGGCAAAAGGAGCTTCACTCCGGCTCCTCCCTGCACGCCTCTGTAGCTACTAGCTAAGAGCGGTTTTCTCTCCCCTTCCTCCCCTTCTCATTGACAGCGGGCCATGTTTCTAGGAGCCGGGAGAAGCTCGATTTTGGGGCTCCTCCGGTTCCGGCCCCGGCTCCACGTGCGCTACGATGCGCTACAATGGAGGAGGTCGAAATGGCGAGAGCCCCCGCCAACACAGGCCCTAAGTCTTCTCAGCCAGCACAACAGCTGAATCAAACTGGATTAACTCTAAAAACCATTAGAAATGTCCCAAAAAGAGTTTGAGTTGCTAGAAGTCTAGTACTGACCTAGAAACATGGAAGATACACAGAGTTAATCCGGTTGTTCAATTAACTATCTAACCCGTAGCTTGCAAACTTGCTGGAACAGACCTATAGTCAAAGAAGGTTAATCAAGTTGTTCCATCAACTTGTTAACCCATAGCGCCCGTAAACTAATCAGTTTGCTTCGAGAAGGAGACTCAAGCACCACTCCCAACAAACCTCTCCATACATATTGTCATTTGTAAAGGAGATCATGGATCTCAAAGCACGCTGTGGTAACATCGACAATGAAACGTCAACCACCGTTTTCCATCCATAAAAAAGTAGAGACAAGACAAATTACCCGTACTAGTTGACGTGCAGTTATACACTAATTTCACCTACCACAGTGGATGTAGAAGGGGAAAAAATCTACCTAAGACCCTGCATGGATAGTATGATTTAAAGCTTAGCTATGTAATTTTAGACCTCTTTTTTATCTCTTAAGACCCCGAAAAGAAGGTATGAACTCTAAAGTGTTAAGTTTAGCAACCTTATAAGAGCAAGTATTATGGTGCCGGTAAGCCCGGCTAAATGTTTGCGATGGAGGAGAGAAGGGAGGAGAGAGAGGAGGAGCGAGTACAGTAAGTTTACAAAGGGCTTCGACAAGAACCAAGGCAATATGTGAGATAGACAAGTAGGTCCCGTATTAATTAGAAAGAGAGCTAACCATCTTGTATAGGTGGGGTTTGAGAGAAAGGCTGTAAGGTTCCTTACAGTAGAACTCTTAGGCGTACTTGCTCTAAAAAACTCAATACCATACAAGTGAGCTAAAGTGGTCTAAAATTTAAGTGTTAACTTCAGCTGGTTAAACTTTAGACCAAACAATCCTAACGAGTCCTAATGGACACATGGTCCGTGTTATTCATAGACCGTGTGTGCGCACTTCATTTTCATCAAGCACTCTCATTTCACGCCAAGGTCCAATCAAACCGTGAGAAACTAGTTGTCTGGCAATTTGCAGCGGTATTTTCTACGGCTCGTCGTGTAACCGTGATCATTTCCTGAGCATGTTCAGCTAAGCGTGATTAATTTATATCTTTTTTTTTTTCTCTGTTCTAAAACATTCTAAAATAATTAAAAAAACCCCAAGAAATGAAAAGGGAGACGCACAAGGCACACGACTGACTGCACGAGGCGCGAAGTGCTGCGTCGCCGCGCCTTGTCTCGAGGCGGAGCGGACCGCGGACCCGGGAGTTGTCAACCCAACCCAGCAGCCAGCGGTCGCCTTTACCGACCCACCACGCCATCCCCTCCCTCCCGTCCCCACGCGCCGCTCGGTCGCTCGCCCTCCAAATCCCCCAAATCCCACCACCGGCCACCGCACCGCACCACCGTCGCCTATCGTCCCAACCCCAGGCCGGGCCTCCCAGATCGCGGCGGCACTCAGAGATGGCCGCCTCGCCGTCGCCGTCGCCGTCGCCGCGCGCCGCGGCGCTCGCCCTCCTCTTCCTCGTCGCCGCGATGGTGTCGGTTGCCCCGCGTCGGCCGAGATCCGGGAGACCGCGATCCGGGGCGACCCGCGCAGCATCATCCCGCTGGACGAGTTCGGTTTCTCCCACTCGGGCGTGCTGGAGCTCAACGTCTCCGGCATCGCCTTCGACCCGCAGGCTTCCGCGGAGCTGGACCTCTCCCAGCTCGGCTTCTTCCTCTCCACGCTCGACGCCTGGGTCCACGTCCTCCGCCAGCTCCAGGACCTCGACGTCACCTGCGCGCTCCAGTCCGAGCTCGTCAAGCTCGCCTTCTCCTTCGACCGACTCCGCCCTCCATCCAACCCTGCTGGCGTCGAGGTCGCTCGCTCCTCATCCTTCTCCACTGCCTTCCGCGTCTCCGACCCGGGACAGTACACGCTCGTCTTCGCCAACTGCCTCGGCGGTGGCCTCAAGGTCGACATGGACGTACGCTCCGCCATGTACAACGTCGACCAGGCGACTGGGGAGCGCCAGTACCTCTCCGCGGGGGCCTCCGCGCTGCCCTCCTTCTACTTCCTCTTCTGCCTCGCCTACGCGGGCCTCGCCGCAGCCTGGGTCGCCATCCTACTCCGCAAGCGGGCCGCCGTCTTCCGGATCCACTACTTCATGCTCGCCGTCCTCGTGCTCAAGGCGCTCAACCTCCTCGCCGAGGCAGAGGACAAGTCGTGCATAGAGTGCACCGGAACCGCCCACGGATGGGACGTCCTCTTCTACATCTTCAGCTTCCTCAAGGGGATCTCGCTCTTCACGCTCATAGTGCTCATCGGCACCGGCTGGTCCTTCCTCAAGCCCTACCTGGCCGACCGAGAGAAGAAGGTGCTTATGGTCGTCATCCCACTGCAGGTCGTAGCTAACATCGCGCAGGTGGTCATTGACGAATCTGGACCCTATGCCCGGGACTGGGTCACCTGGAAGCAGATCTTCTTGCTCGTCGATGTCGTCTGCTGCTGTGCTGTGCTCTTCCCCATTGTGTGGTCCATTAAGAACCTCCGGGAGGCTGCTCGCTCCGACGGGAAGGCCGCCGTGAACCTCATGAAGCTCACACTCTTCCGCCATTACTATGTGGTCGTCATTTGCTACATTTACTTCACCCGTGTCGTGGTGTATGCGCTACAGACCATCACCTCGTACCGGTACCTGTGGACTAGCGTCGTGGCTGGGGAGCTCGCGACGCTTGCCTTCTATGTGTTTACTGGCTACAAGTTCCGGCCTGAGGTGCATAACCCATACTTCGCCATTGATGATGAGGAAGAGGAGGCTGCAGCTGAGGCGCTAAAGTTGGATGATGAATTCGAGCTATGAAGGGTTAGGGATGAGCATCTCCTCCGTGTCAGTGGTGATATTGGTGTTGTATGTCCCACCAGAGGACAAGTGGCATAGACTGGTATCTAGTCCATATCCTTTTGTTTCTCCTTTTGAGTTGGCTACATTTTGTCTTGCTGTAATTGGGTATTGACAACAACCCTGTGTGTGTTAAGAAATGCAGCTTGGCTTTGCCTTAAATTTTAATACACAGTCATTGAGATGAGCTCTTCTTGTTCTAGATGTTTACTTTGTTTACATTACATAGTTAAAACTGATGTTATGATACTGAATGTACTTCTGACTTGATCAAGATTATATATATACTTTCATTTTGCTCTTATGCTATTGGAACCCCTACTTTCTATGAGGCAGAAAAAGATGTTGACCTAATATTCAAGTGTGATGTTTCCTATGTTTGCTACTTCACTTTCGAAAACAAGGATTCTGTTGCCACAAAATTACCTACATGGAGTCAGAAGATGATGTTTAGTTGTGTAATTTGCATTAGGGCCTGTTTGGAACAATGGGGATAGCTGTACAAACTTTTAGATTTCCAAAGGATTTGGAATTTGGATCCCAATTCCAAACAGACCCTTAGTGTCACTTCACCTAGCCACATGTCTCATATGTATATTGCCTTGTGGTGTCCCTTTCTTGTTGCATACGTATGTTTGGAATATTATGATGAATGTTTCACATAAGAAGCCGACTTGTGTACTTTGATGTTGTGAATTGTAACGGTGGATAATTTATGCAGAGTATGTGACTATGCTATTGCCCTCAAGAAACTTGCCAACCTTCCTCAGTTTATATAGTTTTACATATCTAGGACTGCGAGAGCACATCAGAAGTTCAGAATTTTGACTTGGGCTGAGATTTAGAACATTCCAGTTTTTAGAAACAGGTCCAATGGTCCCAGTTTTCTCCTTAGCCTAGTAATAAACACTTATGGTAATTTTGAAATTAGTTGGTACCACTATTTTATGATTATTACTCCTTTTCCATTTACTGACTTGAAGTTGATCTGGGCTTTGTATAAAAGTATCTCATATTGTACATCTGATAGGAATTGAATGTTCAAAATCCTTCTCTTCTTGACCCTGTGACCCTGGAATTCCCCATCCTTCTATTAGTGGCCTGCTATCTCTTCAATACCTGATCATTTGATTGTGAGCCTCTTTTACATTGTCAAGTCACCACTCTACTCAACTTTGTAGTTTGAAGATTCTGTTGAAGACTTGAAGTATTGCATATTAGAAGAAAGAGCCCAGTTGCATTAATGTTTGAACTAGGATGTGTTTTCAAATTTTAGAACTGTTGAGAGGAGGGAGGGAGGGAGAAGTAGGAGCACACTTGAGAATGATAGATTGTTACTAGCAGGGGTGAATCTAGGCCAGATGATCATCGGGGTCTTGTTTGAAAATAGGTGGGGTCATTAGAAACTATTAGCACTATATATGCACTAATTTTACACTGGAATCCTAAAAATCTGTCAGGGTTGACTGACCCAGCTCTACCCTGGTTACTAGAACAGTTTTCCATGTTGTTTCAATTAGTTTATCTTGGTTTACATAATATACGAGGTAGGTCTGCTCATCGCCAAATATGCCATTAAGTTCTGACAGCTTCCAGCATCAGAATTCTGGGAGGACTGAGAACCTTTGAACATCTTCCTAATTTGGTCTTTTATTTTTGGGTTGGATTTCATTGATAGTTCGCTTCAGTATTTTTTTTATCAGCAACACTTCATTTCGTTGACTTTCTTTTTCGTATCTGCAAGACCATTTTAGAAGTACTGTTCTTAAGTATTCATTTTCGTGATTAATGGAAACAAACTTGTTAGTTACTATTTGTATTTATGAGCTTTTCATCTCCCATTTGTGAAACTGGATTTAGTATTTAACTTGGTGTGTGTCGCCAGGAAGTTCATTCCTCTCTCTACACAGATTGAATGGGCTTATCCACCGGTAGTGCCATTGGCCTGGCCCAGGCTTGCTTGGGCTCTTGGCAGCTTAATGTTAGATCGGACATTAAACCTGCACTGAAGCCTGATTGATAAGATGTTCACTGCTTTTAGTTACACTGACTGAACAAGGAAGCTTTTAGTTCACCTTTTTCTTTTAATATGTTCCACTTCCATGTTGCGTAGTTAGTTGCTGTTTGTGAGCACTGCAGCTGTGAGTGCTAATGTTAAATGCTAGCTGGTATTGCTTTGGATCTACAAAAGGAGACATAGAAACAAGTGAAGTCAGAGTCATATAGGTCAACTGGATCGTTCTACGATTCTTATTCTATCATGCAGCTTGGTTGGCAAAATTTTTATTTCAAATGGCGAACAGGCAGTTGTTGCATTAACTCCTTAGGGTAGGGAGAAACAGTGTAATTATGACCTGAAAGGGCGCTGGTTTTGAGCCATGTCACCATGGAGATGAAATCTGCTTGCTCGTCCATCTGCGCTTGCAGTCAAGTTTGATCACTTCATGGTAAGTTCATTGGGCAAGTAGTGTGGTTACTTTATGATGAAACTTGGTGCTTGGTTACAACAACCGCCATGGTAATAAAGTTTTTACATCGATTTCTGCCCTGTATTTTGTAAAAGCAAGTGTGTCTCAATCGTGCTTGTTGGCACAAACCTTACTGAATCTTGATTATAATAAAAGTTCGTTATGGCGTGTAAACAGGTCATAACGGTGGAAGCACTGAGTTTTGATCACTAGCATTGTGGAGCAACTTTGCAAGTGGATGGAGTCATGCATGCTAAAAGGACATCCTCTGTCACATTTTGCCTAGTAAATGATTTGTTTCTTTGTGTTGACATCAAGTCACCAGGGATGTCACTCACTCCCATCCAGGTTAGTGCCTTGAGTTTATTTGGTGTTGAAAATTTGCATGCTTCCTTATCGTGGAGAGCCATGCTGCTAAAATAAATTGAGTTTGTTATTGCTGTGCGGTTGGTTTTGTGGGTGCTCTTCTAGCTGACTAGCCCCTACTACATGTTGGCTTGGCCATATATGTGTAACAGGGACAATTGTTAATCCTTGTATGGGTTACTCCTTTACCTTTTCTTTCCCCTGTTGTGCTACTGCTTGGACAGGACAGGATCGCATGCATCTTGGTTCATGAATGGCTCTGG
Organism: Hyparrhenia diplandra; assembly: GCA_015847255.1. Lineage (NCBI taxonomy): Eukaryota > Viridiplantae > Streptophyta > Magnoliopsida > Poales > Poaceae > Hyparrhenia > Hyparrhenia diplandra. The sequence continues at coordinate 113,910 of JADLZK010011821.1, read as the reverse complement.
TGGCGGGTCGTAATCCAATTCCCAGATTGTGCTGTCTTGATTTGCACTTGTTGGCCGGGCATGCATGCCTGTTTCCCCATCCTATGCATAGTGCGGCTGTACCGGGAGTGGGAGTTGGTCTGAGCCCTGGGCTGCAAGTTGGATGATCTCGAGAGTCTGCACGTAGGCTTCTGCTGATGGAAGCGGCCACTTCGCCTTCGCCTGCTCTGGGTCTCACACTCGGTAGTGAGCGACTACACATGCCAAAGGAGAACTGGAGAAGCCATGCAGTGGGAGCTGTCCGCTTCATGGGAAGAAAGGAAAAGGTGACGTTCATGTTATGTGCCTGTAGCTACATTCTTGTAAAGTGAGCTACAGTGCCCCCAGAATCTGATATCTGAAATTCTGAATCCTTGTCAGCAGCAGCACCTGTAGATTAGCATATGAGTGTCAGAGTCACTTCCAGAATTCAGAAAAGCTGGCCAAGTTTGTTATCAAGGTGGCGTGTGAGAATTGCTGCAGATCAGTCTTCCTGTGTGGGGTTGCCTTTGGCTTTGCTGCTCTGCCAAGCCAGATGGTTGTAGAGCTCCAAGACTTGGCTGTACAAGTATATCGCAGTTAAGGAAGACTTGGCTGTCCATCCATTGATCGCAGGCTTTTTGCTTGGAAACACGGCAGTTCAATTGCTACGCTATGAACTGTAACAGGTAACAGCAGGCTACACGTGTTGAGGAGATATACCCAGGCTTCACCTGAAGCTTCAGGTTCAGGCATTGCCTAGATCTGGGGCGACCACTACTGATGAATGGATGGACACCGTTGTGATGGCCCATGTTCATGTAGCATGGAGTATTTGGTATGGTGGCCGTTTGGTGAGATGGGGTTGGAACGGAAAAGCACTTGGATATGGTCAGGCAGGGCCAAGGAACGAAGTCTGTGGCTGGTGATCTTTGCCTCTTCGTATATTCAGACAAAGGTACTGAAACTTGTCTTGGTGCTGTTACTTGTTACTGCAGCTGAGCCCCATCCTGAACGAGTTTTTTTTTTCCTAACCTTGCAGGAACCCCTGTAAACTGTACAGTTGCAGTGTGGATATCAAGTGCCGGACTGAGCAGCAGAGCACGGCTGGGAATTCAGCTGGTTCGTTCGTTCTGGCAAGGAAACCTCCTTTTTTCACTTTGGGCAGCATGAAAACAGAAAAAAAGAGGAGAGACCCAAGCACACTACACTAGCGACCCACCTCAAAGGTAACACGGATCAGCAATCATTCCAGGAATATAATGCGAGATCTGTTCGGCTAATGCTCTTGTCCACGACCTACTACCTAGCGGCAGTACTAGTAAGCTGCTGGCGCGTGCGACGCCACGCCGCTGGTGCACGGGCAACTGCCATGGAGGCGAAAAGAAAGGAGACGCCCGAGCTCCCGGGCAACTGCCATGGAGGCAACGGCGTCGACGCATGGCGCCGGGTGCTCGCCGCCGTGATGATTGCATGTCCAGAATCCTTGCCCCCTTTTCGGCCACGGTGCGCACTTGCGCTTTGGCCATGTCCATGCACGAGTTAGGCCGTTAGAGCGCATGGTCGACCAGGTAGGCCATGCATGATGCCATCCTGATGCCAGTACTTTGTCATAACTCGGAAAGATTATCACTGTAATCTAATTAAATAAACCCTCACGGATTCGTGTGTTGTTGCTCGTGCGCTTTTGGGGATTATATTTGCGAACAACTTTGTGTTTGTTTTAGCAGAATTATTAAAATGCTAGTCAACATGGCCAGGTCTAGCCAGCAGAGGGGATAATCATCGTGGTCATGGTGATGGAAGATGGAACTGTTGTGAGGGGACACTGAATCGATCCATCTTGACTTGTGAACCAATTGTTCATTGCTGAAAGTACTATTTGATCTCAAACTAAACTATTATGCAGCTACTCAAATGAAGTTGCCCCCACAGAATGAGCAGTCTCAACTCTAAGTGAGCTAATTTATAACGGAAGGCCAATTATGAATGAATGAGAGAGAGCTCGTGCGCATACGCATACTGAAATTTGCCACAGTTCTGACTGGAGTGGTACTAGTTGAGCAGGCACTTTTCAGCTGGTACGGTACCTAATTTAAATTACTCCGGCCAAATGCAGAAAACCGTCCAATGGGAATCAAGTAGCATAAGACGATCTCTGATGGATTAGCTGAGATCTGTAAAAGCAAATTTCCACGGCTTTGAACAGACAGAGTGCATCAAAGGTGCCCCATGCCCCTTGGTAACGTATCATGTCCCTGAAGACCGGAGAAACCCATGTACGTTAGTGAGTGAGTGAGTGAGGACAGTAGAGCTAGAGCTTTATTTCTGAAAACGAAAAAGGCAAACCGCCCCTGCCCCGGCCTGGCCCTTTCCTTTACACAATATATCTAGTAAACTAATCACTACAGCAGAGTACATGATCATCATCATCATCATGCATCTAAAGCTACTAGTGAAGTGAAGTAGTGAGCCTACAAACAAAGGTCTCGTCGTAGAAAAAGAAGGGAGAGGGAGAGGGCAGGCATGCCGGCCCTGCTTGCTCCATTAATTCTCTGATGATTCTCTCCATGCATGCAGGGACGGGACGCCATCAGTTAATTGCGAACGAAGCAAAGCAAGCTTGTGTATGTAACCATAACGCATAACACGACACTAAGAATACGTCTCTTTCTCGAGCCATTATACGCTGCTAGTGTTAGCTCGTGCAAAGTCAAGATCAGCAGAGCTCTCGATATCTATCCCCCACTGGACTGGACCGCTTATTTAGGTTATCCAGAAGCTCGCTCGCTCGCCTCGCTCTAGTGAATGAATGAATGAATGAATGAATGAATGGAGGAATAAAAAGGAACCAAACACACGCGTAGAAACAGTGGTTTTCTTTTCCTTTCAGCTCAAAAAGACAAGAAAAGAAAAGCAGCAGCACCTGTAGCAGCGACGTAGTACGTCGCCGTTGCTTGGTTGCCGTCGACTTGTGGCGTAAGCATTTCAACACGTACTCCTCTCCTCCGGCCGGGCCGGCGTCCAGAGATTGATGGATGGATGGATGCATCAGTCGGCCCTCCTGGGTCACTAACGTTAGTGTCAGATTATTCCCTACGTTAGTTAATCCCACCGAGAGATGGATGGAATTTCGCCGACGAGGAAAAAGGGGGGACAGGTGGCGCGGCAAGGCCGCCAGATGTAGCCAAGCACCTCGCCGCCCTCGACCTTTGCCCTCTCATCAGTCAGGCTGCCAACGATGGATCGGATCGGATCGGATCGGCCACCACCTGCACCATCGGTGATCGCCTCTCACTCACCAGTCGTCGTGCAGTGCAGCTAGGGGACCGACCGGGGTTACTGTGTGTGCCTGGGCGTGTCTCGTGGAGCAACGGAGTTCGCCTACGTATACGTGGCACACCGGGCCGTCGGAAAGCATCCATGACGAACTAATCTTGACATGGAAATGCCACTCACGATTACTTCCTAGTCAAACAATTAAATGAAACCCAATTTAAATACAATAATAGTATTATGATGCATTAATGCATAACAATTAACAAGTACAGATATTGACCACTGTACTATATACGAGTCATTTTGTTCGTCGCCGTGGATCGTCGCCGGCTAGATGGGTCGTCGTTGCTACGTCGAGGTCGACCGGGGATCGGCGTAATCAGGCGTAATCTGCCATGCAAGGACGCGGGATGATTGTGCCGGAGAAATTAATTAGTGGAAGCTGGCGATAGATATATAGGATGTGTGATTAGCGAGACTAATGCCACTATAATGACGCTCTAGAATGAATCAGTGATGGAGCCAATAAGATCGCCGCCACGCACGCAGACTCACGCCTCCACTACTCCAAATTAAAGCGGGGAATCGAAGCGCAGAATCGCGACGGCCGTGCGAGCACGCACGCAGAGGTGCTGCTGTGACAATTCAGTTTTAACGGTGAGCGCACTACTCGCAGATGGATCGATCGGAAGTTAATTACAATGGCTACCAAACACAGCCAACAAAGCTCCATGCCCGGCCGGCCGGCCGGCGTCGTCACGACCGGCGGTGGAGCGATGGCATGCACGTACGTCCGGCCCGGGCACGTACGTGGACACCGCAGGCGACGATGGCGAAATCAATATTCCTTGGCATGCGTCGTGGCCGGCGCCGGGACAGACAGACATACCCGGTGACGGCGAAAAAGCTCACGTTTGGTCGCTAGCAGCGGGCCGGGCCACACGGTGCGTGGCGAATCTACCGGACCCAGCACCAGAGAGCCGGTGAGCGTCGACGACGTGCCGCCGTCCAGCCCGTCCTTGTGTCCTTGTGGCTGGCTTGGGTGCTTGCTGCTTTCAGATGCTGCGTTGGTGTCTGGGATCCAGCTAGCGCTTGGTGGGGCTCGCCGGCCGGTCGGGCCTCCTACTACCGTCGGTAACCGGAAGCCTCCTCCTCCCTGGACCAGTCTCTCTCTCTCCATCCATCACTGATGGATCGACTACTGTTTCGCCGGACGGACGCCTGCAGTAATCTTTAGCCAATTTGTAAACGATTCACACCAAACTTTCGCCGGACGCCCCCCCTTTTTTCTTTCCTTTTTCGACGGAACAGGACACACTACTAGTACTCTATAGTATACATAGCCCCCAGTTTCCTGCTGAGCAACTTGTTACTTGGCGTGGCAGCAGCAGCCTGTTATTCATCAGGGATCCTGCAAATTGGGGATCACTTTGTGGTAGGATTTGACGAAAATAATTCCTGCATTGCAAGTAGGGGGCTAGCTGCTTTCTTTTCCCTACAAACTTTTGAGCCCAAGACTTCTTTTGCAGAGTAATATATATAATAATACTTGGTTAATTACCCAAGCACCTACATTTTGTACCCATGATTCTCCTTGTGTAAGTTCATTACTCTCTGCTGCATGTTAGGCGGTTTAAACAGCAAACCGAAGTCAACAATGTCGTTTACACTCTGAACAAGCTATTAAATGGCTTGATGATGGTTGCTAAAAAAAAAGAGGCTTGACCGTTTAAACAGGAAACGGGAGGAGAAGTCCTAAACGGAACGGAGGTAGCTCAAACCATTAGACGGATTAGACATACGTTTAATGGGAACATATCTTGTGCAACTAAAGGCTTCGCGCTGACGTATCAACCACCAATTAAGGCCATAGGATCTAGATCCAACGTCCTGGATTTTTTTCACTTAAACCCTCCCACCCGGATACACACGGGTTAGATTTAAACCCCACAGGTGGAGGGGTTTAAGTGAAAAACACCGCAGACTTTGGATCCGATCTTGTGGCCTTAATTGATGGATTTAGTTTCCTTCCTCAAATTCTTTTGTCTGCTAGAATACTTCAAATGCCTAAATGTGTATAATTAAGTACTAGCAATAATTGATATTTATATGCATAAATATGTAATAGTACACAAAACCATTCAGACTTTTTGAACTCCATATAAACATGGTCCCACAATATAACAACAACAACAATAATATAATCGCCTTTTGACCGATTATTCGTACTTAGGACAAACCTATCTTCTGCCACCATTGTTATTCTCTAGTATAAGGTGGACTATAAGCTTTTTTAGCCGCTAGTAACTTTATTTTTAATTGATCCAAACAGGAGTCTTAGTGTGACAAAGGAGAACAACATCCTAGAGCACATATATCATTTCTAACCAAAGAAAAACTTGGGTAGTATTGACATTAAAACAAGACCCCTAAATCCTAATCCGTACAATTACTAGACGAAGTATTGGGCTCATGAAGTATAAGGTGGACTACAGGCTAGGTTGTATGCGGATAGTGAGTGGATCATCATGGGACGACGACGGAATCTACCTGCCGACTACAGTCGTCGGTGAGCTAATGGGCGGATAGTAACCGCTCAGTAAAATACTTGCGACAAATCAAAGCGTAACTTTCCGCGTCAATCGATCGACCGGCCGGTAGTCGAGACGATCATCCGTCGAATCATCGATCGAATCCTCACCTTTCTGGAAAAAAAACTAAGAAAGCTCCGTCATGTCAACATGATTGCCCATATTGCATATTATACCAGGTACTTAAATAAACCTATCCAGCTACCGTTTACATCCATCTGATCTGTTTCCTATCTTGACTCTTGTACTCTGTTATATATCGTCGACTGATCCACCCACTGTTAAAAAACATTTATTCCTCTTCTAACTACTGCTGATGCTGATGCAGTACTAGTCACGTACAATCAGTCCATCAACACGTCCTGATAGTGCTTCCTTTGATCGTACTAGTATTTTTCTAGAGAGTGGAAGGGTCCTTTATGTTTTTCCAGCGTTCTCGTCTGGGTTAGTTAATGAACTCTCAAAGTAGCCGTTCAAATTAATGAACTCTCAAAGTAATCATATGGTTCCCTTAATTAACTTTTGAAGCAATTCATTCTAAAATCACTATAGGCCAATTACAAATATGGATGCACGTTTCAAATGAACAACTTGAGATGAAACGTCGAATGACCTAGGAGGTTTATGGACCCGAATGAGAATGCAACAAAAGTATAGAGACCCACAGTATTTTTCATATATATATATATATATTTTTTTAGAAAGGCGGTAAAAGACTAAGAAAGAAAAAGGGTCGCAGATATTTGAACCCCATCAAAATGTAATGTGAATAAACTAGTCCTAGCTTTTTTTTGAATAAACGAGCACGCATTATAGCAGGAAAATACTAGTAGGCGGCCCTAGGAGACCAATTACTGGGATGAAACTGAGGCACAAGATAATAGGTTGAAGGAAAGGCCAAGGCGTCGCGCTAGCCGACGCGCCTGATCGTTGGTGGTGACCAGATAGTTTAATTGGCGAGTAATAGCGTCATGATATTTCCTTCCGCTAGGGAGGGCTTAACTGATTGTACAACTCTGTTTCCCCCGTGCATTATTATCGGTGCGTCGTTGTAACCTTCACATTTTTGTCTACTTAATATAAAAGAAACTCAAACCTTTTGCGTATTCGAAAAAGAAAAAAATGTAGGGAAGGACACTAGCTAGCTAGGCACCCACAGTCAAGGCGGTCACAAAATCTGCACCAGCCAAACCCCAAGTTCTCACCTCTTCTTTGATATTTTGATCATCATTGCCGATTTCTTTTTCGCTGAAATGTGTGTGAATTCCTCTCTTTCCAAAAAAAAAATCTCCCAATTTACTAGAAGCAAGAGAGAGCGAAGAGCCTTCAGTGGGACCCGAGGCAACAACGATCATGCACTGATCCTTGACAGAGGGCAAAAGGCCACCCCTATGGCACAAGTTGAGGCATGAATAGTCAGATGGCGACGCAACTCCAGATGCACCTCCAATAACGATATTTCACAAGGATGTGGTGCGCTGTCTCTGAAACATGCCGACAGAATGGGGGCAAGAAGCGTTTATTCTTGGCCATATGGAGGTAGCATAAGTTTATACAAAAAAAAAAAAGTTATACTACCTCCATACGAAAATAAAAAAAATATGAATTTGGATCAAGTCAAACTTTTCTCTTTTTTTTTTTTTTTTTTGAAAAAAATCAAACTTTCCTTCATTACATTTAACTAAGTTTGAATATGAAAACATTATTAGCATTTATTAATATGATCCAAATAGTCATACTATAATATATTTGAAATTTACTTTTCATACATATTTTGCTATTGTTATTTTATAATATATATATTTAGCTAAAGTCGATATGGATTGGCTTGTTAGAATTAGATCCTTCTTAGGACGAAGCTAGGGAGTTAGCATCACGAAAAGTAGACAAAAGATTAACCAACCAAGCGCGGTGGATGGAATTAAGTAAACGGGCAGCCATCGTCGTTGGCTCGTCGTCGCCATCGGCATTCAGATCGCAGGACTGAATGTTTCTTTAAATCAATCGACGGGGAGCTATTAGCTACGCGCGCGTTAATTAATTAATTAGATAGATTGATCGGACATGGAGAGAGAGAGCTAGGTGAAATTAGACCCGGCCGGCCGTCTCGTCGCCCGTCCACCCGTCGAACGACGCAACGTGAGGCCCGCCGGCGGCCACATCACGTCCGCCCCGATCACCGCTCCGGCCACTGCCTGAGCGACACAACTCCGCGTTCCCCATCGGTCGTACAGGGCCGGTGCAGTACCCCGTCAAACTAATCCGCGTCTAATCACTCATTAATCCCACTGTTAATTAATTCGTGCACGTACAGTGCCTACCGACCTACTGACGTCTAGAGCTGGCAGGCACGCTGGTCTGTGAAGAAGAAGAACTCAACAGGCAAGCAATAAGCTAACCTCATGATAAATTGATCATCCGTACTAGATGATGATGATGATGATACTGTGCGTGTGACGCAGATTTTACTATTAGATCGGTCGTCCTCTGAACGAATTGGGGTCAGCTTCATTGAGCTCACTTTTGGAAGCAGAACAGAACCACAAAGAAATGGATCCGGCCACCAGCCAGTCAGCAATTATCGTGGATAGTGCGTGAGACGGTGAGACCTAGCAGTCATGACTCATGAGCAGGATAAATGCGGTTCGATGGTTTCGTCATCGGCGGGTCGACGGTGGTCGATCGGACAAGCTAGCGGCGGCCGGCGACCTCTAACCCCGGATGGGATCGGAGCAAGCAACCGACCGACCGAGAGATCGATCGAACACGTACGCGGCGCGGAAATTGACGTGCCTCCAAACACGTCGGAGAGAGCTACATACCTAGGACGGCTTGTCGCACAAGCCGAGCCTGCCAAGCAACAAGCTAGCACCTAGCTAGCTATAGCAACACCCTCTCGTCGTCGTCGGCCTCCACGGCCGGTTGGTTATCGATCAGTTCGTTCTCGGATCCACACGCACGCACCGTGCCGCCATGCCGACGAGCGCGCACGTCGGGTGTCCAGCTGGCCGCGGCCGGTTGCGGCGACGGGCGACTTGCGAGCGCGCGCGCGCTTGGGCAACTGTTTGATCGTATCCCGGCTGAGGGCGACGGCGCGGGATATGGCGCGCAAAGGCGAAAGCGACGGCCGCCCGGGGTCTCGCTCTCGTCGACCGGATCGTCGGAGGGGCGTGTGTGTGTGTGTGTGCACGGACGCCGGGGCGACGGACGGCGACCCGCGCGGCACGCTGACGGGCGGGGACGGGGCGGTCGGGTGGTGCCAGCCGGCAGCTGCCTCGTGCGGTCGTGCCAGTCGCTTGTCACCATGTAGATGATGATGATGGGCAAGCCGCAAGCAGCGTACATGCATGCATGGGTGCGCCCGTGTCAGCATGTTTGTGAGTGTGCGTGCTGCACTGATCTGATCTGATCGATGATGAGTGCGTACAGTGGCAGCGGTCGAGGTCGGTGTATATCCTCGGTATCTCGACAAGGCAAGTTCCGAAGTCGGGAACATAACTAACTATAGCTCCGGTTTTGGCCTGCTCTCTTATACGATGATGACGAAGTTTCAACGTGAACCAGTGGGAAATGTTCAGTTATGTGCAACCACATCATGGTCACACCACATTATAAAAGAGCGTTCTTTTTGAGGGGCCTCTCCCTCTATAATAACAGTTGGATTCTTGGCACCATATCATACGAGCCCTCCGTCATGCTTAATCTTACTCTTCCTTGAAACAAACCGTTCGATTGACACGTCGCACTATACAAGGTTGGGGAATATGTTGGGACAACCCCTGTTTTTTCGTGGTGGTTGTTTGGTTCAAGAACGATAGGGGAAGAGGCCATCCCTAAAGAGAATATTCCATTTGATTTGGGGTCAGCCCTATCCCTGCAAATCGAGCGGATCGAGTAACAGAGTCTTCTATCCACATCGTTGCGTGTTCGTCTTGCTCGAGCGAGCGGCCAAGGCGATGGACAGGCTAAGGCGAGGCAAGTGAGAGGTCAGAGTTGGGTTTAGCAACGATTGTGCTAGCAGAGTTGGAGATTGGCACATTAGAGGCAAACATGGTGTCTACTAGTGCTCATGGGGCTGGATGTCAGCTGACAAACATTGGGCGTACAATGAGCTCCTGCACAACAGCAAAGGGCAACGACAGAGGTTGCGGTGACCTTGTCCTCCTGTCCTTGAGCTCACCATCCCCAAGCTTGTGGTTGAGGCATCTCATCCTCCACGTCGTCGAGCTCCTTCGCAGGGTGGTGGGGGCACCGGCGAGCTCACACGTGACCCACGTGTGATGCCACTCGGGTGTGCCGCGATGCTGTCCGAGCCCTGAAATAAGTTAATTATATATATTACATAAAGAGAAAAGAATGGTATAGAGATTGACATGTGCACCCCACTACAACTATGCATAATAATGTCAAATATGACATACCACACATTCCCCTTCATCCCTCTTATCAAACGAAAACCATGGACCGTCCCACTACTACACAAAGATTGGGGAATCGATGAGTTAACCGTGGCGGTTTTTTGACTGCCCAAAAACCATCACGGTTAATCCAAAAAAATAAATAAAAAAAATAAAAGCCCAAACGTAACTCTAACGGGCCTGGTCTGGGCCGCCATCGCAACCAATCCCTAACGCGGTGGCCCCCTCCTCCTCCCACCATCGTCGCGTCCGGATCTGGCCCTCTGTCGTCGGATCTACCTAGGTTGGGTCCATATCTGGCCTCTCCGCCGGTGGATCTGGGTTGCATCCTCGCGGGATCTAGTCCATGGAGAGGTCGGGCCGCTGTCCGCCTCACCCACGTTGGAGGAGAGGCCGGGCCATCGCGACCGCCCGCGCGCACCAAGCCGCCGACGTCCGCAAGTATGTATCCCGTGGAGGAGGGAGCCGAGGTGTAGGGGAGGGAGAGGAAGGGGTTGGATCGGAGGTGGTGGGTGTTGAAAGTCGGGATTCCAATGGGGTGAGAGTCTCCGCCCCTGGACGTTGCTCCGGGGGATAAGTAGGGTTTTTGGCTAAGTATGGAACTCACAATATTTGATGGTAATAAATTCCATTCACAACCCCCAATACGGAGGGCCGAGCCCCCTATTTATAGTTTACAAGTGTGTAAGAACGTCAAGTTACACTTCTACCCTACAGAATGCCCATCATATTCCTAGGAGCAGTCACCACCATCATGGGGCTTTCGTTTCTTTAAGTTGTGAACCGCCTTAGCTTCTTGGTCCGCCGTAGGCCTATTTAGGGCCCAGCTCCGCTCTTGGTCCGCGCGTGGAGACCTCCGCCTTGGCTTGATCTCCGCTTGGCTCCGCCTAGTCGGTGTTAGGGCCCCGGCTTCACGTCTCCGCTAGGAACAACTTCATGGGCGCGGTGTCGGTGGAGACCTCCGCATCATCCAGGTGATGGCGAGGCGGGTCTCCCCCGAGCCCTGTGGAGAGATTATCTCCGCCAGCTCGGTGTCGCCCTCCGTTGATCTCGGCGAGTCCCCTGGAAGGTAAAAATAGGAGTATGCAGTGAAGTTACAAGTTAGCTGCCATGGGGACACCTCCGCCTACTAGCCGATCGGCGCTAGCAACACCTCCGCCACCCGTCGGGGACCATGCCAAACAGTGGGGGAGCTCGTCGGGCGAGAGGAGTCACGGGTTGGAGATTCCGGGCATCGGGGCGAGAGGAGTTGCGGCACTGAGGGAAAAAGTGGGTTAAGGATGAACCCCTAGGTTGAGTGTTTATATCCCGTGCCTATCGAGCCTCAATCTGGGCCATCTAGGCTTCAACGTTTTCATATGAGACGAGCCATGAATAGTGGCGGGTAATTTTAATTACCGCCATTGTTAATAAAACCACCACAATTAATCGCGGTATTAACTCGTGGTGGTTTTACACGCACATTAACAAAATGGAAACGTCATGTAAAAGATTTTTGTTAGTAATGTCTAATCTTCAATCAAACATATTCTTAGCATGTTTGTGAATCAAACACATGCTAAACCTAGCTTCTTTAGCATGCTTTCCCATGTTTTTTTCCCTTGAAATAAATATTTGAAATTTTGAACTTTAAGCTGTCAATTATTATTATAATATAACGAGTTGATGTTTTAGAATCTTCCGAATTTCAACAATAAAACTTAGTGTACTCAAGCAATGTCGCAAGCTACGGTGCTAGATCCTATCAACCCTATGGTCTATTAGACACAACAATTTAAAAACTCTATCACTAGGATACAACAAGCCGCTAGCTTTAATACAAATTTTAGTGAACGACACCAGGAAGTGTCCATATTTCCGATCATAGAAGACATGAGAGTATCATACATATCGTGATGTCGCTATTATTAATCTGTGACACGCAAGACACCCTCAATGATGCATGTATAACATTTAAGAAAGACAATATGAAGTACTGGGTCATATCTAAATCTAAGAAGCATAAATGAACGTACGGCAACCAGACCAATTTGTCAAAAAAAGAATTGCTACAGCCACCCTGTTTATATATGGACTATTGATTTTTTAGCTTTGAGATTGTTATATATATATATCTTGTTGCACATATAGTACTATATTATGTATAGGCCAATATATATGCATGGAAGCATGGTAGGGATAAGGATTCAATCTGGGCTTCCTAGCTAGCTACACTATACAAAAAGTCTAAATGAACAAGTGTTGTCCCAATTATGTCGATTAGTAGTTGGATCTATCTTTCTCATTTTCCATAAAGCAATAAACGTAATAAGCACAACAACTTGCAAACAATAAAAACCGTGCAACACGAAAGGTCACTGCAACAAAGTTCAGATGTCCCTATGTTTTTTAAATCACAATTAATTGGTGGATTTATATAACTAGACAATAATTGGTGAAGTAAAAGTCAGCACCTGTTGTTCTCACGTGGGATGACTAATCTTGGGGCGATTACTGTCAATGCTAATTTATTATTTCTTTTATTGATTGATCGATCGATTGGTTCGAGTCGTCCACATCGATCGATCTCAACAATTTCCTTGAGCTCTTTTGCACATACATACATCATGGAAAAAGAGAGAGGGGAGACAAATTTGCACAAAAAGATTAAGTCATGAACACTACAACTGAACTAACTGCGGGAACAAAAACATGCATTTGCGCGTGAGAATTTATCGTTTTCCTGAACAATAAGTCAAAAAGCTATTGTTGGCTTGCTTGCTTTGTAGCTTCTCTGATAGCCCTGCTACTGCTACTAGTACGTACCTGTACTATATATCTTTTTGTCCATCAAAGTGCAATGTAACCAAAACTAGTATAAATAAAGATTTCTTTGTAGTAGTAAACCATTTCTTTGGCATCTGTCGATCTCTCCAGCAGCACAAGCAGCTACATACTATAGCAGCAAGTGCAACCGAAGCTGGTTTTAATATTCACATTCACACACTCTTTGCTTTGCTAGCTATACTTACTATTAAACCCATGCATCAAAGTTGACAGTTTTTTTTTTCCAAAAACCTTGAAAGTTGAGATGTTATGCATAGTTGAAAGTTGAAATTGAAACAGCCGGAACTACATGGTAGATAATGCTAGATAGACACATAGGCCAGCTGGAAGAAAGAGGGTAGCACAGGATATCCCTTTCCGTTGCTGTTGCCGGTGCCAACAATGCATGGCATGGATGCTGTTACTGCAGCAGTGTCCAGTGTGTGGTGGTTGCCGCGGTGGTTTTGTTGGCCCGACATGGGCAGATTGAATTTCACCCCGGGCCGGGAGGTGCTTTTCCCAGAGATTTTTAAGGTCGTGCGTCACGGCTGCCGATGGCGGCCTCTCGCCTTTCGCCGCTCCTCTTCCGCGCTCGCTGCCGGAGCCGGGCCTCCCTCTCCTTGTTCCGTTTCTTTCATGTTCCCTCTCCATGGCTGGCCGGCCGGGGTCCCACAGCTGAGCTAGCTTTTGGTTGCAGCTGCTCTCTCTCATGGTTGGTGGCACTTCCCTAGCCTGGCGAAACTAATCCCACTAGGAGGTGTCAGGGGAGCTATGTCTATATATAACCACCCTCCATTCGAGCTTGTTTCCTTGTACCCGGCTCTTCAGACTTCCCATCAACGATCATTCATTCGCTTTGCCTACTACTCTTCTTCTTTCAAACTCGATCTCCGGCCTATATATCCATCCATCCTCTTCCATATATGTATCAACAAATCATGGTGCTAGTCGACGTCTGAATTGTACTCTGATATATACTAGCTACACACAGACGTCAGAACCTCTTGTTCCTTGTTGTTCGTTCCTAGTTCCTCCTACTGTTAGCCGGCCGGCCACTAGATCGATACATCGATCATGAGCATCTCGGTGAACGGGCAGTCTGTGGTGCCGCCGGGGTTCCGGTTCCACCCAACGGAGGAGGAGCTGCTGACCTACTACCTCAAGAAGAAGGTGGCGTCGGAGCGCATCGACCTGGACGTCATCCGCGACGTCGACCTCAACAAGCTCGAGCCATGGGACATCCAAGGTGCGTTACTTACTTGTTCATCCATCTCCCATTGCTCTGGCATGCAATGCCCTCTCCGATCGATTCTGAACCGACGAACTAACGATTATGCTTGCAGAGAAGTGCCGCATCGGTTCTGGCCCCCAGAACGACTGGTACTTATTCAGCCACAAGGACAAGAAGTACCCAACGGGGACGCGCACGAACCGCGCCACCGCCGCCGGCTTCTGGAAGGCCACCGGCCGTGACAAGGCCATCTACGCGTCCGGCGCCCGCCGCATCGGCATGCGCAAGACGCTCGTCTTCTACAAAGGACGCGCACCGCACGGCCAGAAGTCCGACTGGATCATGCACGAGTATCGCCTCGAGGACGCCGCCGACGCCGCCGGTAGTGGTGGTGCCGTCGCCAACCACCACGCCGCCGCCGATCATCCCTACTACAACACCTCGCCGCCGCCGCCTCCTACCGCAGTACGTACTAGTCGATCTCTTTATACTACTATATATGTAGCAACAGGTAGCTAGTCCCAGTGTACGTACGTACGTACGTACTTGCATGCAACTGTTGTTGTTCAAGTGACGACCACGACGGCGACGGCCACGACGACGACGACGACGAAACAGGCCGGGCTTCTTCAATTCTCGATAGTACGCGTAGTAGCTAGAGATGGAGACGACGATTCTGACTGGTGTAGTATGTAGGTGAGGCAGGTCGCGATCGATCCATGGCGCTGCCAAGCTCAAGCTGATTGGTTGGTTGTTGGAAATGGGGCAGGCAAGCATGTCCGTCCGGTGCGTCCCGCGAGTGGGAGTGTTGCTTTCACTCTCGCTGTCGTCGTCGTCACCACCGGCCCCGGCCACGGACGAGGCTAGGTTGGGTAGGTTCGTGCTGATGCAGTACGTTTCAAAGGAACGACCAGCAGCTTCCCATTAGCTTAGGTACGTTGCCCCCACGGCCTGGCCTGGCCCTGGCCTGAGGTGGTTGGGTTGGCCGCGGCATGCAGGCGGCCCTGGCCTGGCCACGGCCACGCACACACAATCCAACCTGATCGGCTCGCCACCAGCAAGATCGCAGACCAAGACACGCCTGCCCCCATGTATGCACGCACGCCGGCCGGCGAGCCAACCACACATGGCCGTACCGTACCTCTACCACCACCGCACGCCGGCAAGCCGCCGGCCCCCGCCGGGACATCATGCATCAGGAGTACTGTAGAACAAATTACAGAGAAACGTACAGTACAGAATTGGTGCTGTGTACCACTACCACCTGCACCTGCTGACATACAAAGGCTCTATCTCTAACGAACGGCCACTACTGCCAAACAAAGCGTACGTGTGTGTGTACGTACGTACTGTGCAGGAGCAGCTACGACGAGATAGAGATCGATCGATATGTATGGCTAGCTGCTGGTCCAGGGTCATCCAGCGACGACTCCTCCACACACGACGGACGACGGCGAGGCGATGCGTACCTGCACTGGTGGACAACGGGCATACGACAGACAAGTGTCTGTACTGTATATTCCATCTAGTATCTTTTCATTCCTTTCCAGAGGTCAACCCTGCTGATCTGAGGAGGACCAACGACGAGAGGAGAGGGCAAGCAGCTTTTGAGCTGGCTGGCTCTCTGAAATCTGAATGGATGGATGGATGATCATCATGCCCATATCTTGCATGTGGTTGTAGATAGGCCGCTGTTATCTGCTCGTTTAGGTGGTGTGGTAGTGGTACCACGTACTGGGATGATTATATTGGGAGAGCTAGCTAGGTAGCTAACTCCTTTTGCAGAAATGGACCATCCAGCTTTATTTGGATGCATGCATGCTTCCAGTGCTTCGGAAATTCACCTTTTAAGAACCCTATAAGGAAAGCAAATTTACCATGAAACATCATCAAGATCTACTATAGATTGCCAGTAATAGTCTAGACATGTCACTAATTGTATGTTGAAAATTAATACTTCACTTCTACAAGTAATTGTAAATTATTTGCTTTGATTTTTGCCGTACTTCAGACGATTGTAATTTTGTTGTTGTTTGACTATATAGAGGAAATTGTGAATTGGTGTCTTACAATGATTTCTTCTGATGATTGTACTAGTTGCATGTTTTTGTTTAACATTGTGGCCTGAAAATTCAGCCACCCCAGAAGGCTTCTAGTAGTGACTTTATATGTGTCCTGCTTCCTTTTCACCAAAAATTGATCTATCTCAAAGTATGTTTGCTGATGAACGTCCGTCGTGCAGATCCGTGGTGGCGCGGCGGGGAGACCAAGCGGCGCAGGAGCAGGACGGGTGGGTCATCTGTAGGGTGTTCAAGAAGAAGAACCTCGTGCACCACGGCCAGAGCAGCGGCGCGGCGACGTCCAACAAGATGGCAGCGACGCCCATGGAGAGCAGCCCGAGCCACTGCTCGTCGGTGACCACCGTCATCAGCGACCACGCCAACAAGCAGCAGCAGCAGGCGCAGGCGATGCTGCAGCACTCCGCCTGCAGCGACGACGACGCGCTCGACCACATCCTGCAGTACATGAAGCAGCCGGACACCAAGCCGCCGGTGCTGCTGGACCACCATCACCACCACCACCACAACCACGTTACGACGACGACCGCCGCGTGTCCTGCCGGCGTCGGCGTCGGCGGCGGCCTCTACGGGAAGTTCATGAAGCTCCCACCTCTCGAACACGCCGGCGGGCTGCTGCCGAGCACGGGACCGGCGTGCGAGTACGGCGCCGCTGACGCCTCGGGGATCGCTGACTGGGACGCGCTGGACCGGCTCGCGGCGTATGAGCTCAATGGTCTCTCTGACGCGTCCAAGAACATGTCCGCCTTCTTCGACGTCGAGCCCAGCGCCGCCGCCGCCGCCGCCTTCTCCTCGTCGTCGTCGTCCGTGCATGCCGCCGCCGTCGACGGCGACCTGTGGAGCCTGGCTAGGTCGGTGTCGGCGTTGCACGCGGACTTGACCATGAACAACGTCTAATTGCCGTTGCCGACCAACACCTAGACCACCCGACATCCATGGCGTATGCATGCCATGTCGCACCACTAACTACTCGACCAGCAACATGCCACACGTGTACGTACATGCGTGAATAAACCCTAGGGAGACATTATTCATATACATCCATGGACGGACAGGATCGGAGCTGTTGCTGATGATGTCCGTCCAAATTCCAAAGTGGGCTGAGCTTGAGCTCGCTCGATCGATCGAGGTGTGCAGTGGAGTGTGGTCCATATGTGTGTAAGCACAAATAGAAAACGGAGGGGAAAAAAGACATTGCAAATTAAAGGACAGCGTGGTAGGTTTTAGCTACTAGAACATATATATACATTATATTATTATCCATGCATCTACCATTGTACCTAAGCTATATACCCTTGCTATATATTATTACAAACTGCTTTTGGGTTTTCTAGTGCAGTGAGGTGTGATATCATTTCATCTCATTTAATTACTAGTGATGGCTCGTGTGGTGCATTAATTGTTAACTACCGTGAGGATTTCTACGGACATGTTTGGACCTATTAGTACTCCCTTTAGAGTTCAGTCGTTTTGGACAGCGATACGCTCTACTAACTATTAGCACTAATAGTCAATGTAGCATTTTAGCTTTTAGCTAATTAACTACTCCCTCCATCCAAATTGTAGGTCATATTCCAAGAATCTTGTAAAATTCAAAGCATCACAAGTTTGATGAAATTTATAATATAAAATAGTAACATTTATGATGTCAACTAAATATCATTACATTCCTTATTAATTAACTTATCATAGTATACTTATTTGATATCATAAATCTTCATAATTTTCTCTATAACTTTGGTCAAACTTGAGAGTCTTTAACTCTCAAATATTCTTGGAGTGACTTACAGTTTAAAAACAACACTACTAATAGATTCAAAGAAGAACCTCTACTAATTATTAAATACTCCATTTTGTTCTAAATTACAAGTTGCTTTTTAACTTTTTGTTCATCTATTTTGCTATACGTATCTGGACATATTATTATATCTAGATGCATAACAAAAGTAGATGTAAAAAAAAAAAAAAGCGACGGGCTTATAATGTAGAACTGAGGGAGCGAGCACCTAATAGTTAATACCTTTTTGGCTATTTGCACCTGTGGATCCAAACAGGATCTAATTAAGGAATCCTTATTATTAGCTTTTTGCTGAGTTGTTAATTTTGGAAAATCGTTCTCTCGTGTCGTGACAAGGAGGAAAATAGTCGGGAAAAAGGCAGGCCCCTTTGGCCCCTCCAGCTGTTTTATAGAGATATATGGCGAGAGGGTGGCCAAAAAGGAAGATGTGAAGGCTGGCCACCAAGTTTTGCTAGGTACCTTTATAGAGCGAGCGAGCCAACATACACATATTTTTTTCATTGCTCGTACGTGGTGTTGAAAATATACATTATTGCTATTGTTGTGGAGGTTTCGACACCGCTCGATCGTGTCAGCTGGCTCTCGATCGGCCTGCTCGCTAGCTCTCGTGCCACATGTACGAGTACTTTTATCGACTTGTCGTAGTCAATCCTTGGTGTTAAAATCTTCCACAATCTGGGTTTTGTTTCTTCTCCATACCTTTACCCTAGCTTTTTGTTACTATATATACCTCTACCCATAGCTTTTTGTTACTATATACTGCTCGATCCATGACATCAGGTAATTTAAGCGAGAATTGTTATGCCAGGGGCTGTCACGTGTGTCACGCACCCATGCACGTATGAAATATTGAAATGGCCATATAAGATATATATATATATCTACGTCGAAAAGTTTACAGGTGCAGCTGGTGGAGTCAGAAGTCTAGAAGCTTAAGTGAATTACCGCACGGCATGCATGGGGAATATTTAGTGATAGCGGCGCGCGACCATGCATGGTGGCGGTAGATGGATGCTATTGGACAGTGACAAACAATTCACCAAGCTAAGCATGTCGACAGAGTCATGAAAGTGCAGAGTGGTAAATAAAGAGTGACATGTGTACCACCGGACTACCAGTGTCCAAAGTGTAGGTACAAGAGTGACATGTACCTACTGCCATGAACCTCCGCAGATACGGTTAGACTGGTGGTTTAGAGAAAACACACACATACATGCATATTATATATACATGATAATTTCAGGAAAAAAATGTATTATGAGACACCTAAAAAACGACCTAAAAAATGTATTATGATACCCTAAAAATCGACCTAAAAAATGTATTATACAAAGGTACACGGCAGCAACTCAAGGCTGCGCAGATCCACGGATCCGAGCCGGTGTGCGCAATCTTGGTTGTCTAATCCGTGAGTAATCTACTTATGAGGAAAGTTAATTGGGAGTGGCGCATAATGTAATATTGTAACTCCAGGAACGCGCAAGCGCGGCAGCGTGAAAGGCGTGGTTGTAAGAACTCTTCTCTTAAATACAAAGTCGCGCAAGTTTTTTTACGTATTCGAGAAAAAAAAGATGCACCGAAAGAAGCCAGGTAAAGGAAAACAAAGCAAAACGGTATAGGTTACAGAGAGACTCTATCCATCAATATTTCTTGGAAACAACTAGCTTTTGCCTTATGATCACTACTATAGATTTGTACATCACTGCGGTGCTCAAACCCCCCTTCACTGCCGAAAAATGAACCGGCAGAACCAAAGCGGAAGTGATGTGGGGTTCGAAACACTGCTGGGTGTAAAACCCGGCGGTGATTTGTAACAATACTACCGGGTGTCACTACCACCCGGCAAGCCATTCATTAATTAAATACAAGCGATTGCTTCACGGATTAGAACGGTCGCAGCAATGGAGGGGAGGGTCTAAACGCGCGCCTCTGTTCTTGGGATGGTACAGAGTAGGAAGGAGAGAACACTCCAGTCACCTTTTTGAGTTGGCAGCTTATCACCGCTGGCAATTTTTTAAAATCGAGAGTGAACCGACACAGCACTACCGGATCGGTCACGTCATAGTTTTCAGAGCAAGAACCAACGGTGCATGTAGAGATCGTTGTCGGTTCTTATTTACACCCGGCGATAAGAGTCCTTCAGGTCACCGTCGGGGCATAATAAGCACCAGTAGAGATCTAAATCTTCACTGCCGGTATTGGTCGAGTCCGTGGAATTTCTGATTTTCACACGCCTGGACGGTTCATCACTGCCGGGCACGTTTCAACACTACCGGTGGACTAAATTCGATAGTGATGCCGGCGGTAGTGATGAACGAATCTGTAGTAGTGGATAACCATGTCAAACTCATGGCTGAACTTGGATTTGCACGCTGCAACTGTGTCGGCTCTTCCTGATTTATATATGGTCCAAAAATATGTGGTCCTTCTGCTCCAGCTTAAAAGGCTAGCTATGATGATATATGATTTCCATGAAGAAAGGCTCGCGATGCATGCAACACTTCAAAGGTTGCTGTTGTGTGTGGGCACTGCAGCCCTACTAATAATATGCTGACTAACAATTATATATAATTCTCAGTTTATCTTACTACTCTATCTACTTCCCTGAATGTTCACATTACTTGTAAAAATGGTTGAATGCATTGACTTGCTCGAGACTCAGAATCCCGTAAGGCAGTGGTGTGCTGTGCAAAAACACGCAATTTATAATGCCTATTGTGCATGCTTGTTGTACACTTTTTTTCCGATAATAGAACAAAAGTTCCAGTCTCTACCCTCCGGAGATGGTATACAACTAAAGGTTTGGGTACACGGAGCCATAAGGCTCACATAATAACAAGGTGGAAAAAAAAAATCTACCATGAAAGAGAGCGCAGAAACATTCCAAAACTGATGCGCACAAGACATATGCATACAGGGTAGAAGTTTTAGACAGAACATTTCGTACGGGCTTCAGTAGCTAGTTTCGTGTTTGTACACATGAAGAGGACGAACTGATGTGCACAAGACATATGCGTACTGTGGATTGGAGAGGAAAGAGTATATAGGCCCACATGAAGAGAAGCCTAAAGCTGTGGTACGTACATTCGCTACTTCTTGTGCTGGCTTATACAAGTTAAAAAGAAGACTACTGCTGAGCTCTATGGAAGACACCAATTCAGCCTATCTGTGAAGACAAGAGTTTTCAAGAATGAGGAGAAAGAGATGGGAGAAAAGACTACTCCCTCCGTCTCAAAAATTGTTGTCGTTTTAAGCTTCCCGAAAACAACTGCCGGTAATTTTATTTTAAAAATATATAAATATTTATGCTAAGTAATTAGTATCATCAGAAAGATCTTTAAGTCTAGTTTTTTAACAAATTTATTTCGAAATTTAAACATTGCACGTATTTTATACAAATCGAATCAAAGTCGTGGCACGAACACCCAAAAAAACACAACTATTTTGAGACGGAGGGAGTAGAGAGGAGATCTTGCAAGCAAGCGGATTTCGTTCTAACGGAGAAGCTAGATGGAGATCCACAACCTTGGTGCCTCCAATCAGTTGTTGTACCATGCACCTTGGCGAGATCCTCCCGGAATGTTTGTCAATATGTGCCTCTAGCTAGTTTCATTATCTTGACGAGGATCATCACACACACACGATTCAAGTCACAGACGGAAATTTGGAATTTTATGTTTTTGTAGTTTTCAAAAAAGTAAGTTGACCAATCTAGGAGGAACTAATAAGGAAGAAAAATTTGCACCCAAATTCAATTTGAAGAGTACTCTAACCTAGGTGATTGGAGAGTATGACCACTTTTCCAATTTTGTGGAGCACGCTAAGATACCTCTGCATGATCTTTATTTATGAAGCTATGCATTATGCGGTAGTAGGGTTTGTAAATTTAGTTTCCACATAAAAAAATATTTTTTTGTCTACTGTGCTGATTTAAGTGCTTGCGATGTAAATGTTTTTTCTTTCTTGAATAGGTTGTCATACGTGAGCTGATTTCAGCTGTGTGCTAAAAGCCCGAAACAGATAAGATGCTTAAAAGAGGCACACCATAGACCCAGTGCCGAAGGCTCCCACATGTGAGTGGGGTCTTGGGAACAGAAAAGACTGAGACAAACCCTTCCCCCTACAAAATTTATGGAGAGGCTGCTTCGAGCCCACAACCTGGTGACCCAGTAAGACAGCTCTCACTACTATAGTGATAAGACGCTTAGAGCTTCCGCTAAAACTTAATTGAAACTTGAAACCAATAAGTAGTGAGGTTGGTAATCACAACACAACATGACTCCATCTTCAGAATCTACTGACTCTGTACTAGTTGCCTCATCCATGTATGTAAATTAGCAGCTTGTTATTGATAGGGGTGGCTCGGACCTCATGTTTTGAGCGCTGAGCAAAAAAGGGTGTGTGGCGCATCTTGTGCCCATCTTGTAATATTTTTTTTTACTGTAAACTCTCTCTTATCTTATCAATGAAAGCCGGTAACGGATCTTTCAAAAAAAAAAAATCTTCAGAATCTACGCGGAACATGTTTATTATACATTGTACGTCCAAATCACAAGGTGCCATGGAAATTAAAACAACCTCGATCGTAGTAAACCTGTCGAGAGCACGAAATATAATAATAGCATGTTTTGCCTGTTGCATATATGTAAACGTAGCACCTTAGATTCGAAAGCGACCAGCGGCGACCGACCGATGGATCGATTCCTGGCCTTGTTCCCCTACCAAAAGTGACAATGAATTATGTTACAAATAAAACTGACCCATCTCATCTCACGTGAAAAACGTACGCACGTACTTGCATTATTATTGCTGGCGGAATAATCAAAAGTGTGTTTGTTAAGTTCACCGGCCCTGCACCAAAGTGTGTTGTTGACGATTACACTCACTGTGGCCACTGGCCAGAAGCATAATGATCGATTGGTGACAGGACGACGATTCGCTTGCTTCTTCTTCATCTCTGTGCTAGCTGCTGCAGTCAAGGACACTAAAAATGCATGTTAAATAACAAGCACCACTTCTACATCTCATCCACGCATCTCTTGAGCTAGGTGTGTTAATTTTCTTCACACTAGGAAGAAGTCCATCATTGCATGGAGCAATCACATTGTACTACCACTGACTAAGTTATACGTACTGTGTGTACCCTCATCTTCTCCTCCTACCACACCTATTATTGTAGACCAATCTTGTCCACCTAATCTTGGGTTGGGCTACAGCACGTCTAGACTCACCGATTTCATCATCCCGGCCCATCTCAAGTCAAAGCAGAGGGAGATGGGCTTGGATTTTGACGGCTCATCCATTCCAACGCATCCTCTTTTTGTGGTCGTTTTCATTCAGGCTGGCATTCATCAGCTCATACGATCCCTAGTACTATGATTTTTTTTGAAAAGACGGCAAAAACTTTGCCGTGATTTTTATTAGACGAAAAAAAGGCAAGTGCCAGTCCAGTTAACTCTACCTGCACACATAGGTACCAAGTCAACTTAACTTCGCGTCACAACTAGCGCCCACTCAACTCCTTGCTTGGTCGGATTGGGACATCGACACAAGCCTCAACCTCTCGGTCCGATTGGGTCATCGACACGAGCGACCACATGACACCACTAAACTCGGTCGGATCGGGTCATCGACACCGCCACCACCAACTCACGCAACTCAACCGAGGGGAATCAGGCGAATGGAATAATAATAAAACATGAAAAGCTCCGCTCGCTTGGATTGGGGCATCAACCGAGCAACCATCAATACCGCTCGGTCGGATTGGGACATCGACACGCAGCCGCCGCCACCGCCAACTCCACCAGCTCCACACACCAAAGGAAAAATGACAACCCGACTCATCGCTGCCACATCCCGCAGAAGCCTCACCGGATAGGATCGACGTGTCAGCCACATAAGTAGCCGAAGCTGCGTCACTCCCGCCAACCAGGCACCATGTCGGAGTCTGGCCTCCCTCGGCCTCCTCGCGTCGCCGCCGCCGCCATAGTCGGAGGGAGGGACAACATAGGCGAGGACCGTCCCCCAACGCCACAGGTCCCGGCCCCCACCGCCACGCCACCCCTCACACCTGCAAGCCAACCACCGCCGAACCCCAAGGTCCCTCTGCAACTCCCCGCCAACACGGACCGTGCGCACCCCGAGCCACCGTCAACACCACCAACAAAGCCCCACCATCGACACAAGACGAGACGAGTCTCCGGATCACGACGCCTCCAAGGAGGGCACGATGCCAATGGCGGCGTTGTCGCACGTCCCTAAAAGGACAAGGTTTTCACCCAAAGACCCGTCTTTGCGGGAACATGATGACTCCCAATGGTGCCTCCTGCGGGGAAAGCGATGCCCAACAAGCGTCGCCACAATTGCCACGGACAACGGTGTCGGTGGAAGCTTTCCTTCGGCTCAACACCATGTCTGCCACCATCCCCAGCAGCCTACTCCCAACCTCAACCGCAACAACACTAACCGGAAGAGCCCGGCATAGCCCCACCACCAAGGCGGCGCCCGGCACCACCGGCCGGCCCAGCCAGCCCCCAGCCCCACCACCAAGGGGGCACCAGACCAGTAATGCCGTCACGAAGGGGAAGAAGAGCACCAGCCAACATACCACAACCCGTCGCCCACGCGCAAACGCCTCCGGCCCCACCATCACCCGACCACCATGGCCTGGAAAGGCAGAGCCATCGACACCCAGCCGCAGCACCGCCGACGCAAACACGCCGGCCGTAGCCACCTCCCCTACATACAAGCCGCCGTCGTCGACCCGCCACCACTATTGTACCTCCGCCACCGCAAACACCACCACAACCACCGTCGCCACTACTTGTCGCCGTCAAAGCCCGCAGAAACTCCAGCAGCACCAGCCACTGCCATCGAGGACACCAGATCGGCCTAGAGGGAGGCTGAACTCGTCCTCAAGCCGCTTGGATTTGGTGCCTAGGGCCGCAGCTACAAAGGCCGCTACCGTCATCGGCCGGGTGACGTCGAGAGGAGGCCCGCGACCACGGCACTTTGTCTTCCCACCATAGTCGACCCGCCATCGCCGGAGACACCGTCTCGCCACCGGAGGAAAGCCATCTCCGCCCTCCACCATGCCCGCTGTTGGCGCAGCTGGGGCGACACGAGAGCCCCGATCCGGCGCTCCCAAGCCGCGCCCCAGCCCGGTGGGAGGCGCATCCCACCGCCGAAAACAACGCGGCGACGCGGCTGCGGCCCTGGCCCTCCTCACCAGACCGACCCGGCGGGGAAGAAAAGAGGCCCGCCCGTCGCCTTCCTCGCGTTCGCCGAAGCTTCCGGCATCCCGCTCGGGTGGCAGCGGGCGAGGTGGAGGAACTGGGTGGAGTGGTGCTAGGGCCGCGCCCACCGAAGTCGCCCCGGGAGGAAGGAGCGACGCTGGGGATAAGATTCGGTTCCCAGTACAATGAATTCGATTGCAGTGCAGGATATACAATACAGAATCGATATGCTAATGCAATACATCATGCTGAATCGATATGCTAACACAATACATCATGCTGGATATACAATACAGATGATCAGTCACTAATGCAAAATTAGAGACTCGTTTCAGTCTCGTGTCACTAATTAATTAAGGTGACTCCTTTGTGTAGTTTTGACATAGTGATGCATGTCCCTTGCAAACAAGTTGCATGGATGGGTTTATTCGTAGCATGCAGGATGCTGTGCAGGGGATGTGGATGATGTAGTACGTAGGGTAACGCCAACGATGGTGGCCGGTCTTGTCCATCTCTGCACCAACCTAACAGACTTTCTATAATATGAGAAGGCCGGATCGGATATGCAAGGCAAGTGGGGGACGTTCGCGAATGAAAGGGAACGCCGCGCGCACGGCCCGTCGACGACGATGGCGACGGACGGAGCTGGGAGGTCCGATCAGTCCGGCCGGCCGGCAGGCGTCACGGTGGGAGCGAGATCGAGGAAAGCGACGCGCCCCCCCGGCTTGGGAAATGATAACGAAACCAACGACGACGGGGCTTGTCGACGATCGCCGGCGGCTGCCCTGTCCTTTTCTCCCGTCTACCGGCCCTAGTCTCGCTCGTGATCAGAATCCAGACCACGACAAGCTGATTCCTCTTGCATTCATATTGTCGCGCGATCATATCCCATCTGCGTCGCCCGTCTCTGGAACAAGCTTGCATCATATCAGGAGGGTGAAGAAGAGGAAAAACCACACGAGCTATGCGCCCCTATTGTCCATGTTGATCATTGTTTTAGGGTTTATTGATATACACTACCGTAATTTTCACGATTTGGAAAGACAACATTATTATTCGCTCTATGTTTTTCTATCTACTCTAGTGCCTAACAGTTAATATTCATGATTTTCTTTTGAAAAGACAAATCAGCTTGAACAAGAGTTTACAAAATTATTACCAATTATTATTCGGGAGTGATTTGGGTTAGGTACTCTAGTGCCTTAGCAGTTAGCAAACTTGAAAAAGGCCACTTATTCTCCTGCTTGGTGGCCTCGGCCCGTTGTTGGCTGGGGCCGGTAGAGTTGGGGCTTGGTATTGCCGGCCCATGGGCTCAGATCTGTCACGGAACGGAATTCTAAGTTGTCCTGAGGCCTGCGGGTGATGGCTGCTCAACTCCATGGACCGTTCAAAAAGCCCACTCAAAAGCCCACTTCTAGCTCCAAAGAGAAGAAGCAACAAGAGCAGAGCAGGAGTATGAAGTGTGTGTATCAATCAATCATCAATTACATACAGGCACATATGTCTACTGTTTTCCTCTGCACAGCTACAAGGCATACATACGTACGAATATGGCCCAAAAACAAATGATGAATCAATCGAATTCGACGGCATAAATATGATATGCCTCAGCTGAGTTCACTTTCCAATCTCTGTAAATGTCTCTCTTCCCTGTACGTTCTCTACCAAGAAACTAACAGAGTCCGGACACCATGGCCAGGACGGCAGCCACCACCACCAAGCTTTCCACGCACCACCGCCGCCGTCTGCTCTTCACCTGTGATTGTGAACACAGAGACATGGAGTTGCCAGTGAGCAGGAATAGATTACAATCCAAAGCTGTATCTGTATCCAGTGCCGACAAAACAAAAGCACTAGTTGCTTGCAAAGGAGGGCTAGAATAAGCCACAGTGCACTCAGCAGCTTTGCTACCTAGCTAGTGCCATGCATGATTACTCACTCACTCGATGAACAAATCTACCATTTTTCTGAACATTTTTTGTTTTTGAATAAAGTCAGGAGCACGATCTGCAGTTCCAAATTTTCTATGTAAACTCTGTCGAAACTGCCTAGTACAAACTTCACAAACTTGTGGCCAAACTCAACTCAAATACCATGAATGAAGCTAAAGTGGTGCATGGATTACATACCTTGTTGACCGCTGCGGCAGACACAGTGTAGTACCCAGTGCCGGGCCCGACGCCGTCGGCGCCGCCGGGCCCTTGTGCCACCACCAATCCGCCACCGCCGGTGCCATTAGTATTCCCGCTCCCACTGCCGGTGCCCCCCTTGGGGAGTGTGATGGTGGGCGCCTTGACGCCGACGTCGTAAGCCGGGGTACCGTCAGGCTTGAACAGCCCGTAATGGCGCTCGGACGCCGGTCCAGGCTTCTGATCCTCATTGAAGAGCGCGAACACGTAGACCAGCAGCGGCTCTCCGGGCGCCGCCGGCGTTCCCTTCCCCTGAGCCACAAGGCGCATGAGGTTGCCGTTATACCTGGCGGCGTTCTCCGGCGTGGCACCGGCCTCGTCGTCGTCACCCAGCGACGGCCACCCGGTCTCCGACACCCGAATCTCCAGCGCCTTCCCGTAGTTCGCTCTACAGATCGCGGCACGCGCGGCGTCCACCATCGCGTGGAGCATGTTGTCGTAGCGGAGCCCCGTGGCGGCGTCGGCCACGCCGGCGGCGTTGGGCTCGAACAACGCGTACCCTAAATCCACCCTGTCGGGATCCGCCTTGTACGCGAAGTAGGGGTACGCGTTCACGAGGAACGGCGCGCCGGTGCGCGCCAGGAACCCGAAGAAGCGGCGACATGTACGGCGCCACCTCGCGGCGGAACGCGGCGGACGAGGGCGGGAACGAGGAGGAGAGCACGGCGAGGGGAGTGCGCCGTGGTGACGGTCACCCGGGAGGTGAGGTTGCAAGCCGCCAGCGCCGCGTGGAGCGACTCCATGGCCGGGAGCAGCGACTTGAGCATGGCGGCGTCGGTCCCCGACAGCACCTCGTTCCCGACCGTGACGGCGGTGATGGACGTGGACGGAATGTGGGGTAAGATGTTGCCCCGCACCCACGACGCCGCCACGGAGGGGTCGATGGCCATGCGTGGGACCAGACGGTCCGGTACGCCCACGGTGAAGTCGACACCGGAGCCCGCGAACGCGCGCAGCACCCGCGCGTCCGCGTCGTAGAGCTTCACTCGTGTCGCGTTCAGCGCGTGGAGGGAGGACAAGGGCCGCCTGTGGCGGCGGAAGGTTGTCCGCGACCTGTCCGTAGTTGATCCCCAACGCTGGCGGTGACGTTGATGAGGCCGTCGGTGCGAGGATGGCGAATGTGACGGTGGTGGCGGCGGCGAGCATGAGCCGGAACGCCATTGTAGCGTGCGGCGGCAATCGAGCTGGAGTGGGATGAGTGGAGCGAGAGGAGAGGGCTTCCTTGGCATCTTTGGGGATGGCTGGCATATAAAGCGTGCATGTGCTCGCCGAAATGGCAGCTTTCTTTAGCAACGAGCGAGCCTTTGGTGTGTGTTTTCACTTGCTTTGCGTCGTGTCGTGTCCGCCGTTGGTAGGAACTCGGAGCTTTCTTGTGTGGCCGGCCGTTGTGTGTGAGGAATGCAAGGACAGAGATGTGTGGGCTTGATTCTGGTGTCAGAATTCAGACGGAGGGAGCTGCGAATGGACAAGATTTGCCTTTAGCATATGTTCGTTTCTTCCGCCGGCTATTCAACAACCTCTTGTGCAAATTAAAGGAACGGACGGGCCAATGATTGTGTTGAGATTGTTGCTATTTCGAAGAAAGAAACAAACATGCCAAAATGGGGGAGATCAGAGTCAATCTGGTCTCTGCTTGGGGGTACAAACTTTGCACAGAAACAATACGCAGCATAGCAGTTCAGTTACGACGCCTCTGACTCTGAACCAGAACCAAGCAAAGCACACCCCATGCTGTTCAGTTCACGACCTAAACAAAGGTGAGCACAAGCGACATTGGTGGCTCATTATCGCCGATGCCGACTTGACACGACAGCCTTGGCAATTGCAACCCAAGTCGTACTATACCAGAACGATCCCAAATTGAGCCGGCACGCACTTGACCTATCCGATCCTGTTGACGGCCTCGTCCATTCTTTTTCCCAGCTACAGCTAGAGCTAGCTGCTGCCCATACCAATACTACCATCGGATGCGAGACCTAAAAAGAGGCACTGAAAGCAAGGTGACGGATGGCTCGGAAAGAAGGTAAAGCATCTAGTAACAGTGCATGTGCTTGGGCGCTTTAAAGTGATCCATGGTTGTGCACACCGTATATATCACTGATCGGTCGTTTTCCCGGCCGGCTCGATTCCGCAGACTACAGAAAAACCTCAAGGAATGCAGTGTAGTAGGAGTACGTACCATAGCAAGAACTTGGAACATGAGCTCATTCCTGGTCCCGAGCACTGTGTTTTTAATTTGAACGAGAATTAGGAACAGCGTTTCAACATGTTCTAAATGTAATTGCAAGTTTGGAACTAACTCGACTCAGATCGAAGATGATACGGATCGGAGGGGAGAAACATATTTGGACTCCCAAGTCTCCAAGTGTTGCAGCTGCCTCAGCTCTGTGAGACTGTGACTCTGTCAACTGATCGGAGGGGAGAAACATAAAGACGAGAACTCGGCGGTGAAATGAAATGTGAATGCTTACGTGTGTCTACAAGAGCTTCGCAGTTTCTCTATTTGCAGGCCTTGTTGCTCGGCCCAGCAAGACGGTTAGGCCTGGTTTTGGTTGGCCGAGATAAACTTTCGGCCTGTCCAGCCAAGCCATGTTGTCAACTGAGTTAGTTGGACCAATTCCATTCTATGTGTGCCGTGATTAGGTGGCCCAATTACAGAGTGTTAGGTTTGAGGAATGTTTCTGCATAACATTCTCACTTCTTACTTTTTTTTTGTTTGTTTATAAAATTGAATAACAGCTCATTAATGTGAAAAATCTAGCTTTTATCTTTTTTTTTATCCCCGCATTGGATGTGAATCCAACAGCATAGTGTGTAGGGGCATATGCCCTTACACCACAAACTCTTTTATTCAATTGCCTTGCATTCCATTTCTTTCTGACATATAAAAAGTCATCCAGCCTATTTGGAATGGCTACACATCGTCGCCGTAGGAACATGACCCATTGGTGTAAATAAAAGCATAAAATTCAAGCTAAATTTAATACTTCAAAAGAGTACTGCGCTAGCAACACCAACAAGGAAAGATGCCCTCTGCCAGCCAGCAGGAAGGTGCGGTGTCCATGAGTTGCTGCCTTAGGAAGTATGGCATGTCAGTTGCTCTAGCCATCCTCTACCTGCTCGGTGACCGTAGGCTGCAGCGTAGCGAGGGCTGGCCTAGTCGGCGAGTGGGCGGTGGTGCCAGGTGCGCACCGCCACGGCGCGCTCGCCTCCTCGTCGCCCTCCTTACATCTCTCCATCTCCGCGCACTTGGTTGTGTACCTAGTCGTACTACTTCTCTGGTCGGTCTGTCCATAAGATGCTGCTTTAGGAAGCACGACATGTCAGTTGCTCTAGCCAGACGGATGATGCCAGGCTCCTAGCACCATTTGATCCAGCTGCCATTTGGAGAGGCATGACTGACAAATGACAATGTGACCTTGGTGGTGTTACTTGTTTGATGTGATGCTACCTTGGGAGGTGTCGAGAGCAAAGAAGTAAAGAGATTCAATGCTAGGGGCACCAACATCGAGAAGAAAGAAATCTTGATGATGCCTTGAGTACTTTCATATTTGTCACATTACACTAATTTCATAGTAGACACCAAAAACTATGACTAGGACAAATCTAATAAGTTGGATCCAACATTTGTGGTGGGTGGGGAGAGGGCACATGCCCCCGTACATGTCCACACAAAGAAGAGGAGTAAGGGAAGAAGAGAGAAGAATGAGGGGAGCAAGAAGAAGGAACATGACCCATCAAAAAATAACTAGGAGGGTGATGAAGCAACGGATGACACAATGATATACCGAGGTGTTGATGTGTTTGTTGTGCCTGATATTCCACCTGAGATAGGGGTAAAATATACCTACACGTACATAGACCCAGTAGATGAGTTGGTTTTATCAGCATTGGGTTTAGTTTTACTCAAGTCCTATTTCCCTAATCTTGTGCAAGAAAAAATGATTAAAGAGTTCTTCAATGATATTGAGTCAAATGAGAATGTAAAAGAACTCATTGTATTTTACTTTGAAAGAGGGTGTTCAAGCTCAAAAACTAATAGCTCTTTGAATTCGATCGTTCCTTGGATTCTTCCTCACTATCTCTCAAACTTCAAAAACTCCCCATCCCTTCCTTGTGCCCGCTCCTTTCCGTGGGCTTTCTTTCTACTTTGACTTGTTCCTTTTCTTGCTTCATGGCACATGCTCGTCAAAGATGGCGTCTCTAGTGGTGTAGCTTTTGCATTAGGAGACTGTGTTCCATGTCTATGTAGACTGGTATTATTTATTTGAAGACGATTTGAAACCTTTTGTTGTACATGTCTTTGTCTTGGTTACTGTTACTAAAATCTTCAGTAGGTAGGAGCTCCTGAGCTCCTCATGTTCTATCAAAAAGACAAGTTGAAACCTTAAAAAGTTGTTTACTTTGGGAATTGGGACCGAGCGAGTATGTGTTAATTGTTGAGACTGAATTAAAAGGGGACACAGAAACAAACATTGAATAAGTTACCTGCTGTAAATCAAGTTTCATTACATTTACGTGAACTAAACGCTACTACTCTTGTAGCTAGACTTGACAAAAGGAATGCATTTCCGACGATGATCCTTCTTGTTCCTTTTCTAGCTAGAACGTGTGATAAACATTTATTTCGTCTCTCCCTTCACGCACGGGAAAGAAACAACTTGAGCGCGTATGTAGCTAGCTTTTTTTATGTCGTGTGCGCGGTTGCATGTGTATGTGTGTGCATGTACATGTCCATACACAACGTCTAGCATTTGACACTTGTCTCGTCGATCGGACCACATCGGATCCCATGGCAACGTACGTCATGTGGTGGTGATGGCCGGAGCTCCAACAGCTGGGCGGCACCCAAGCAACAGCTTTTCTGTGTCGTCTTGCAAGTTGTTCACGTTTCCTACTAGACCTTGAGTAGTGAAACGTAGTTTGCCGCCGGCCCATCGATCCGATGGCGCCAGCCGCCGTGCACGGAGAAGTTAACCCCGAGCGATAGTTGCTTGCCGCCGGCCGGGCAACCCAACAAGCAAACGCATCGCAAGACGAAGCTGGAGACTGAGAAGGAGCCCAACTGAACCGGTGGGCGTCGAGCGATGCTTCCAAACACCGTGCGTGCGTGGAGACAAGACAGCGCACGCACGAATGCAGCGTCCGATGCCTGAATTTGGCCTCGCGCGGGCGGTGGCGTGCGGGTCACTGGGTGGTCAGCCCCTGGAGGGAACGGGTATTGTGGAGGCGCGGGCGGAGGAGAGCGTGGCGAGGGCCGAGAGCAGCGCGCGGGTCACGCAACGGCGCTAGAAATACCAACACCGGACGGGACGCTCCCCTTACACACCACCACCCGCAGGAGGATTTGGAGAGGAGATCCAAGAAATAAACCACTGCCAGTCAGTGACGGATCGGAGTCGATCGGACGACGCCCGCACCGCCGCTCACTCGCCCGGCTATACTGCTGCGTGCTTGAACGGGCGCCTGACCACACAGTGCCCTCCATCGATCAGCTGGTGCACCGGCCGGTCGCCTGGGCTGTTCATCTCATCGACCAGGTTCCGTTCCGTTCTGTTCTGATCATGATGTTCTAAGTTCTGCACACAGTTTTCGTCCGAATATATAATCCTGCCTGGCGCGTGTTTCATGAGGCGCCTGATGCATGCCGTACTCATCAGATCCTTTGATTAGTATAATCTGATCCGCGGGATGCGCATGCGTGACCCGTTTGGTTTACATCTTGTGTTTCTTCAATCCCTTAGCAGTCTCGTCAGTGCGTGTTTTCGTTCAATCGTGTTGTCTTCTGTTTGATTAATTGATTTATATATAGTATGTCATCTCTGTTGTTGGATTTTGTGCCACGAGAAACAAAGGGGTTAGAATTCATATCACCCTCTCGGCTCTCGCTGTCTTGCTGCTAATACTCACTTGAACTGGAAATATACGATCTTCAGTTGTTGTATACTTTTGTCTGAACTTCAAGATTCTGAATCTCAACTCCAGTGATAAATCTGTCCCGAGGAACTATATAATTTCTTCTTATCTGCTTCTTGGTACATGTACTTTATGTTCTCCGTTTATGTGTTGTGAGATTAATTCCAAATCCCGCGGATGAATTCCACCGCAGGCATCACCATGTCAGCTCTGGCAACGTCGCAGCTCGTCGCCACGCACGCCGGTCTGGGCGTCCCGGACACGTCCATGTTCCGCCGCGGCGGCGTACAGGGCCTGAGGCCGCCCCGGGCAGCGGCGGCGGGGGGACACGCTCAGCATGCGTGCCAGCGCGTGTCCGGCTCCGAGACAGCAGCAGCAGGCGCGCCGCGGGGGCCGTGGCAGGTTCCCGTCCCTCGTCGTCTGCGCCACCGGCGCCGGCATGAACGTCGTCTTCGTTGGTGCCGAGATGGCGCCGTGGAGCAAGACCGGCGGCCTTGGCGACGTCCTCGGCGGCCTGCCGCCGGCAATGGCCGTAAGCACATGAATGATTGTTGATCCGTTCCATCGGTCGTCTTCTTCGCGTGGATCCAATGGTCTTGTTGCATGTTTCTTGGTTCATGTATAGGCGAATGGGCACCGGGTCATGGTCGTCTCTCCTCGCTACGACCAGTACAAGGACGCCTGGGACACCAGCGTCGTGTCCGAGGTACTGACACTGATCGAGATCACACGCCATCAGATCCAGTTTCCATGCATGGATCTTCAAAGGCCTGAATCTTGTTTCTCTGCTCTGATCCATACATGCAGATCAAGATGGGAGACAGCTACGAGACGGTGAGGTTTTTCCACTGCTACAAGCGCGGAGTCGACCGTGTGTGTTCATTGATCACCCACTGTTCCTGGAGAGGGTAACAACG
The DNA here is from genome assembly GCA_015847255.1 of Hyparrhenia diplandra. NCBI lineage: Eukaryota > Viridiplantae > Streptophyta > Magnoliopsida > Poales > Poaceae > Hyparrhenia > Hyparrhenia diplandra. Next base: position 79,456 of record JADLZK010011821.1, on the reverse strand, counting down.
GTTCCATCTCATCTTAGCTGATCATGATATACATACCACCCATCGGGTTTGCGGTTTCAGACTTTCAGTGAGCCTTTTTCGTCTGGTCGCTGGTTTCAGGTTTGGGGAAAGACCGAGGAGAAGATCTACGGGCCTGACGCTGGAACTGACTACAAGGACAACCAGCTTCGTTTCAGCCTGCTCTGCCAGGTCAGGATGGCTTATTGCTGTACTTGTACAGTTGTACTTCAGAATTCAGATCATCTGTCTGCAGTATGTATGTACTGCCAGTGACGACACCGTGTTGGATCCTTGGCTTATTCTGAAGAAATGGATGTTGTCTGCAGGCGGCACTTGAAGCTCCAAGGATCCTAAGCCTCAACAACAACCCATACTTCTCTGGACCATACGGTAAGACTTGATCCTTCCGGGTTGTACAACAGCCAGTCAATCTTCCTTTTTCTGTGTAGCTTGATCATCTGCACAGGAAATGGTCCTTCAGACTGTCATCTTACACCGACTGATACTACTGATGCTGCATCTATACAGGGGAGGACGTCGTGTTCGTCTGCAATGACTGGCACACCGGCCCTCTGTCATGCTACCTCAAGAGCAACTACCAGTCCAACGGCATCTACAGGGACGCAAAGGTTTCACTGTTGATCGATCGATGTCATTTTTTTACCAATGTTGTCTTCGTTTAATTGTTGGTACACGCCATCTTGTTCTGAAACTGACTGGTTGCCACCTTCACGTACTAGACGGCTTTCTGCATCCACAACATCTCCTACCAGGGTCGGTTTGCCTTCTCGGACTACTCGGAGCTGAATCTCCCTGGGAGATTCAAGTCATCCTTCGATTTCATCGACGGGTCTGCAATCTTTGGCTTTCAACTGGTTTCCATCAAATGCTGTATGTATATGGCAGTACTGGTATAAGGTGACATGAATGGTAACGCATTGTTCAACCTGGTTTGGTTGCAGCTACGAGAAGCCCGTGGAAGGTCGTAAGATCAACTGGATGAAGGCCGGGATCCTGGAAGCCGACAAGGTCCTCACCGTGAGCCCCTACTACGCGGAGGAGCTCATCTCCGGCATCGCCAGGGGCTGCGAGCTCGACAACATCATGCGCCTTACTGGCATCACCGGGATCGTCAACGGCATGGACGTCAGCGAGTGGGATCCCAGCAAGGACAAGTACATCGCCGTCAAATACGACGTGTCAACGGTGAGCTTTGTTGCTGGATGAAACATGGAATGCTGGCCCGGCCGGCCTGTTCGTGTAAATTTCATCATTCGCAGGCTCTGCTTCTGACGCGGCAAGTGTGCATTTCAGGCCATGGAGGCCAAGGCGCTCAACAAGGAGGCGTTGCAAGCGGAGGTCGGCCTCCCGGTCGACAGGAAGATCCCGCTGGTGGCGTTCATCGGCAGGCTTGAGGAGCAGAAGGGACCCGACGTCATGGCGGCCGCCATCCCGCAGCTCATGGAGGAGGACGTGCAGATCGTTCTGCTGGTACGCCGCCGCCCGGCTAGTACATGTACATCATATATAATGTGTCTGAGCTATGAGCTAACTGGTGTGAGGAACACGATCGATCGATGCGATGCGATGTATGCAGGGGACGGGCAAGAAGAAGTTCGAGCGCATGCTGATGAGCGCCGAGGAGAATTACCCGGACAAGGTGCGGGCCGTGGTCAAGTTCAACGCGGCGTTGGCGCACCACATCATGGCCGGCGCCGACGTGCTCGCCGTCACCAGCCGCTTCGAGCCCTGCGGCCTCATCCAGCTCCAGGGGATGCGATACGGAACGGTACGCAATCCAGCAGCAGAAACCCCTCGATCTGGATGTTTTCGACGTGAATTGTGATAGATTTCTGGCGATTCTTGCTGCAGCCATGCGCCTGCGCGTCCACCGGCGGACTCGTCGACACTATCATCGAAGGCAAGACCGGGTTCCACATGGGTCGCCTCAGCGTCGACGTAAGGCTAGCTCGATCTTACCATGCTCTGCCATGTTTTTTTCTACATGTATGAATCTGAATCAGCAAAACGATTCTTGTTTCGTCCTTTCTTCCCAGTGCAACGTCGTGGAGCCGGCCGACGTGAAGAAGGTGGCGACCACATTGAAGCGTGCCATCAAGGTGGTTGGCACGCCGGCGTACGAGGAGATGGTGAAGAACTGCATGATTCAGGATCTCTCCTGGAAGGTACGTACCAGAGTACCAAGATCACAGACTATATATGACACAACATGTCATGCACGCTTGCGTCTCCTGTTGCTGATTGTGATTTGTTTGCAAAATATTGCAGGGCCCTGCCAAGAACTGGGAGAACGTGCTGCTCAGTCTGGGGGTCGCCGGCGGCGAGCCGGGGATCGAAGGCGAGGAGATCGCGCCGCTCGCCAAGGAGAACGTGGCCGCACCATGAACTGCCTCGTGCGTGGACGATCAAGTGAACATGCATGCATCTTCGTATAATATATATTGCGACTATGGTTTAAATATATATGAAGAAGAACTATATGTAGCTGCTTGCTTGTGGTAGTGTATTCTAGTGGTGGCCAGTGGCACAACCTAATAATAAGTACAAACATGAACTAGTCGCTTGTGTGTGTAGTTAAGATCAGTACAAATCGACAATATTATTATATTGTGAGTAAATAAATGGACTTTTAGTACGTAGTTGAGTGAATTTATATAGTCCCTGATGATTTGGTATTTTGGTGTATTGTTAGAAAAGATATACTTGGTACATACAGTACGTAATTGTCAACAATAAGGCACAGGTCTGTATAAACAAAGTTCATATACAAACTGACGAGAGTCAATACGAAACTTTATTTAATTTCTGTATCGATGTCATCAGTACATCATGCATGGCATCTTCCTAGCTACTACCACCATAGCCAGTCGATAAGTATCTATATTTTGCACACGATGCGCTGGCAAACTCCAGCAACACAACGACCCTGGACGATGCAAGCGGCATTTGGGCATCGAAATCCATCGGCGTCGAAATCCTTTTTAGCGTCTTCCTGGCAAGTTTGAGGATCACATGCTTTACCCTTAGTCGGGGTCTTTTTAGACGTACAGTACTTGTTGGCTACAACATCTGTAAAATTAAAGAACACCAGTGAGAAAAGGATGATAGAGAATAGCATTCGAGTTGCTAAAACGATGACGGACAACAAGAAACTAGTGGGCAACCGTACCGGAAGCCAGCATGAGGAAGAGGAAGCCAACTGCCAAGAGCAGAATCATATTTGCCCTCATCATCTTGTCCTAAAACTAGATGTGTTACTCTGGAACTGTGGTTGACTAATCAACTTGTGATGGAGAACAAACGAAATGACAAACATTTATACAGCGGATCGATGTATGGGCTAATGCAGAGTTCTAATAGATAAGTTCTAAAACTGGACCATAGAAATTCAAACCATATGCATAATAATAACAATCATTAATTGCATTGATTTGTAGATAAATGTAAAGACATGGATTGTAGAAGAGTTTGGTTTGATCTCCATTCTGTAAGATTACATGATGAACTAGCTAGCTAGTAAATAATTGCGTTAGTTTTAGAATAATAAAATAGAATTGGTTATATTTAATTGTGTTAAGTTTAGAACAATAGAAGTGGCCATGCCACCGGGTCCCCGTGGCGGCGAGCCGGGATATATGGAGAGCGAGGAGATGGCGTCACTTGCCAAGGGGAGTGTGGCCGCACCCTGAAGGACACCGCACCCCCTGATCGATCTCGCCTATTATAGAACAAAGAATCAAAGATGACGGATCAAATGAACACACATCTTCATATATTATATCGTCTATGCATAACTTTTATATATGAGGAACTATATAGCTGCTTCGTCCAGCCCAAGATAGCCTATGAAAATATAGATTTGGCCCTACTCAATAGGCCTAAAAACTCCTTACACTACTTTTAGCCCTCACCTTGAGGTGTTTCTGGATCCGTCGCTGTAGCTGCTTATAGTAGTGGAGTAAGTGTAGTCCCTGCTCTTCTATGTGCTTATTGTTCCTGTTATATTATAGATATACTAGTCCCTCAACCCGTGCTGCCGCACGGGCTAATAACTTGAAGAGATATATGCATTTGAAACTTGTATAAAAACATTATTAGGTTCAATAACTTTCCCTTCTCTCAAGTTGGTCATATTCTGACACAATAATCACATATTTATATACTTTCTAATATGCATCCAATTATGTACTATAGTAAACAATTGATGTATATAATTTTCTGCTCCTATATATATATGTAAAACTGGATTTTATTTTCTTATTTTGTTGTGGTAGTATTTAATACAATTACTCTATCCACTTTTCCATCCCCATTCATATTGCATCACACAACTCCAGACCTCAAGTATTTTTGACATCTATGTTTTGTTGATATCTCTCATGTGTTTACCAAAAATATATTTTATTTTCCGTATTTGCTAGTTATAGACTTTTGTTGCAGATTACTCTGTATGCTTTCCCATTACTCGTATTTTTAAAAATTGCACTGCATTACCTCGTGCTCCTGTAAACATTTTACCCCTTTTAATGAAAAAAAAAAGATTTGGGGGGTGTTTCCCCACTGAATCCTTCAAAAAAAAATTGCACTGTATTCATATGTGCACGACCTATGTTATGAAATCTGAATTATGTATTAGGGAGAAACGCCATGCATATGAGTTACTTTTTTTCTATATTAACAACACATAAGTGAAATAAGTGAATAATTGAGAATGTTTTTTATAGATGTTTGCAATTTTTTTAGAGTATGATAGATGTAGATTGTTTACAAGTAGTACTACCTTACATTATCTATTAAAAGGGTTACTTTTTATTAAAAAATTAGGGGTTACTTTATATCATCTTTTTTTCCTAATCACATACTCCATGCATCCCAAAAATAAGTCTCAATCACACACATTTGAATGAGTCAACCAATCTCAACCTTTTAGTGAATATAAACAGAAAAGTATTAATATTTATGATACCAAATATTTAGATGAATATTAGGAGAGCTACTTTAGGCTACTTTTACATAATGGTAGTGACGATAATTTGGATCAAGATTTAGTGTAGTTAGTTTAGACTACTTTTTAAAGTGTAGAGGTTTATGACTATTAACTATAAAGAAAATATAGATCTAATCACTATTATGGTCAATGATAATATAGTCCACCAAATACGTATAATATAAATAACATGGAAAAAACACTCCAGTACGCCTTGTCCATTATATTGTTTTCTTTCAAAATACCATATTTTTATTAATTATAAGGGAACTGAATGCCAATAAGCAATGATGATGTAATTTGTGCTTTCCCTCAAATAGAATCGAAAACTATATTATTAGTAAATGCTAGAGTGGACATTTGCATTTAGAGTCGAACTTAACCTGTATGGAGTCATCACATGGCATGACCCAGCAACACCTTGAGCAGATCGAAACACTTCTCTGTCACCTGAGTACTTGATAAGGCAACCAAGAGAGCATATTTTTCTACGGTGCAGCTTGGTACTCATCCATGATCCATGAATGTCCCTACGTGGTTTAATTGTTGACGACGTAGACACGGATCGATGAGCGCTTGTCACACTCAAAGTTTCCTACGTCCACCTGCTAGCTGATGGAGGACAATAGGTTGAACCACTGAATGCGTTTCTACATCAGCTCGTTGGTGATCTCTAGAACAGAGTATAGAATATCAAACAACAACGAACTAATTAAAGAGGAGATCGAGCAACAACAGACCTAGATGGACTCCAACTTCTGCACGATTCAACCTCGGTGAAACCAGCGCCGTGGCTCGGGCGCCGCCAGTGGCCGAGCTAGGGTTTGGTTCTGACTTCTGAGCGCCGCCTCTTGGGTGGTGAATCTCGGCATCTCGCCCGTCACGCTGCAGCGGCGACTGTTCGACGGCGATATTTTGGGTATTTCGTATTCTTACCGGTGATGGGATAATATGTGATTTAGATGCATGCAAATATCGTCTCAAGATGGTCTCCGTAGTAATTGAACCATATCGTTTTTATTAAGATTTATTTTAGATTTTTGCAACCGCATGGGTGGAGGTGTATTTAATTAAGGTGTCTTTTAATAATAATTTTATAATGGCAGTTGTGGGTAATTTTGTAGAAAAAAAAAAATAGATCTAATGGCTATCGTTGTTAGAGTCATTTGGATTGATGGTTAGATGTTTCTGATTATTATGAGAATTTCTAGCATTTATCTTTTTTTTCTAGCGTCTGGTGAGAATTAATGTGGAGCCTCCAATTAGTAATAGTAAGATGGGTGTGATTAGTGACTAATTTGTACATAACCCTTATTTTCGTGGATGCCAACGCCTCCATCCCAAGACTCAAATCACTGTTCTAAGAATAGTACCACGCCCAAGCCATTCGATCCATCCCTCACAAATCGCAGCTGTCTATGTCGCAGTCCTTCACCCTCTCTGCGAAGCTTCTCGCGGAACCACACCCACATTGTGATTTCTTCGAAGCCTTGGTGCCATATTTGCCACGGGAGCACCGGAGCTTTTAAGGCCTGCCCGTCCTATGAGCAGATCCTATATTACATCATACATATTTGCGAAAAGTATATAAACAAACTTCATATATAAATTATTGGCGACCCAACATGATTATGAAATGAGACTTTATTTAATTTCTATATTAATGTCGAAATACATCATGCATGGCATCCTGCTACAACCATAGCCAGTCAATATCTATTTTGCGCACAAGATGCGCTGGCAACCTCCATTAACACAACGGCCCTGAATGATGCAAGCTGCATATGGGCATCGAAATCCATCGGCTTTGAAATCTGCTTTAGCGTTTTCCTGGCAAGTTTTGGGATCACATTTACCCTGGGGCGGGATGCTTTTAGACTGACAATTCTTCTTGACGGCTACAACATCTGTAAAGAACACAAGTGGGAAGAATAGAGAATAACATTCAGTGATCTACTATATATTCGAGTTGCTGAAACAATGAACTACAGTAAGAGAACAAGAAATTAGTGGTGTCATACCGGAAGCCATAGCAATCATGAGAAAGGCAACTGCCATGAGCATAACCATGTCAGCCCTCCTCATCTTATTAGCTAGATTTGTTTACTCTGGCTGTGGCTGCCTAATTTAACTTGTGAATGTTTGTGATGGTGAACAAACGGGATGGCATGCATTTATATACTATAATGTGCCATCACTGAAAAGTGCACAATAGATTAGTTCTAAAACTGGACCACACAGTTCAAACCATATTAATAGTAATCATTATTAGTTGCATTGATTTGGAGTAGAATGAAATTGGTTAAATTAATTGTGTTATTTTTAGAATAATAGAGTAGAATTGGTTATGATTAATTGCGTTAAATTTAGAATAATAGAATAGGATTGGTTATAATTAATTGTGTTAATTTTGTGTGGAAAAAATTTTAGAGCTTTGTTTTAGTGTTAGAAGGTATCAATGCTACTTTATTTCAAGTAGTTTTTGCTGATAATTGATTTGACACAAGCAAATAAAAAAAACTACAATTATATAGTGTAGACTGTAAAGTATTTGTACTATATTTATAGAAGAGAGAAGAAAAAAATCAAGACTACAAGTTTTATTTGGACTTCAAATCTACGATACCCAAGGTAATAAATAGTTTTAAACTCTATTGTAGAGTCTGCATATTGTTGTGAGCATGAACTTTTAAATTTTTTGGGTCAAACCTTTGAAATGGAATTATAAAAAGTTTTATCATTGGGTCATATTGGATGCATTTGGGTATAAGAGCAATTGATTGGACATTAATCATCTTGCATTGGGATAATTTGGACCTGGATTTTTTTTGTTCAATTGGATTTTGTCCATATGGATTTGAATATTAATCCCCATCACATTACCACCTCTAGCCTCTCGTTGCTTGGCTCGAGGAGTTGGCACTTTGACCAAACTGATGGAAGATGTATAGGGAATCCAACAACCAGTGTGGACGGCTGTGATGACTTGGTTGTAGTCAATGCGAGTCCGAAAGGGGCACGACGTCCGTTCACGTCTCCACGGTTGGTGGCGTTCACGTCCCCACGGTTGGCGGCGCCGGCGGAACCTGACCCGGACTCGATTCGGTCACGACGCCTCTTCTTCTTCTATAAATAATGCCGTATAGCAGTTGTTTACATCGGCACTTTCCCCGGTCGTCGTCGTCCCATACGTACGTGCAAGACAGCAATCAGCAACCGCTTCGTCCCGTCGGCCGGCCGTCGCGTTCGTGGGCATGCAGAGGAGAGACAACGACGACGGCATCATCAGCAGCATGGACAGGATCCTTGCCATGTCTCTCGCCGGCACGGGGCCAGGCAACATCTTCGGCCCGGGCATGAGCGCCGGCGCGCTGGAGAGCTTCGCCCGCGAGAAGGTGCGAGCCAAGGCGGCGGAGGGCAACAGCAGCAGCAGGGGTGGTGCTGCAGGTGCAGAGGCCGGTGGCACAACAAGATCGGCATCGGCGGCGGGGAGTGGCGGGAAGGGCGCCGCCGAGAAGGAGGCGAACAATGGCGCAAGCCCGAGCCTGACGCGGTCCTGCCCCTGCCTCCGTTGGACGACCAGAGGTTCTACTTCGTCGACGCCGTCGTCACTCCGTACTGACATTCACGGCCGCGCCGCCGTGATAGGTTCTTGGCGAGTTTTTGTTTCGACAAGATGGGAAGGAAACCATCTTTGAAACAAATTATGATTGCCGTAGAGGGTAATTTTCTTTGTTTTAGGAGTTGAGAGAGACCATTGGATTTGAATTTAGTCTTTTTTGGGGGCGGGGGGGAGGGGAGTTATTTTTTTCCAACCGGGGTTACCCATTTCCATTAAAGATAACGGAAATACAAGCATTTAGAGTTTAGACAGACTCAGAACCTGACAGTAAAACGATGATCACACGTCATCGATACAGCACCCTCTAAACCTGACCAACATCTACCAAGCGATCGTTATCACTACCAACCTGATAAGAAAGATCTAACAGAACTGACCCAGCAAACCTGACATGATCGATACCTCGCATCAAACAAAAAATAGAACAACGGACAGCCATCTAACATACTGTACTGAAACCATCTTATTACAAAACAGAGTATCTCTCATACAGAGTTTTAAGAGCTCTGGTGTTTACTGGTCTTCAAAAACTCTTTGTCCTGGCTTTCAGAATCTGCTCCTCCACTGCTCTCACATACTTGACTTCTTGTCAGTTTGTGGTATCCTCAGAATCCATGTTCCTGTCTTGAAGTAAGATTTGGTTCACCTCACGATCAGTCTGCACTGCCAATAGCTTTTTTGCAATCTTCAGCATGGTATTAGCACCCTCCACCCATTGCTCTTTGTCAGACTCAATGTATAGTCCTGACCAATATATCATCAAAGCATGAGCGTGACAAAATACTTCCAAAGGATTTTTCACAATTATACCATCAAACACAGCTTTATTTCTACACTTCCATAATGCCCAGCAAATTGCAGCTACTCCACCAACATGAAAAAATTTTTTCCAGCTTTAAGCCAGACATCACACCAGGTCCAACATTGTTCTAAGTTTGAAGGAATATTATTAGCATTGAAACAATTGGCAATTACTGCCCATACAATTTTTGCAAGAGGACATTGAAAGAATAAATGTGGAATGGTTTCCACATCATCACAGAACATACATGTTACATCTCCCAGCCAATTTCTTTTTCTCATATTATCTTTTGTTAAGGTTGCATTATTGGCCATAATCCACATAAACATCTTAATCTTTTCAGGTATTTTGCTTTTCCAAATGTTAGAGAAAGATTTTCCAGAATTAGAACTAGTCAAATGCTCATACATAGATTTAACAGTATATTTCCTTTTTTACCCAGGGACCAAATTACAACATCATCAGCTGTATTTAAATGAAAAGCATCAATATCATTCACAATACTTTCCCAATCAGATCTCAGTCTACCAAACAGCCATCTACGAAAAGTAACATGCATGCCTGATTTAACATTTTCAACAGTAATGTTCTTATTTTCAGCTAAAATGAACAATTCAGGGAATTTGTCACACAAAAGACATATCATATAACCATTTGTCCTGCCAAAAACCTGGTCAAATTCCCTCTACCAACTTTCACCCCTCTACCTTGTAAATAAATATCCTTTATTTTAAGTAAATCACTCCAAGCAGGGGAGTCATCCAACCTATGCTTGACTGTATGAATATTTTTTCCTCTAAGGTATTTAAATTTGATAATTTCCTGCCAAAGGCCCTCTTCATTTTCTAATTTCCACCACCACTTGCACAACAAGCTTATGTTTATCTTTCTTAAATCTTTAATCCCTAGACCCCCTTTTTTTCTTGCTTTTACACACTATCTCCCATTTTACAAGATGATATTTTCTTTTGAAACTACCCCCTTGCCAAAAAAACTTCTTCTCTGTTTTTCCATTGACCCTATAACTGTCTTAGGTAGAGCATATACTTATTACATATGATACATAGGTGTGTTATTCAGGCGGAACCTATCAATTCTTTTCTACCAATACCATTGACATAAGCCCACCTTGCCATATATCTAATTTTTTATCACCCTTCTCAATAAGTGGTAACCAATCACATACTTTTTAATCTGCTAGGACTAACTGAACTCCCAAGTACCGATAGGAAAACACCCCACCTGGCAGTTAAAAATTTCAGCATACTTGATTCCCCATTCTTCTTCATCATTAATCATATAGATTTCACTCTTGTCAAAATTGATTTTCAACCCAGCCAACATTTCAAACATATATAAAAGAAGTTTCATATTCACAGCATTATCCATCCCATGTTTTAGAAAAATAATGGTATCGTCAGCGTATTGTAATATCACCACACCTCGTGGTATGATGTGATCAATCAGCCCAATCAATCCATTTTCTTGAGCTTTATGTACCATCCTTGTTAAACAATCTGCCACAAAGTTGAACAGAATAGGAGACAAAGGGTCCCCCTGTCTGACTCCTTTGTAACTCTTGATATAGGGACCAATTTTGTTATTAATCTTTACACTAACCGTCCCCCGGACACTACTTGTTTTATCCAAGTACACCACTCTTCTCTAAATCCTCTTTTTCAAGACATGTAAACAAAAAGATCCCATTTCACCTTATCGTAAGCCTTTTCAAAGTCCAGTTTTAGGACCACTCCTATTTCCTTTTTCCTTTTGGTCTCATGCAAAATTTCATGTAAACACATTATTCCAGAAGTAATATTCCTATTTTTCATAAATGCTGTCTGGGTACAATGTATCAACTTATCCACAACTTTTTCAATTCTTAAAGTCAAAGTCTTGGTTACCAACTTGTACAAGCAATTAAGCAAACATATAGGTCTAAACTGTTGTATTCTTGCAGCATCACATACTTTAGGCAAAAAGTGTGATAATTCCATAATTTAGCCTGCTTATATCCATCTTTTTGATTATAGAAATCATCAAACATGTCAAGAATGTCAGTTTTTAATAATTTCCCAACACTTTTGGTAAAACTCTATAGGTATTTTGTCGGCCCAGCAGCCTTGTTATGATCCATTTGATCAAGTGCTTTTTTAATTTCTTTTTTCAGAAAAAGGTCTACATAAAAGATCATTGTCCTGTTCATTAACATGTGGAATGTTATTCCACAAATCATCATCAATAATCACATCATGTTTTATAGGAGGACCAAACAAATCAGCATAATATTCGAAGCATGCTGTAGCAAATTATCATCACCCTCTATAATTATTCCATCATTATCAAAATTGAGGATAGCATTTTTTCTTTTCCTCCTACTAGCACACTTGTGGAAAAAAAAGCAGTGTTTGTATCCCCATTAGCAACCACTTTTCATGACTCCTTTCATACCAATAGGTTTCTTCTTTTTCTAAACTTCTAAAATTTTCTCTTAAAAGCCATGCTTTTCTATCAATTTGCTCTTCGCTTAACCCAGAGATTCCTCAAATTCCTCCAGTTTTCTCAATTCTTCATGATAAGATTTCCTTAACTTCCTCTCTTCCCTTGTAAATTGAAACCCCAACCTTTAAAATATTGCTTTATTAGTTTTAACTTTTTGTTGGATTTTATCCAAACTGGATTTTGCTCGCATGGTCTTTTCCAAATTTCTTCCACCTTTTTTAGTAGAATTCTGGTACTGAAAACCAATTCAATTCAAATCTAAACTGAATATGTGGTATTTTTTGCAGCTATCCCCTGAAGAAATGATCAATGGATTATGGTCTGAAATTTCCCTTGGTAGCTTTTTGACCACGTTGTTAGTAAAAAGATCTTCCCATTCCTTATTAACAAGAATTCTCGTCCAATTTTTCAAGAACTGGGGATCTTGGTTGTTAGACCAAGTGTAAGTTCCCCAGTCATTTCCAGCTCTTGCAATTCATAAAAACTGAATTAAGGCATTAAACACAGTGTATATATCTTTGCACACCCCTCTTGGGCATTTTTCATGTGAAAACCTAATAAAATTGAAATCACCTCCCACAAAATAAGGTTCATCGGAATTTGCACGTAACCGGATAACTCTCGCTAAAAATTCTAATTTGTTTTCCTCCCGTGCAGCTCCGTGAGACCACTATTAAATTCCATTTCCTTTTAATCAATTTGTCCCATAAATTTATCTCAGAAATGTATTCTCCCCTCAAAAAAAGCCCCCTACATCAAATCTTTTCGATAAGATCCCCACTAAAATTCCTCCCGACTTCCCTTTAGAGGGATTCCAAAGCCATATGTAGCTTCTATCATAATCAAATTGTCTTAGTAATGTATCGGTACATTCAACAATCATTGTTTCTTGAATGCCCATAAAATGAAACTTGTATTCAGAAATAAGATTTTTGAGAAAGGTAGAGACACCGGTTTTCCCCGATGCCTCTACAATTCCAAATTAATCCACTTAACATTGATTTTTTTTTTTCCTTTCTTTTTTTGACTCCATTGGAATAACTTGATTCCCTGGGTCAGCTAGAACTTGCTCTTTCAAAGATTTTTTTCTTCCCCTTGGGGATATTTTAACTTTCTTCTTTCCAGAACCAACTTTCTTTTTGCTTTTTTTTCGATATTCCAACAAATCATCAAATTCCTCATTCTCATCTACCTCCTCATTTTCTGGAATCAAAATACTTTCGGGATCAAAAACTTCAATCTCGGATATGACAGATTTATTTTTGTTATTTTTATGTATAAATTATTCCTAGCAATTTCCAAATCCTTGACTAAATCAAAACTATCAAAACTATCATTAATGGGAATAACACCCATGCATTTCACAATCTTAGATAAACTATCATTATTCATCTCAGTAAAAAAGAGCTTTGGGCTTTTGTGTTACCTTCCAGATTTCTTTTGCATGCCATAGCAAAGATTCTTTTCTTGAGTAGTCAGCGACACATCCTTCTTGAGTCTTTCACTCCTCCTCTTCTCTTCAAATTGTACCTTGCTTCACACAGTCATTATCTTCTCGAAGTTTCTTCCTCTTCTGCGTCTTGTATCTTCTTCCCCCATCACAACACTGGCATTTTCAACTATGGTAATAGTGCTTTCTTGAGAAGTGTGAAAGCACTCTTCTCCTCCTCCTTTGTGACTATCTCATTCATCGATTCATCTTCTTTATCCTTGACAAGGTCTTGTGTTTTGATTAACTTCGGTACCTTTTGTTTTTTTCATGATCTCCCTCATTAACTTGCTTGTATCTTATTACTAGCTTCCTCACCAATTTCCATTCTCCATATTTGATGTTCTTCCTCTCCTTCAGCTTGTTGAACCTCCTGGCTAGCCATTCCTTCATGTTGACTCTCTTGAGTATTCACAACTTCCATACCAATGGCTTTCAGTTTCGACTCATAGATTCTTCCCTCCTCGGAATACTCAAAAAGCTTCTGGTATATCTACTTTTTTTCAGCTATTGGCTCCTTCTCACCAAGTACCCACCTCAAACATGTTGATTCCGGGGAGCACATTACCCTTTGTTTCAACTCTTGTCTTGACAGAGCTGCCAATTACATCTTCTACTGATTTTTTCTTGAGTTTTGTCTCGCTCACCTTTAGATGCCTCCCCTTTCCACCCTTCTTCCTGTGTTGTACCAATTTTGCCACTCACTGATTTGTTGATCTGAGTAAAATTACTCCCTCCATCACCTAGCTGCTTATCTGTTCCAGTAGTTTGCTGTTTCCCAGAGTAATTAGCCCCACTGCCTCCTTGCTTACTTGTTCCAGCAAGCATTTGTTTCCCAGTCTGTCCACCCACAGTCTCTTGCCCTATATCAGCCCTTGTCTTCTTAGGTGGTGGTTCACTGTCATTGATTTTGATCCCAGCAGATGGATTCCTGTTATTTTGTTCTTCCTTAACTTCCCTTTCAAAGGTAAAGTCATGTTGCACCATACCCAGATAAGCTTCAAATTGTCTTAGGCACCTTCATTACATCTCTGCAGGCAATCTTCACTCTCACAAATTCAGCTTTATACCTTGTTTTCTCATCTATCTCCATGGTTCTTCCTACCAAACCTCCAACCATAGCAATTGTCTTGATTGATCTCCGATCCGCAGGAATGTCCCCCACTCCGAACCGTGCCTGCTTTGTAGTTGCTTTTAGCCCCTTTCTTGCACTCCAAAGCTTCAACCTTCATCATAGCATCCACTACATTCATAGCTAATGCTCTTGGTTTTTCCCATTCTTTCGTAGATCTAGCACTTGGGAACCTCATCACAAATCGTTCCCTTCTACAGCCCCTGGCATTCCACTTCCAGTTAGATGAACTCTCCAGATAAGTGAATTCCTCCTCAACTTGCTTAGCAGTAGCACTCCCATGCAGGATTCTAATGATGCCAATGCATTCCTTATCTTTAGACATCCTTGGATCAGAGATTTCCTCAATGTAGAAGAAACTTTGATCTTCTACCCGAGCTGCACATAACTCCGGGACAAAGATTCCATGGGACACACATCTTGCAATCATATGTGGTATGATTGTTGTATCCACAAATCTCACACTTATATCTTCTGCAATCTCTTGTCGGTGGTTAGTCAGCCCCACGGATCTCACATGGGATTCTCCTTGGTGGTGGATTACCAACCTTTGATTACCTTGAGGATTTGCCCCACCCTGAATTTTCGTCTGGTTGATTGTCCGTTGACCGCTCGATCCCCAATTTCTTCCTGATTTGACTTCTCCTCACCCTCATGTACAGCTTGTTCCCACTTCTCATTTGATTTCCCTGAACCCTCCGCTTGTGAATCAGCCTTGGAACCTGACTTGCCTTCGCGGGTATCACAGCTTTCTCCCCGAATGACCGGATCCTTGCGCGCCCCAAGTAATTGTGAAACCGATTTCCATCTCCATTCCCCGACCATAATTGCTCCATCTTCCTCCTCCCCCGACCACCCCCTCCCCATCCACCCCCATCTCCCCAGCCCCTGTTGCCATCACCACTCCATCCCCGCCCGTCACGACCTCGATTCATCTTAATCACTACCGTTGGTGCAACCTTGATTCCTCACCACAGATGCAAATGTCTTCACGGGCGATTTCCAGAAGTGACCTACTTAATTTGGCTAGGTATTTGGTGTTGTGGGTTGTGGAGGGTAGGGGTGGCGGCGGCTTAGGGTTAGGATCAGGTGGTAGGTGGTGATCTGGAAGAGAAATTTACGTGATATGGGAACTCAAGTTTTCTCCAATTGCAATCCAATCCCTGCCTAGATCATCGCCCGGCGTGGATCAATCGATGGTGGTCGTCCCCGAGAATACCTGGTACAATCTGTACCTTAGGTGGAGGGCGAAACCATGGTCGCCGACGGTTCGGGCCCTTGTTCCGGCGTTGTCCAACTTCCTCCTCTACCATCCACCTCTCTCACCTCGACACTTTGGCTCCTCCCCGAGAACTCCATTTCAGAGAGATTGGAATGGCTTTGAGCTTGACTTCCTCCCTCCCTATAGCTTCAAATGGGATGTGTGGCTGCTCGGACTTGCCGACGAATCTCCCCGATGTGATATTCACTGGAAATTTCGTTCCCCTCGATTTCCCTCGTCCGCTATGCGCAGCACCGCAATGGTCGGAAAAATGAACTCATACTCCGAAACGGACTCGCTACTCCCGCCGAGCATGTGGTAGAACGCGAGGGAGTTCTCGCTAGGGGTATGTGTGTGGTGGTATCCGCGCGATGGTGGCGGTGGTGGCCGCCGCCGGTGAGGAAGGGGGAGGGAGGCGGAGCGGAGCGCAGCAGAGAGAACCGCCATCAAATCTCATCTCCCGCATATGGCCCGGCCTATCTATTTCTCTTCTTTCCTGCTTGATTGATTCGTCTATAGATGGAGAAGGAATCCGGGGGGTGTAGTGGATTTGAGCAAGAAACTTGAACTATGTTTTTTTTTTCTCGAGAAACAGAAGCTTGGACAACTTGTGTTTAAAACCGTGCTGCAGAACCGATTGCAGCAGGCCCAGCCCATGAAGCTGGGCTGCTGCTTCACCGGTGGAGTGCAGTGGGCCTCCAGTATGTAAAAATATCGTGCAGATCCCATCACATCACGCCACATACTGTCACGTCAAGAATCTCGCGGCACGGCTTCCGCGTGCGTGACACTGACACATAAGCCAAGCCGCAGATGCACCGGGCGGGCGTCCAGGCTCTTTCTCCTGGACTCCGACTCCGTCTCCTGCACGCGCGCGCGCGCGTACCCCGGTCGCCGTGCCAGCTGAGACCCCTTTGCACGTGCCAACTCGATCGAAGTCACCTGGCAGTAGGCACGCACAGAGACCGAGCTCAGGCGACGCGGCGCCCCCACGACCGAGATCAGAGCAGCGACGGCGATGGACAAAAGCTGGTGACGTCGATGGTCTTCTGTGAGACGCCGCCCGTGGACTTGGCACACGGCACGGGCGCTAATAAGCTAGCGGCGGACGCCCGGGCCGCCGGCAACGTGTCCAGGCCGAGGAGGACGAGACGAGACGCGAGACGGCTCCGCGAGCTCGATCGGTGCAGGGGCCGGCGTTGGATGGACTCAACTGCTTCCAAATTGGTGATACGCAGTGGGACGGGACCCGGCCGGCGCACTGATGATTGGAGTAATAGTATTTGGTTCATACGTTGCTCCGAGTCATACGATTATCCTGTGGTGTAATAATATTCTTCATCAAATCTTGAGTTAGCACACGCACGCAGAGAATGGAAAGTGTTGTCTACTAGATCTAGTCCTCCCCACACGTACCCAATCCTATCTACGAAAAGGCAAGAATCTGCAATCAAAAAGGAAATCTGACCACTGACCTGACCTCTTCTGCCGTCCGGGGACGACGTGCGACTGCAACTTTGCGACTTGCGACAAGGCAGCAATTGCCGAGCACGAGACGACCGGGACTGGACTGTCTCACTGCCGCGTCGGCGTCTGGATAAAGAAAGAACACGGCATCGGCATGTGCGTGCCCTCGTTGGGGTTGATTCAAGCGAACAGGGACAAACCATGCCTAGCATTTAGCAACTAGCATGCTATGCTGGGTATTCTTAGCTCTTTCTGGTACAATACCCGGCGCTTAAAGATTATTATTAGTGTGATGAAGCTCTGAATTTAGTAGGCGACTTAATTGAGATTGTGGGTTCACTTTACGACACTGCAAAGATACAAGTACGAGCCAATAGGCCAGGTCTACTATATTTTAGTTGGCGAGGAGACACGTAGCACAAGCAACTAGGTAGCCAGGGGGGAGGGACGGGCTCGACGGCTCCTCCACGGAGGCAATCTTTCTGGAGGGAGACACGACACTGGACATCGATCCTCCATACTCCTACGCATGGCGGTGACTGCTGCTGGCGTTTGGCGAGTGGCGAGCACCGAGCGGATAGACACGAACCACATGGGTGGGTGAGTGAGTGCCGGGGCGAGTCATCCTCCACCGGGAGGGAGAGGGGAGGGGCAGGTTCAGAGACACAGCGCAGTGGCCTGGCCGCCAGCCGGCCGCCCGGCCTTTGCCGTCCCCGTTCAGTCAAGCCGGTGGGGTGCTGCGGTGCGGCTGCCTGCGCGCATCCGATCCGGCGCCATCCAAGTCAACACACGAGGCGAAATGGGGAAAAATAACAGGGCAAAAGGCCGTATGGGGTGCACGTACGTACTGAACCACACGCGTTCGTTGATCGTCTCTTTAGACCATGCCTACACGCACCCGGTTGGCTCCGCATGTTGTAACCATTTGATTTGACTACCGGAACATTCACCGCCCCCGCCGGCTATGACTTTTCGTCCAAGGCAGCTTTTGCCCCTTCTAAGCTACGTACAGTGCTAGTACGCCTAGTATGGTCAGATCGGGCTGTACCGTCGCCATCGACCTGGAACACAGGTCGGCGGACCAGCGCTGAAAACCTTATCCGTAGACCAGTGTGGATAATTGTTAGTTTTTCCTCCAAAACAATGTTGATGGACTGGACTACCATCAACACTAGTAGTCCTGATTGAGCCCCTGTTTGGTTCCCATAAGTCGGGTAATTTATTAAGTCAAATGACTAAAAATTAGTGACTTATAAGTCATGTCTGTTTGGTTGCAAGTGACTTATAAGTCAGAATGGAAAAGAAGAGAAAAACGAAAGTGACTTATAAGTCGATAAAAATAGTTACAAGTGACTTATAAATTCCTAATGTTTAGTAAAATAAGTCACTTATTTTAATTTTTGACATCGACTTATGAATCCAAACAGACCACGATTACCGCTTGCCGGACCGCGGCAAAAGAGGGCAAACATCCACGATTCCACGACCCAATACCGCCCTGCCGACCTAAGGTGAACCAAACCGACAGCAGTCCACCACGGCCCCGACACGCCACGAGAACTTCGCCCGGCGGCGGCTTCGGGCCCTTGTCAGCTGCCGACGGTAATGCGATGCGACGCGACGCGGCGCGGCGGCACCTCGGGCAATACCCAACCACCGACGGACCCCACGGCACCTGGAACCCCACCAAGCTCGGCACCCCTGCTGCTCAAGGCCACCTCCAGCCGCCTCGTTTCGCCGCCACGCGATCTTGTCGTTGTTTTCATAAATAGTTTTCTCCTGTTGCAATGTTTTTCATAGTTTTTTTTTTCTCTTGTTGGAATGTAATACGCATTTGCTAGTAATATTAGGTATATAATTGAATCTATCTTAACAATAAACATATCTAGAGATACAAATGTCGCTAGTATTTTCACGGAACTATTCAAACTTAATTCACATTGCGCTAGTTAAATAAGAACATAAATTAATTTACATAGCGACAGGTAAATAGGAACAGAAGGAGCAATTCCACAAGAGCCGGAACAGCTGGTTCAGAGGGGTTGGAGCCCTGTCATTCAGAGCTGCGTCAGATGGAAAATCAGTTCTGGCGTGGCAATCAAGTTACATGTTTCGACCAATGGAAAACCATTTGCCAGCTACTAATATCTTAGTTGACTACAATTGCACCGGGAGGGAGAGGGGCAGGTTCAGAGACACAGCGCAGTGGCCGCCAGCCGGCCGGCCGGCCTTTGCCGTACCCGTTTAGTCAAGCTGGAGCCGGTGGGGGTGCTGCGGCTGGCTGCGCGCATCCGATCCGTTCCGGCGCCGTCCAAGTCGACACAGGAACCGATTCCATTATGCCTTACAGTATGTGATTTGTCGCAAACTTTTGTAAACAATACACCTACATAACACCTCCAAGCAATACGCCGGCCGGCTGTATCTTTAAGCGCACGAGGTGACACGGTAGGCAAGGAAGAGGCATAGCTCGAGGTGCTCCACAGGCAAGGCACGTTCGCAATCCTTGTCGAGGGTGACATGCACGACACTGCAGAGCAATAACATACTCCGCACGTCCATGTCCAAGTCAACACAAGAGGGGCAAAAGGACCCACTCTTCTTTCTGGAAAAAATAACAGGCAAAAAGGCAGTTGAGTTGATCCTTTCTTTCACCGTGACTCGGTTCGACGACCGGAAAGCTCACAGACTCAGATTCGGTGACATTGCTATAGCATGTCAACCTGTGACGTTCCTTGAATCTGAGTCCAAAGCTCACCGCCCCGCCCCGGTTGTGTCCTTTCGTCCAAGGCAGGTCGGCGGACCGGCGCCGAACGTAGAACAGTCTCGATAATTGTTTTTTTCCTCCAGGTTGGACGGACTACCACGAACAGTCTCGATTGATTGCCGCCTTGCCCGTCGCTCGCGCCCCGGTCTCAGCAGCAGTCCACCACGTCCCGGTGCCTCGCACCCGGTGGACACGCCACGAGGAACTCGCCGGCCGCCCTGTCTGCTGCCGACCACACGGCACACCCGGGCGGTGGAGTGGCCTGCCCCAATCCTCCTACCGACGCACCCCGGCCGCCGCGCCACCTGAAACCCCTCCAAGTGTCGCCCCGCTCCTGCCCTTGGTCACCACCAGCCGCCACGTCTCGCCGCCGCGAGATTTCTTTTGTCCGAACTGGCTTGACCGGCTCCGCTCAGCGTCAGCTACGCGCGGTCGCTCGCGTCGGGGTCAGCGGCTCAGCACGCGTCACAGCCACCTCCTCACCTCACTTGTTGCCGCGTCGCTTGCCTGCCGTGTACGAGTCGGCCTTGGACCGCGTCCGCCAACGAAGGAACTTTCCCTGCCGCGCGCGCCACGGCTCCCCGTTCCAGTCCACCCCGAGTCCACCGGCGGCTGCCCCCATCCTCCCTCGTCCCTTCTCCCACGCGGACAGACACGGCTCCCTCCTTTCTTTAAAACCCCCAAGCACCGTGCTGAGCAGCAACAGCAAAGGCAAGCCAGCAACCAGCAACCGCGCACACACCAGACGCAACTGCAAACCACCGAGGAGTCAGTCAGTCGGTCAGAGTTCGTTCAGTTCCCAAGAATCGAAAGGAGGAGCTCCATCCACATCCGATCCCCCTCTGCTACTGCCGTCTGACCATGGACAAGATCCTGGCTTTCTCCATCCTGAGCTCATCGCCGGCGGACATCTCCGCGCCGGGGCTCTTCTCCACGCGTCTGTCATGGCGAACCTCCGCCACCGGTAACCCTCAGCCTCAGCCTCAGCGTCAGCGTCAGCAGCCGGAAACGGCGGCGCCGAAGCAGGAGCAGCGTGGCTCATCGCGGGTCCCGGCACCGGCGCCGGAGCGCGAGCGGGAGGCAAGGCCGCGGTTCGCGCCGGAGTTCGACGGGCTCAACTGCTTCGAGTCCATCGTCTCCTTCTGAATTCCGGGGGCTCTCCGCCGTGTGACATGGCCGGTTCCCCATCTTGTTGAATTCGTTCAATTCCTCTCTTCTAATTTTGGGATGTCGTCGCTGAGTGAAAAGCGACGAGTAATCTGTACAGAGCTCATGTATACCGCGTCCTATTCAATGGATCATCATACGTTCGTTTGATTAATTAATTGAGTTTGTTATAAAGATTTGATTTGATGCGTCTTGGGTATTCCTTTGTTTCTTCTTACAAGATCCCTCGGAAGAGCAATTTTTTTTTTTTTTTGACCCAATTGGAAGAGCAAATTCGAAGTTGAATTTTAAGGGGGTTACCATGAACATGATCGCGTCATGAGTCTGCTCTGTTCATACTACTGATGATGGTTCTTCTCCTCTGAAAAGGAAAAAAAAAGAGGATATGAATTTGTTCTGTGCTGGTTGGAGGTCACATCAGCACATGGATGATTAGAGCACCATGGATCGGATTATCCATTCGAGCACGACGAATATACCATTTAGAATACTGTAGTAATAGTGCCAGCGCGTACACGCTACCCCGAGCCAGCCCCAGGTTTGAAATGGACGCATGTGCTGTCGTGGTATATTCGTGGATGAACAAGTTCATCCACGTTCATCCACGAACTGTGCACTCAAAATTGGAGTTGGAGACCATCTTCAATTTGGTTATGTTAGTATAAAGAATGCCAGAGGACAGTGACAATGTTCCTCTTGATAAGTGAATAGTTACTGTACTGTACAATACACGGTCTCAATTACTGAGACAATTAACTCACACACATAGTACGCTGATCGTTCATCGATCGATCAGCAATTCACCATGCTCAGATCAGACCAGAGTATAAGAATGTCGAGGGAAAAAAATAAAAATAGAATCAATGGTCACGCGGTCAACTCATCCGGGGCGTGTCGTGTCCGGAGCCGTGATGATTGGCAGGCTGAATTCATCAGTGCGACACGATGGTCTCGAAGCAATCGATCCCGTCGAACTCCGGCGCGAACCTCGGCGCCGTCGCCCTTCCAGCCGCAGCCGCAGCCGCTCTTCCTCCTCCTCCCGTCGCGTGCACTCCGCCGTCGCCGGAGCGGGAGCCTCGCTTCTCCTTGTCCTCCTCCTCCCGCTGCTGTCCCGCCGCGGTGGCGGCGGAGGCGGAGGCCTGCTGGGCGTCGACGCCCCTGCGCCAGGACATCCGCGCCCAGCTCCCGGCGAATCCGGCGCCAGCCGAGATGTCGGCCGGCGACGCGCTGAGGATCGAGAAGGCCAGCACCTTGTCCATGGGCGCGATCGAAGACAGAACCGGGCCGGCGGAAGGGGTTGGATGGAACGGACCGGAACGGAAGCGAAGTTGCTGCTCTCGTCACCAACTTTACACCGCCGCCGCGCGTCAAACGGTGGCTTGCGATTGATTGCTCAGGTGAGGTCAGGCAGGTGGTGAGGTCAGATTGGAATTTGGATTGGTTGCTCAAGGAAAGCGAGGCCGGCGGAGGGGATTATATACCCGTGGGCAGAGACAGGCGGAGAAGAGAAGCCAGCGAGGGAAGAAAAGCCATGGCGGAGGGAATCGCACTGGATTGCGGGGACTTTCTTGGCTGGATGGGTTCCAGAAGATTCGCGTGCGGAGATGAGATGAAGCCGGCGGGCCGGAGAAGGCGAGAGGCTACGCGACTCGTGCCGCACGCACGCCTGCCTGGATGCGGTCGCGTGGAAGTTACAACCGCCGTCCTCCTGCTCCTGTCCGCGAATTCCTCTGGTGGTGGTGGCGGCTGTGGCGTTGGCACGCCGAGTTGCCGGTTGCCGGTTACCATTCCAAATCAGGCGGGCGCCAGCCCTGTGCGCCTCCCGTGTGTGTCTGAACTGGCCTGACTCACGCACGCACGCACGACACGTGTGTACGGGCAGTGTACTCGTGGTAGGGTCGACCTAGTACTATACTCGTATAGTATACGGTTCAATACGGTCTGTCACGTTGTCACGTTTTGAGAGCTAAGTTAGGAATGTGGACAGGTAGGGGTGTGTGTGTAATGGGCTGCAAACTGCAAGTAAAACATGTGCTGACTTGATTGGGCTACGTAGTAACATGGTTGGCCCAGCAGCGCTTGTGTTCTTTTGGCTAGATCGAGAGCTCAAACAAAGTGCCAACGTGGAGGTATTTGATCACTTTGTCCTTTGAATTCGATTAGGACATCAAACGATCAATTTACAGTTGGTTTAGCATAATACGTGGTGAACCAAAAATACATTATAGATAATAATGGGGATGGGTACGTGGAGGTCGCGGATTGTAATCCCGTCGGCCACGTAATGCGTGATTTTTGCACGAGAAATGCCGCGAAGTTGTGACTTGTTAAACCTATGTTTCAATATCCCAATTTTGAATCGAAAATGTCATGGAAAACTATGTTTCAATATCCCAATTTTGAATCGAAAATTTTCAAACAATTGCATCGAACATAGAGTCGGTTGACAACTTCTTAAACCGAGTCAACCAACGGTGACAAGTATTTTAGGGGACGGGTCAGTAATGCCTCTCAACGTTGACGGACAAACTAACACCCCGGGCCGCATTTAAACCGTGTGCAGCAGTAGTATGATGGCGACCCTAGCTACACCGAGTGCCCCACGTGTCGTGCTCCCCGTCCCCGCGCTGTCACCACCATGTCCGTGTGGGGCTCGCGCTGATTTGAGCGCCAACGCCACAGCCGCCCGACCAGCCGAGGATGGAAAGGAACATGCGCGGACAGGAGGGCGGTTGTAACTTCCACGCGACCGCAGGCAGGGCGTGCGTCACGAGAATCTCCTCGGCTCTCGCGTTCGCTTCGGCCCGCCCGGTTTCCGCCGAATCTTCACGGACCCATCGGATCGAGGCGGCCATTTGCATCCCCTCGGCACTCCTCTAATCAAGGCTGGACCCAAGCTGCGCCGCTCCCGCACGCCGAGGTCGGTCCACTCTCTGAGGAGGAGTGGGCGCATTGCAGCTCAATCACGTGCCGCCAATGTAACTGTTCAAGCACAGAAGGTATTGCTCCGTAAGCTTGGCGAGCAGGTTGACGATGATGCCGTGGACTCAGAAATCGGACACAATTTCGTGGCCGCGTTCAAGGGGAAGATGACGGCAAAAAAGAAGAGTTGTTTCGAGGCCCTACTTGCTGGTGGTCTTGATCTTTCGGCCATGGAGCTCAACTTGGCCGGGTTTGAAGAAGAGGACGCTTGTTAGCCTTCGCTACAACTTGCCTTCTTTGTTTTCTTCATGTCGCAAATTTGTTCCAATGTAATCACTATTGTAAAGATCCAAGTAGAAGTAGGGGGGTGGTGATTTCGTAATCTGTGTTACCGAATCAACCATGGCTTGTAAACTCGTCAAGCTTAATGAAAAACGCGCCTAGGCGTGCTCTTGAAAAAAAAAAAAAGAAACAACGCAACCCGATCCGATTCCCTCCGCCATGCCTGCCTTTTCTTCTTCCCGCGCCCCTGCCACGCGAGTATATTATCCCCTCCTCTCGGCTGCCTTCCTTCAGCAACCATCCAATCTAACCACCGATCGAGCAAGCGCAAGCAACCCATCGATTTGAGCAAGCGCAAGCAACCCATCGGCAAGTTTCCTTCCCTTCCGTTACGTTCCGATCCGTCCGCCGGTTCTTCGATCGCCATGGACAAGGTACTTGCGTTCTCGATCCTGAGCGCGTCGCCGGCCGACATCTCGTCTGGCGCCGGCTTCAGCGGGAGCTGGGCGCGGCTGTCGTGGCGGAGGGGCGCCGACGACCAGCAGGCCGCCGCCACGGCGCTGAGGGAGGAGAAGGACAAGATCAAGCAAGGCTCGCGCTCCCGCGACGGCGGAGGAAGCGCGACGGGCGGAGGAAGGGCACCGGCGCCGGCGCCGCGGTTCGCGCCGGAGTTCGACGGGATCGATTGCTTCGAGACCATCGTGTCGCACTGATCAATCAATCAGCTGGGCTCGGCAGACGCACACGCACCCTTGACTGAAGCACGTGACCATTGATTCTTTTTTTTCCGTATTTTTTTAGATAGATGATGATGATGATGATGATGAAGAATTGCTGACCGATCGGTGGAATGCAACGGTCAGCGTGTGTATGCATGTGTTCTCCAATAGTCTCAACAATATTGTCGTAATTGAGATCGCGTCGCGTGTTGTACAGTACTGTTACTAACTATTCACTTATCAAGGGAAACATTTTGTTACTATTATCCTCTGCATTCACTGCAATGTTCACTGTCAATGTTCATGTTCAAACACATAAAACAAACCGACACAGCAAGCAACTTGTAACCAGACTGATGTACGGAGTATATAGAGTAGCCAATACGAATCCGATACAAGATACCTTGAATGAGCTCTTGGAATCACGACCAATCGCCGGAGTACCGCTGCCGCAACAGCCTGCTCAAGTCCCCTTTGATACAAAAAAAGGAGCATCACGCTAGGGAATAAATTCAGTGCGGACAGCCCCCACCCGGCGCCGTAGGCACCTACAGCCATATCACGACACGTAGCACCTGAACTTGGCTCACAAACTCGGCTCGAGCTGATTCGTAGCAACTTGGCTCCGGCTCGTAACTCGGCTCCACCTCAGTCACATGGCTAGGCTTCGAAGGGAAGGATCCTGGCTGAACATGAACACAGGTGACTTGCAAGACAGGGGACCTGGCTACTTGCACACGAAGGCTTCCATGACAAGATCAAAACTACAGTCAAGCATGGAGAGATTTCGTAGAGAAGAAGCTTAGTACGCCCACGGCTGCTGCCTCCGATCTGCCGACGGCAGATTAATCCTGGTGGCCGTACATGTTTTCCTCGCTGACGCCAGTGAATCTTAATTTTAATATGCATAATGTCTTTGATAGCTGAAATCAGATTGGGGCTCAGTTCAGTGCAGCTATTTTTTTGGCCAAGTTTAAGCTTCTACAGCATAGCTGTTATTTATTCGAATATTGTCAACTTATTTGAAAGAAGACAGGAGCATAATGAGAGTCTAGTAGTCCATTTACGATCTTGTATTCATAGGACATGAGAAACTCCATAGAAATATATGAAAAAAAATCTAAGCAGAAAAACCTAATTAAGGACGTGATATGACATCAAGAATAATTAAGTCCGCCATATCATGCCTTTAATTAGGTTTTCTATGGAAGTGAGTATTAGATGATTTGTAGATAACTATCATATCTTGTTGGTGTTAAAATTTCATAGTCATTGGCCTTATGGTTTACAAAATGGCAGGTGTTTTGGTGGTGAGGTTATCTCTTCTTAGTGTCCACGGGACAAATTGCACCAAACAGCAGTGTGTTCTGGCAAATATGGAGAAAGACGGTGTCCGCTAGCACACTGACGACACTTTGGATGTCCTACGGACAAATTCCCCTTATTAGTATGTCAACGCAATAAACAGTAATAGTCATGCATCAGAATGATCAGATGACGTAAAAGGCTAAAACTTTTTTTGAAATATATATCTGAATCATTTTGTTTCTACAAAAGTAATCGAATTTAAAGGGACGTTTGTTTTGAGTGTACATACCTTTGTGTTGGGAATTTGCTATGTGCAAGATGTTTTGGCCATCTGGGCCAGTGTTGGACAATTTCGAACATAGCTTAAACAGCTCAACAATATCCAGATGTCTCAATGAAATGGCAAGGTATAGCTGTGATGTATCGCCATTCGGAACATCAGCCAATTCCAGGTCCTGTGACAGTATCTTATTTACCATCTTGATATTGCCGCTGCGGATGGCACTGTGCAAGACCGTTTTCCCGACCTTGTTCTTCTTCCTGAGGAGTTGTATGACGCTCTCCCGAGCAGCCATCTCGATGAGACGAGAAACCATGTTAAGATTCCCGGCTGTAGCAGCTCAGTGCAAAGGTGTGTCCCCATTCTTGTTGGCTGCACTCAGCAGGTGGTTCGCCTTGTCATAGATCATTTCTGCACACTTCAAATACTGCACTGTCACCAGCGGTAGTCACCACGTGGAGGGCCGAATCCTCGGTATCAATGGTCACCCCATTCAGAAGTGAGTTTGCTGCTGAAGGCAGAACACAGGTGCATAAGGAACTAGAGAGAAGATTGCACCTACTGGCAGGCACAAATTCCAACCATCCAAAATTTTGAAAACAAGAACATGTATAAGCAACATATTGCAAGAAAAAAAAAAAAAGAGATCACATGGGTAGTTCAGGGATTGCCTGGATGATGGGTGCCTTCTTCAGCAGCATCCACAGTGATTTGTGGCAAGTTTGCATCAGTTCTGTTTGCAAGTGGATGATCTTCAGCTTGCATAACAGTGCCGCCTTGATGACCAGCGCTGTCGTCAGGATGGTTATTGGTGCCTTTCCCAAGCCCGTTATGTACTCTGGAAGCTTCATCAGGAATCTGAATGAAGAAATGATCTTCCTCTGGAGTTTGCTGCTCCTGATGGATCATGAGAAGATTCTCTAGCATACCGCAATCCCCGTCTTTTTGAGGCCATTCGCAGCCGGGGATCCATGAAAATGTGGGCAGGCATCGAGTCTTCCTCGTTGTCAGCAGATATGGTGAACACCGCAGCCACGGTCATAGAATCTCCTCTGTTTCATAAGGTCTTTCATCAGCTGTTCGCAACCACGACCATCTGAGGCCATGAGAAGCTTGGCAGGCATGGCCTCTCTTCACTGCTTGACGCCATCAATTGTGGTATTTTGCTCTTAATAGTGACGGATCTAGAAAATGTACATTATTAGTAGAAGTGCCATGCTCAAAATTAGTACGGAAAGAGGGGGCACAAAAACATGCACCGACACAATGGAATGGAAAAAGAGACTCTACACTATTTCAAGTCAACCCTTTCATTATGAGACACAAAATACAACAAGTGAACTAAGTGAACCTCTACACCTCAAACTCGACCAGCTGCAGGCCTGCAGTACATCTTGAGTATTACTGTATTAGGTGTAGGAATTGGCTGAACCTCTTGCAGCAATGCAACCTGTTCTTTTTCTTCTTCTAATAATAAAAAGAATGAAGTGTTTTCCTTTTATTAGGCACGATTAGCTGATTAATCTATCCAAAGGAGTTATCAAGGAGATTGACAAACATAGAAAGCACCGTCTAGGGGGGGGGGGGCTGAAGTTAACAAAAAAAAAAAAAAAAAAACACCAAAGGCAACATGGGAAATGGTGTGTGTGTCCCCAAAGAAGAGGGAGGTTTAGGGGTGATCAGCCTGGAAAAACACAATCAAGCTCTACTTCTGAAAAACCTTGATAAGTTCTTCTACAATAAAGATGCACCATGTATTTCCCTAAAAAAAAAAGAGTAGACCCAGTGCCGGAGGCTCACACATAAGTGGGGTTTGGGGAAGGGATAAACCCGAAGCAAGCCTTTCCCCTGCAAAATCTAGAAATTCATAACTAGAGTTTGGTAACTCCAATTTTGGTGAACCAATTTTATTGTGCGCTTGAGATGTCTACTTTTTATTAAAAATACTGAAATGGCCATGTTTTTGTGTAAAATTATTTATTTTTAATAAAACATAATATGTTGGTGTTAAAAATAAATAATTCTACAAAATATGGTCAGATTCATATTTCTAATAAAAACTAGACATCTTAAGGAACACAATAAAATTTGGTTCACCAAAATTAGAGTTACCAAACTCTAGTTATGAATTTACAAAACTGACGGAAGGCCGGATTCCTAACAAAGTTTCGTTTTGAAGCCAGTTTCCCAAATTCAGAAAAAAAAAGCCAGATTTCTAAGACAAACTTTTTCCATGCCAAATTCCTAATTCTCCCTTATTCTTTTGCTACAAACAAGGTTATGTTAGTTAATAAGCTGTATTCACAGCAACACCTTCATCACCTGTTCACCCTACCTCTATCTGAAGAAGCTTATGATCAACTTTCAGTCTGTACAACCCTTCTTGGATCGCTTCCCTCTAACAGACCAACAAGATAAATGGGCTTCCAATTGGGGATAATACTCAGCTTCAAAAACCATACAAATTTATGGTGGGAAACATAAATGTGCATCAGCTTTATAAATGGTTGTGGAAGTGCTTCTGCCAGCCTAAACATCAATGACTGCATTTTGCAAATTAAGAATGAATCCCATTCACCTGATGACCTGGACGATTGGACAATAAGAAATGACTACATATTCAAGAATATTCAACCGAATCTAGCTAAGGAATTATTCAGAAAGGTACTAGCTTTATTATCTTTGAGGGAAAAACTAAAGTTGCAGTCACCTTTGATCTATCGATACAAAATCTGTTGTAATTTTTCTGTTGGGCTTATTTTCTTTCTTTCTTTCTTAAGTTTCTTCTCTCTACTCAGTACTGTGTCTTCTGTTATTTTAATAATAAATTCTTGTAGGGGTTGCAAACCCTCCAGCTCCTTAAGAAAATCGTCCTCTTTCAGTAAACTTTCTAGACTCAGTGTGGAAGTTCTCAAATAGCTAGGATCTCAAAATCCAGTAGCACAACAATTAACATATTTTTTAGCACGTACGGGGATCTAAATGTGTTGAATAAACTTGCAATCAGGAAGCTAAGCTTGGAGCATACATCAACACTGCTGGTGCTGGACTCTCACGTATGGGGATATAAATGTTGAATAAACTTGCAATCAGGAAGCTAAGCTTGGAGCATACATCAACACTGCTGGTGCTGGACTCTTGGGCTCTTGACCGCAGTGTTCTAGGGAGTCTAGAGAATCGAAGAAGAAGAGTATAAGGGCGCCGCCGACATGGGGAACGCGTTGTACGGCTGGTCCACTATTGTTGCGCTTACTCTTTGGTTCCACCTCCCACACCGGCCGAACGGCGTTGGTGCGGCCACCGGTGTGACGCAGCTGGGACGGAGAAAGAGAGGGAACAGGGGAAAGAGCACGAAAGAAGCCAGGTCTAGTTCAGGTCGCTGGGGTGGGAGAGGAATGGCCAAGATCACCGGTTTATGTTCGGCGAAGACTCCTCTCCAACAACCACGTGTGTTCTCCAAAAAAAAATCTTCCCTTACCCTGGTTCAACCATTTCTGGCTTTTAGGCCAGCCCCTATGGACACGGGGTCTTGCATACCTTCCTAGAAGCATACGGGATCCTATCTTTGAAAAAGCAACGCGTCGGCCGACAACAATGATATAAACAGAAATCAGCATGGTGATGTAAGTGGATAGCTCGCTGGTTGGCACAGTGATTGTTAGTTCAGGCCACATTCTCTGTTGTTGGCGTGCCTCTTTTCATTTTATTTACCAGGGGGGAGAGATCAGTGGATTCAGTAGTCTGCATTCTTAAGTAGCAACACGTCCACTAATCAAGGTCGCCAGAGGCACTGTAGCTATACCTGGCTGAAAAGGACAATAGATCAAGACTGACATCATCATATACCTCCTCTTGTTACACAACCATGGTGGAAGGTTATAGATAGTTAATAGCACTGGCTAGACAATATGTGAGCTACTCATATTACCAAAGCGGTTTATGCAATCTGTGCTGATTGCAAACCAAAGATTCCTTGGCTCATCAAAAAAAAGCTTAGAGTTAATATCAAAAAAGCTTGCTAGGGTTAGGTTTTATTTTATTATTATTGTTTAAATCATTTACCATGGCGGGCCCAAAGCGCCTGCCCCGGTTAATATGGCATTTACCGTGACCATACAACGGTGACGGGCGCCTGTGCCCGCCACTGTTAATTGAAAACGACCACCACAGAAAATGCTTACAGTAGTAGTGTGCTACAATGGTATTTCAATCTGTGTGCTTACGGATATCATATTCATATTATTATTCTAATGATCCAAGTGGCGTGTTAATAATATCATACACACATTTCCAGCATTTCTGCTAGGGATGACAACCTAGTATTTAGGTGATGCTTTGGAATGTTTGGTGAACCTCTTTGTATATTATGGGTGAGATTAACTCCACTCTTGATAGTGGTACTAGGATACACCAACAATCACTTCTGGCACCATTCCTAGGAGTGAGATTAACTCCATTCCTAGTGATGTCCACAAGAGATCGACTCTTGAGATTTGGCGGGCAGTTGTGATTGGGGACAATGCTTTTGAGCTGAAACATGGTACAGGCTAGTCAATTCTATGGAAAGGCACACAAAGATGCGAGATCTCCTCTTCAACACTTCTTGGAGATCTGCAACACTTTCACTTTCAAGGGCGTACCAAGAGACACCATCCTACTCCGCCTCTTCCCATTCTCACTCTTGGAAAAGGCGAAGCAATACTTCTCTACGCTACCAAAGAGCAGAATACTACATGGTCACTCTGCTCCACTATCTTTGTGTCCAAGTTCTTCGACAAGACTAATACCTTCACGGGGAAAATGTCAAGTTTTTAGCAACAAAGACGATGATCCTGGTCCTGAAGCGTGGGAATGCTTTCAAGAATGAATCTCGAGTGTCCACATCATGGGATGGAGAGTTGGCTACTCATGCAGACTTTCTACCACGGGCTCAATAACAGTACCCGTGAGACTATGGATGCTGTTGCTAGAGGTGTTTTCCTATCACTTACACTTCCCAAAGCTACGAGCTTGTGGAAAAGATGGCTTCCAACAAAGGATGGAATGAAGAACAACAACCCCACAAGAGAGGAGGAGGAATGCACCAGCTAAAAGGAGGTAGATATGACGTCTGCCAAAATGGACTTAGTTATGAAGAGGCTCGATGAGAGGGCCATCGACAAGAAGGAAGTCATGCAAATTCACGATTCCCGCATAACATATTGTTGATGTAAAATGTGGTTCAATGGTCAACAAAAAGCAAGCCGGAAAGATCAGTGATCCGCCTAGCTTCAACACGGTCGCACAGGTGATCGACTCCAGTGTTACCAGACAGTTCCATATTTGCGGCTCTGTGAGCCAAATAACAGAGCAATCGACTAAATAGTGGATTCTTGCAGAGTGGATAGTCGATACAAGTACCAGAATCGGCAGTTGAGACCACTCTCATCAGTCAAAAATATGTCGGAGAACATAATTATATATGCATATAAATATGTAAAAAATATACACCCATATCACAGAAATCCAGTCATAACAACCACACTTAAATATCAAATACAACAGGTCCAAACATATTTTTAGAAAGTTTGGCTGGCCGCTCAAACATGGAAAATAATACACAAATATGGGAAAAAAATACAACGCAAAGGGCATTTTTGCTAGTTATTCTTGCAATCATATACACATGTAAATTTGCAATCATACACTCGTACACGTGTCGAGCGTGCGAGTTTATACCATGTCGCACTGAGTATGGACGAAGGATAGCTGGTTATTGGCCAGGTCGTAGAGGACGTGCATGTTCTGCTGCTGATAATTGCCTATTATGGTTGTGGTCGTGGCATTGCCAGCATCGTGAACAGCAAGGCAGGTGGCAATGGCCCCAGAATCCTCGATCTCGAACATGTAGTTCCCCTGCGGCAGGTCCATCGTCGCGCCCACAAAGTTTAACGCCAGCGTCGGCAATTCTGGCGTCGTGCCCGGCGGCACCGCGAAGCAGAGAAATGGCGACGTGTCGTTGAGCACGGTCAGGCTCACCTGGCGCACCAACGCATCGACCAAGAGCGTGTACACGTCATGGGGCAGCGACGTCATCCCCGTGCCGGAGTCGATGATGGTGGACCCAGGGATCGGCAACGTCGTCGACCCGACGGTGATGCCCTGCAGCGGGAGAAAGTAGAGAGACGGTTGCGCAGGGTTCTGGATGAGCGTGACGGTCTGGATGGCGCTGGGGTCGCTGCTGTAGAGGTTCGCCGGGAGGCCGAGTAGGACAGGGCTCGGCGCCGTTCCGGTGATGTTGGTGAAGCAGTAGGAAAAGTTGTCGACCTTGAGCTGCGACGGCAGAGACAAGGCGCCGCGGCCGAAGCCCGCGATGCCGGTCTCGTTGGACTTGAAAATCCCGGTGTTGTTGTGGCCGCAGCCGAAGGCCAGGGCGGCCTGCGTCGTCGTGCTTCCAGCGGCGTCAGAAAACTTGTCTGCGTCGAGGGAACCGATGGTTACGGAGCCATCGCCGTAACTGTAGCCGTAGAGGCACGAGCTATCGGTGCCGCACGCCGAGATCGGTAGGGCCTGGCACTCCGAGGAGCTGCAAGGGAGCTTGCCGGCGAATGTTGAGGAGAGGGACGAGTCGAAGTAGGGCAAGGTCTGGTTAAAACAGGTGATGCACGGCAGGCACTGCGTCCAGATGAGGTCGCTGCCAGTGTCCAGCGTCAGCTGCACGGGCTGCGGCGGCGTGCCGATGGCGAAGTGCACCAGGTACTCCGTGTCGGGGTAGCCGTTGGCGATCGCCCCGGGGTCACTGGCACGCTAGCCGCTTCGGCGAGGATCCGAGCGGCGCGTGCTTTTGGTCCGCAGCGCCATGCGCTGCAGCAGCTCACGGGGTGTCAGGCCGCGGCCGGCATCAGTGTGGACGAGCTGCAGCCTGACGGCGGCCGAAGCGGCGGCATGGCCGCTACAGATGGCCATCAGCGAGACTAGCAGGAGGGCTAGCTTCTCCATGTTGATCAGCTGCTGCTTGATGTGCATGCAGCGCTAAGCCGCTACTAAGGAAGCTACTAGTACTTAGATTATCAGTTCAACTAATGTGTGTGTGATTAACTCGTCTGCTAGCCCTATATATATATATATAGAGTCGAGGAAGCCCCGCCGGCTGCTCCAATTGCTCCTCCCAGTTACTTTCATCATACTCTTGAATGAGTATTTGTTTTGAGCGTTGATCTCTCCAAAGCAGGTCAAAGTCCCTGTCTAAACATGCTGTCTTGGTCTTGGCTCGAATGAAGATTTTGTTGTGGATGGATTAAGAGTGGTGTGCTGTGAATTATCCGCGTTGGGGCGGGTGTGTCATCCGCGTAATCTTGTTCCACACTACACGCCTAAATTGACTGACTTCCCGCGGTCTTCTCCTTGCAGTCGCGTGCACCTCATCGCCCACTGCCCAGTCTCCTCTTGCCCGGTCGTTTCTCTATTTATCATTTTTTAAAAACAGAATACATTAATATTCTAGCCTCTGTATGAAACAATGCATTTAACTTATCATTATTACACCACAAACACAAGCACACACTATATATTCTAGCAACCTAGCTGCCTCAACAGTAGTAGTGCCACCATTGTCCTCTAACTGCCAGTCAAAAACATCTTTACGATGGGAACATCCGCCGCCAAAACCACGTTGGTCACTTTGGCAACACAAATTTGCTGGCTACCGCCTCCTATGCCGGCCTCCTCACCAATTTTCTGGGTGCCACATACACCCACGTCGTCTTCCCGAGCACAACTCGCCAAGCAGTTGCGAGGCCCCTCAGATCGCCACGCCAATGCTCTCCTCCTAGTCGCCTTTCTCCACCGTGGACACCCCAAATAGAATCATCAGCCAGGCCTCCAACGTACCCTCCTTGTCGAAACAACTCCTCTCCAATAATTTAGAAACTTTGCCTGAGTATGACTGATATGGCTAAAAAGTGTGGCAAGCCACAACTGCGGCTAAGAACCAAACACTAGCCTAAAAAGTTGTGGCGCACATAACCGGTGATATGGCAAGTTGTGGTCACGATGCGAACACGACAATCAAGAGATGCTACGATCATCAAAATCAGAGTGTGAAGTACGAAGTTACTACCCGAACTATGAAGTGCTACGTACTATGCTGAAAATACGCACGGTACATCAAACGAATTAAATACGCACATCTTCTGCACGCCCCATCACAAGATACTCTAGCGTTCATACTTCATAGCATTCCCACGAAGTATATATAATTCCGGTGTTCTCAAGGTGTTCGATACAACTATACTGATTCAGGCCCCCATGATTAACAACTCTACGTCCAACAATCTGAAGTGTGAGAAATGATTTGATTTTTAAAGGCATACCAACAAGCTCAGGGAGGGCTAGAGAAATTTTCAACAAGGAAGCGAGAATCCTAACCCTGCGGGTCGAGGCAAAGTTTAGTGCTGCTTAGCCTGCTTTTTGATTCATGGATCCAAGATGTGTTGTAATTTGCCTAGCCTTTTTCATTTTCTTTGTCTCTTTTTTTTGTTTCAAGTTCTTTTTATATTCACCTCCCTTTTGCTTTCTGCTTTTTGTAATCTGTTAAAGACCTTTACTCTTAATAAGCCCCTGTAGGGCGCTCTACCCCTCTATTTTTATTAAAAAAAAAAAAAAAAAAAACTCCACGTCCTGTCAGATCCCTTATTTTATTTTGGTATGTTGCACGGTTTCAGGTGATATGTTATAAATGTTGTTTTGGGCTAAATATTCGAGGATTAAAATACTGATTATGTACAAGCATCACAGCAGTTTGGTAATTTTTACTTGGCAAACCTTATGATTTGGCAAGTTGCTAAATTATTTACCAAGTAAAAAACAAGTCCGCTCCAATAGTTTGGCATAATCCCTTGCCAAAATCCAAAGTTGGTCCCACAAATGTTTTTAGACAACTTTAATTTTCCGTTAAAAGAAAAAGGAAAATTAATTTTACACGGATGACCCTACACTTTTCACTAATCAATCGAGCCGTATCCCAAACTTTCCTCTCTAGCAAATTTACATCAAGAACCCCGAGAGAAAACAAAATTAAATTTTTGCCCTTCTTCCTCTTCTCGTACAACAATCTCTCATCCCCATCCCCCCGAAAGGTCTCCGCCGTGGGCGTCTACCACCACGGGGAGCCACTGCTCTCTTTGCATCATGGAGACCTCGACGCCGTCCCCGTGGTTCCTCACCTCGTCGTTCTCCATCGACGCCGTTGACAGAAGAGCCCGGCCGCTGTGCCCATCATAGCCCCAACGTTGGAACTGGAGCTGAGCTGGATCACAATTGACCCCACCAAATGGGCGCCGTGAACATGTCCGATCGTCGACCCAACACCGGTACCCGATGAAAGGTCCCTTGTGGTTTTGGTAATTGAGTGTCAACATTAGGTGAACTAATATGTGTGATTGAGATAATACACGGGAGATTAGTTCACATGAGACGATGCAATGAAAGGGCTTATTGCTAAGGTTGAAAACGGAACAGAAAAAATCCCGAGTTCGACCGCACCGTTTTCTACTTTTTGACCCGATCGATTTCGTATTGTTCGAACAAATTCGGATTCGGTTCGAAATTCGAACAAAAAATTCGAACTCGAACGAATTCGGTTTGGGGCTTGTTCGACCCGATTTCTACATTTCTATATTAAATTTGGACTAGTTCCGTATTTTAAATTCGAACAAAAATTCGAACTGAATTTATTCCATGGCTCGAAGACCACTATACAAGCGTACAACCCAGCTCAATTAAAATGAGAATCCTAGCCGGCCTATACACCTCCCTCTCCACGTGTGATGCGGTGACGCCTGAGACCCCAAGCGCCGTGATTCCTGAGACCCCGCTGGGCGCTGCTGACTAAAATCTAGATTTTTTTTTTTGACAAATTACGTACGTGGGTCTTGTAAACGGTGGTCGTCACCTCAAAATATAGAGATGAGATCTCCTGTTTAACTTGTAGCAGGAGAAATGCAAGCATGCCGTCTGCGTTGCTCTTCAAGATCTTCATTGACACTAGTGCTGCTAAGATTATTTAATTAAACTAGTTGTCGCCGTCTCCAATTATGTGAACATTGAATATAGTTCAGAGAAGCTAGTGCATATTTCATAATATGGATATAAATTTAAATTGCCATCCGAGTAATAAATGCTGACAACTATCATATGCACTTGAACTAAACCTTGTTAGTTTGGTCATGCACTTGTTTAAAGTATGGGTATTCCGTATTAAATTTCCATATATCGACCGTGTTCGACATAAGTTCGCTCGAATTGGTCCGTTTTCATTCCGTAACCGTGTTAGTGTCCGTGGGCTTTACCGTATTCGTTTTTGCCAGATTCAAATGTAGAAGTAGAAAACGGTTGAGATGTTTT
This sequence comes from Hyparrhenia diplandra, assembly GCA_015847255.1. Lineage (NCBI taxonomy): Eukaryota > Viridiplantae > Streptophyta > Magnoliopsida > Poales > Poaceae > Hyparrhenia > Hyparrhenia diplandra. The sequence goes on along the minus strand of JADLZK010011821.1, from coordinate 42,345 downwards.
TCGACCGAGTTCGACCGTTTTCATCCTTACTTATTGCATATGAGACATGACATGGAGTCATGTGACCAAGGTGGTGAAGATCAAGACAAGGCTTGGCTTGATGGACCGGTTGCAAGTGTGAAGGGCAAGTCGAGGCAGTGAAGCGATGGACCGCGAGGCGGTGAAGCTTGGGCAAGACATGGCGCCGACGGACCGACGCAACGGTGAAGAGCAAGTGAGGTCAAGATCGATGGACCAAGAAGGTCATGTGATGATATGAAATGGATCATATCATTCTTGATCGTGTTGGTGCATGTGTTGCATCAGCACTTGGAGATGGAGCAGAATGGAAATGTGCAAGGCAAAGGTATAACCTATAGGGCATTTCATTTCGCCGGTCATGAGGAGCTTAGAGAAGTTTATGACCGGGTTTAAGATAGATGGCCGTACTATCAAGAGGGGCAAACTTGTTTGCATATCGGTCATCTAGTGCCACTTGAGCGATCTAACTTTGCGATGTGTTAGGATCGAGTGGCGTGGTAAGAGCTAATCCGTCCTTTGTAATGATTGTGAAAATGCTAACACACATGCACATGGTGATGTACACTTGGTGGTGTTGGCACGTTTGCAAAGGCGGCGGCGGTATGCGGCGGCGGCGGCGCTTTTGAGAAAATGAGATGCATATTTTCTATTACGCTGGATGCATCGTGGTGGTGTAAACATGCTATTCCTCGTGCTCAAGTTGGTATACTTGTTGGGTAGAATGTCGAAGCAAAGGCGATAGAGAAACGATGAAGTTTTGCAGGAGACCGCGACCGGGCGCGTCGACCGGACACTAGACCGGACGCTCGGTATTTGACTGGACCGTCCGGTCAGCCGGTTCCGGTCGAATTCCAGAGAGCTCTGCAAATCGACTTTCGACCGGACATATGGCAGGAAGTGACCGAAAGCATGGACCGGACGCATGCTTCCGGGTGTCAGCTGTGGGGCCAGGGGCTCTGTCCTTTGTGACCGGACGCACGGTTAGGAGTGACCGGACGCTGGACCGGACCCGCTAGTGAGTCCGGTCGGTGCGTCCGGTCAACACGCAGAAAGTGGGGTTTGAAGCACCAACAACTCTATTTTGGATGGAGCCTATATATACTTGTTATGGTCGGGCATGACAGGTTGCTGAGCACACTTGGGCCTTGGTGGCTTGTGTTGTGGTGCTAGAGAGCCCTCCCACTCACTTGTGTTTGATAGTGTTCATCCAAATCAAAGTGAGGAGTGATTCTAGTGTATTCGCGTTGAGAGATCGCATTCGTGGCACTAGGTGATCGTGTTGCAAGCCGGTGTGCTTGTTTCTCTTGGAGGTTGCCACCTCCTAGACGGCTTGGTGCCAAGAGACTCCGTCGAAGCACGCAAGGGAGATTGTGCGGTGCTCCGGAGGAGGATTTGTGAGAGGTTCGTGCTCACCTCGCGGGGATCGCAAAGAGCGACACTATTAGAGCGTGTCATTGAGTTACCTCACTTGTGAGTGTGGGTTCGATCACGGTGCCTTGAGAGGCTCACTTGAGAGTGTCTTGCGGTGCCTTTGGGGGGCGTGCCTTGAGGGGCAAGTGATTTGAGGATCACAATCAAGAACCATCTAAGCGAAACACCGACGGAACCACCCAAGGTGTTGGTCGACACAACGAGGAGTAAGGGGAAGTTGGCAAGCTTCCCAATACCTCGATAAAAAAATCACCGGTGTCAACTTGTCTACTCTTCTCGGTGGTTTGCATTCTCCAAATCACAAGCTTTGTATTTATTCATATATACCTTGTGGTTGTGATTGCGCTTGCGGAGTAGCTCTTGCAATTACTAGCTTGTGTAGCTTGTTTAGTTGCCTTGCTTAATTTGTGTAGCTAAGTAATTTGAGCCTTTGGGTTAGGCATGTGTCGCCTTGTCCTTAGTGCATCTAGTGAGCTTAGGATTGGCTTTGTGCTTTTGCTCATTAGAATCGTGTAGGAGCTCACCCTTGTTTGAAGTACTAGTGCATAGGTTTGTGTGACCTTGCAATAGAAACGGTTAAGAGCTCAAGCTAGGCTTATCACCTCATTTGCTTTGTGTAGGATCTTTTGTGAGGTGATTTAGAGTCATAGCTAGAGGGGTGAAGTCTTGGGTAAACGAATAGTTTCAATTCCGCATTACATTTGTTTAGCCGGCGCAATTAGTTTTAGTAAGGACTATTCAAACCCCCCCCCCTCTAGTCCCCATCTCGACCTTACACCCGAGCGATATCTTTGGTGCCTGGGCTTCGCGCGTGTGGGACAATTGGCGATCGCGGCAAAAATCGTGCGATGCCAAGGAACGTGTGCATATTGCGCGTGGAGGGGTATTGGATGCCAAGTTTATAGATTTGTCAAGCCCTTTTGCCCAACCATTGGAGCCCATTTTTTCTCCTTTTGCCAAATTTCCACGCATGCCAAGTAAATTTATTAAACTGTTGCAGATGCTCTTACAAACCATATATATTCTTGTGAGAGAATTCCTGAACTGACACCGAAAACCTTATATCTTCCCTATTTGGAACTAAGAATTATGAACTTCCCAAATTGACATCAGTTTCAATTTTGGTTTCCTATTTGACACAACCGTTACTTTTTGAGACTTAAACCGTTTAGTGAAGGGTGAAAAATATCATTTTTCCCCTGATCATGTCAAAAAAGTAATTTTCGTTTAGTCAGATTTTACTTTTTTTTGATAAGTAGCAATTTTAAAATAATTAGATCCATAAAGTAAAACAACTGCAAAATGACAAAGAGACCCTCCAAAGAAGGACATCTTACAAGATGGATCCAAATGGTGGAGCACCAACGCCACTGACGACGGAGGCCACCCGTTCGAAGTCACGTACCCATGAAGATCCTTGGAGCTGGGGCAGAAGGACCTCACCAGGAGGGTTGAAGAGGTTGGAGGTGTCGTTGATGAAGGGCATCGCCGTGGACCCAAAGGTTGCAATGCAAACCACACCAAGTAGAAGGCTTGTTCACTCCGAACCCGAGGAAGGCTCGCAAGCCAATGGCCAGCACGGGTCCTCAGGACCAAGCGTGAAGGAGTGCAATAGCTACCTTGCAATGGAGAAATGCGGGTGGTAGTGGCATCCAGCGGGCGGACTCACGCTCAGCTTTTGAGCATATGGTATGCGCCGTAAAAAAAAAATTCTATACAATTCAGCAAAATCATATTATAATTCAGTAAAACGATGTTAAATCTACTTGTTTTCCTTCTTTTTACTGTCTTATTCTCGCTATCTATAAAACCCTCTGTATGATGCTTTGCATATTTCCATTTAATGAATGGGAATGGGGAGACCCCAATTTTTTTAAAAAACGACGTTAAATGTTGATATAAATTGTTCAAATGAAATACAAATGCTTAGAAATATAGAAATATGAGTGACTTATAAAATTACTTGTTTATCAACCGCTTTCTCAGTGTCATGATGTCTCAATTATATCACCTTCATTGACTTGAAAGAAAATATCCCGCTTAATAAATTACTTGTTTATCCAAACGACGACTTGCCATTTGCCAAACACACGCGCTCTACGGCGCAGTAAAGTCACGCGGGCCGGCGGGCGCTGATTGCCTGATTTCTTGGCAAGTTCAGCGGACGGCCGGACGACGTTTGTTTTTTTACAATTTTGTTACGTACATACGTATGGCCGGCGGTCGCATACTCAGAATACCCTATAGGTCGGCCAGTGGTGGCATCGACCGGGGATAGCCGGACCATCAGCGAAGACGAGCGGGACAGCCGACAACTGGATCCACACTAGAGCTGCTCTCAGCAACATAGAGGCCGGCTGTGAGCATAGTGCCGATGGAGGCAAGAGTGTGGCGATTGGGCTCCAACAGTCGTTGTGAACCATTCGGGCAAAGCAACAAAAATAAAAGTAATGTACTCTAAAATTTCAAAAAAAAAAAAAAAAGTAATGTACTCTATAATCGTGAGCGGAACATGAGTACTCCCTCCATAACAAAAAGCTTGATGTTTAGGACAGCGATATGATCTTCAAAACACAACTTTGACCTCTTGTTATTATAAAAGTATTTATCAAAGAGTGATATATGTATACTTTTATAAAAATATTTTTCAAGACAAATCTATTTATATAGGTTTCACATTTACAAACTTAACAACGTAAAACTTATTGATGATTTATATTCCTTTGACTCAAACCTTGTCTAAACGTCAAACTTTTTAAGTACTGAGGGAGTACATGATATAGGTAGGGCACAACATGGGGCTCATATTCCTCTCGCCACCGACAATGATGCTGGCGGTGGAGAGGAAGGGGACCACGGGAGCTGCAACAATAGAATGGATAAGGACAAAGTCTTTCACTCGGGAAGTAGCATTAGTTTCAGGGAAAACATGAGCATTGATTCAACGAAAGAAAATCCAACATGCCCTTTCCACAATTAGCTTCATTCAAGATAGGATCAAATGATCAATCAAAACATATATAAGGTTTCAAGGATGCATAAATTAGTTTCACGCCTCAAAAATCTCCACACATACATTAGGTGCAAAAATGTATAAAATTTCACACATGACATCTCACACATCCATGTTCACATACATTAAGCCAGCTGCACATGAGAATCACAAACTAAGGCTTCTTTTGCTTCTTGTGCTCATTGCAGGGCTTACATGATCAAGTCTTTTGCTTCTTGTGCCCATAGCAAGACTATCTAGTGGCGCCATAGGAATGGTTGCATTCTACTTTGTAACAATTGTTGGATATCTAGGTTTTTTGGTATATCTTAATCGTCAGGTGCAATGGACTATGCCCTGAATTGATAGTCTTGCACAAATAATCTTGACAAAGAGTCCTTAATTGGTACTAAGTTGCAAAGGTATCCCCGTAGTTTGGAGCTTATAAGTCATACTCCGTGCCTTTCATATGAACAAGCCGAAACAACCTATATTTTTTTTAGAACGGATGATGGTTTACTCCCAAACCGGATCCTATTTGCTAAATTGTCCTTTTTTAAAAAAAAAAAACAAATTTGTCTTCTATAATCGTACATGAACCCATATATTAACTTTGAAAATGGACTGTACTTGGAAACGAAAGTAGAGGAGGCTCATCCTACATTCCTACCATTAACTTTGCTAATAGCTTTGCTAAATCCAACATCCAGGGTGTTTTTGCACTTCAACCCTCCCATCATTAACTTTTGCTAATCATATTACAATGGGTGGGGGTTAAGTGCAAAAAATTCTGGACGTTGGATCCAAATCTTATGGTCTTGATTACAGTTTCTATAGTTTACACACGAAGCTGTTTATCATAGGATACGTTGCCTACTTGACCAATCCACTGGGTACTTACCTATACTATATTGAGTTGATGTGTACATTCGCTAGTTGTAGACAGTGAAAGACTTCAATATTGAATTAAGACCATCGCTCCTTCAAACATCAAGTCGTCTTCAACTAATCAACTGCAATGCCTGACGTCTTGTAAATCTGTCCGGTGAAGTTTGTATTCTAGGGAGGGAAATGTGGGTGAGGTAGGGATTATCTATCACTGTGGAAGATGTCCAGTTCACATTACGAGCGTGCTACTTAACGTCGTATATAAGCACGTGTACGTCGTCCGATATCACGACTTCGGCCACTCGGGACAGCTCTCCATATGTTGTACTCCCTCCATCCCAAATTATAAGTTGTTTGACTTTTTAGCTCCAAGTTTGACCATTCGTCTTATTCAAAAAAATTTGCGTAAATATTGTCAAATTCAAGTCATTCTTTAAGAACTTATACTATAAAAGAAAGCCACGGCAAAAAAAGTGATATTTTGCACAAATTTTTAAATAAGATGAATGGTCAAACTTGTTGTCAAAAAAGTCAAACGACTTATAATTTGGGAGTGAGGGAGTACTACGTACACACTATCCCCAACGGGGCTTCTTCCTGGCGCGTATAACTTATCTAAATTCACCAAATGGATCCAAATGGACAGACCGGCCTTCTTCGCAATGAAAAAAAAAAAAAACTTCTTTAGTCATTTACTTTGCAAACAAAGTACGAGTAGGAAGAGAAGACCTGGGATAGACGAATCAAGCGCTGGAATCAAATGGATAAACTCAAAACCCCACTGCCGGGACTATTTTTTTATTATTTCTTTTCATTTTTATTATCTTTTCTGGTTTCTTTTACATTAGTTATTTTTAATGATAATTAGTTTTTCATATGCATTCTATACGCTACCGCTACGTACTGTACGTACTTGTATGCCCATTCATTATATATAGGCAACGTCGGCACTGTACTGTCTGTAACAGAGGCCGCCGGGTTGACTGGACTGACCACTTCGGGACTTATCTTCTTTGCCGTGTGCCCCCTGCCCATGCACACGGCAAAGACCCAAAACCCCACTGCCGGATCGACGCCCCTCTCACCTCTGAACGAAGATTGTTCACACCGTAGTATTTACCAACTCATTTGCGCCCTGCAACCTCGCCGGTTGAGACGTAGAAAAAAATTTCATGCTAGACTGCCGGACCTAACGCCTAACGGCGGCCTGGCCGGGAGCCAAATGCAGGGCCAGCGTAGCCAAGGCGTGGGTATACAGCACAACTTGTTTGGTTGCCAGGCCGAGCTCCGGTTCGCGTTTGGTTTGCTGTTGTCTACCCTGGCTCGTATAAGCTGATACAGTGTGGGCTTGTTTGGTAGCCTGTTTGGATGGAAATGCAGTCACCCATTGTGGACTTTGTGGTGATCTTGATTCTTAACCCGTAGCTGTTGTTGCATCGCGTACAAAACGGCCCAGTCCAAAGACAATTGATAACATTTTCATGCACTGAAATGTCAGTTCAATAAACCTATCAAATATTACATCATGTGTTCGAAACTGTACAGGTTAAAGTCCACCACATAGGCTAAGTTGGCAACTGGAGTAGCATGTAAATCAGAACAACACTGATAATAATTTGCACTTGGATCACAACTGGCGAAAGTTTCACCAGCCGCCTCCTTATATACTCTAGGAACACTCGAGTCTTGACCTGATGTATGGCACCCATCAAATATGCATTGAATGCCTTGCCTTCGTCTTCAGTCCCAGTCGGTTTTGGCACCCAATTGGAAATCTTGTCACTTGGCATGAGTACACGTAGACACCTGGTTGTCTACCACGGAAGACAGCGTACCAAGGCACGGTCCTAAGCACAAAAGCGATTAGTCAAACAATCGATCAGAAATTTTTTTTGGCCAAGTTAGGATGATGTGCCAGGAGAAACTTGTATGTCCTCACTTGATCATGTTCTTGCATAAGGGCCAACAAAAGGAAACACGGACAAGTTTGGTTTTTTTTTTTAATTAAGAAATGACAAGTTCGGGGTCTGATTGGTTGCCCAGTCTACTTGAAAGAAAACATGGGAAAGCTGCCCATTCCCTCACAAGAACAAGATTAAGCAGATCACATCGCCACCAATTTATTAATCAGTCTCGCTACTCACCTCATGCGTTGATCCAGCCCATTGGTGAAGAAGCAAAATAGCAGGGCGTAGTACAGAAAAGCAACCAAGCAAAGAAACCAGCATCAAGTATAATGTGACATATCAACCATTGGAATGGGTTTATCATGCATGAGTAAAGCATATTTATACCACCTAAGCAGCACCCAACTAGCACCCTAGGTCATACCCACACATCACATTCTCACCCCCCCCACTTCGGCACAGCAGTTAATAGTTCATGGTTTAGTGGTGCATAATGGCGTCGAAGTTGCACCTCAAGTCAACAAACCTTAAAATGAAAAAAGATGTGTCACAAAAAGAACATGAATAATCAAATGCTATTTTCAAAATATGTGATGTCATATTGTTAGTCACAGCTTCCTTAGTTGTAGTGTTTAGCCAGGAAGGGCCTAAGCCATAACACCTATTGGTCCTCAGCCATGTAGACAAAGCACAGAACTAGTGCTTTTTGTCAAGCAAGTGCTATAGTATCAGGGCCTCATCAGTGAAGCCAGTTGTTCCTATCACAAACCAGTACAGATCTGGATGAACTTCATTGTGCACATGTGTCTTCATGGAACTTGCAAACCTCCTTAACAACATTAGTAATCCCATTAGGAGAAATGAACGAGATTTAGAACAGCTCCTCGATGAACGTGATCTAGGAACAGCTCCTCAATTACATCCTTTATCAAGTGTTTGATGGCAAGAGTGAGTTCTATGACAAATCAAATTAAGAAGTGTGTCCATCCTTTCCACTAGGACAAGGAATCAGCCAACTTCAACTAGTGGTATCCAGAGCAATACAAGCAAGTGCACAAGTAAATCTTACTCTTCCTATAATTTGGATCATTAATTATGGACATGATGAACTTGGATGCTATTAATTATGTGTACATATAGGAGCTATGTAGCTAGGGTATAAAAAGTCAGGTACTAGGATTCATGTGGACATCAACTGAATGCATTTGTCCTAAAACAGCCAATTAAAGAAAGAAGGCAAATTATGGAGAGAAAAATACTATCCAGTGATGGAGCAGTGATTATATACCTGACTAGCAGTGCTAATGTTTCTCAGTTCATTTAGAATCTCGCTTATAGTAGGCCTTTGCGCTCGATCATTCTCCACACATCTTAACGCTATTTTGATGCATGTCATCACTTCTTGAGATGCACGGTCCGACATTGTAGTTGTGTGCAGCCTCTTGAGCCAGTTTCCATGTACCTGGAGATTGAAACATGCAAGATGCCTAAAAGTCATGCATATATATTACTCAAAGAGAATGTTTTAATAGCCATTACATTGGTTCCTTACAAGCTTAATAAATTTATTGTGTGATGAAGTGTCTAGACAATCATAGTAGCCCTTCTTTCCTGCCATCATTTGTATGATTATGGCACCTGGACTAAATATGTCAAACTTGAACTGATTAGTTGTCCGTTGATGTATTCTGGTGGCATGTATCCACTACATTGAATCAAATACAATTATATTAGTGAAACCTTTTTAAAAATAATTAATTACATCTGAATCATTAATATACCGTGTTCCTTTAACATCTTGTGATTGTGTCTTATGGGTTTGTAAGGAACCAAAGAGTCTTGACAAACCAAAATCGCCAATTTTTGGCAGCATGTCTTTATCCAACAATATATTCTCAGGTTTTAAGTCCAGATGGTAAATGTGAGTATCAGATCCATGATGAAGGTAATGTAAACCCTCACAAATTCCTTTGATTATTTTGTAACACGTGTCCCAATCAAGTTTGCAGGCCTCATCATCTACAAAAGTAAACAAAAAGCATGTTACCTAAAAGTAAAATTTAGGTATCATTGTCATAACTTTTTATTGCTACATTTTCATGTTTCTTTAGGCTTGTTGCTTTTAGACAAAGTAAATTTCATAATCTTAGAGAATTATAATCATATCAAGATAATAAAATTGCTCCAAGACCACTCCGAAACTGTGCATAGCCAGGCTGCACTTAATCTATGGTAGTAAAGAAAATTGGCATGACCCCCATATATCACGCATTCATGCCATTGGGAGCTATAACATACAAACTAATCTTGAGTTCTATGCACCACCAAAGCAACACTTGGCCTGTGAGGAAGGCCCTCAAAATCAACACTTCCATGAATGAAATGACATGCATGCACGCCTTAGATTCCATGATCCAACCTGTAAATGGTAGACCATAGGTTTCACTATGAAGAGCAAATTATTCAAACTACAAACAGTGCCTTACACAAATCATTGCGAGGTGCATCTAGATAGCTAAGGCCAAATCTAGGGATTTTCCTCTCGGATCGAGGAACCAGTACCTGAAAATCACAATGAAATAAAAAAAACCAGGACCTGGGGGGAACGATGTTCCCACCCATATTTCATTAAGAAGAAGATCTTCTCACCAGATCCCTGGAAAATCCCGAACCCTAGTCCCCGCCCGACATGGGAGCCCACATTCCCGTGAGATGGGTCGGGCTTCACACCATGCTTTGGCACACGGGGACCGGGGGATTTTTTTTTGGGAAATCATGCGTCCGAGAGGACTCGAACCCATGACCGGTGGCCTCCCAACCGGGAGTGCTCACCAACTGAGCTATGCTCAATTCCCACAATGAAATCAAAGTACCCAGTGCTACTTCTCCTCCTTCCAATGTCAATGCCCACCATACCACTCAATTTTGGTCAACTGCAATTGTCCATGAGCTCTTGCCTGTCTAATTCTCACGTGAATCTATGTACCCAGCGTGAAATTGTATAGAAGTTGGGACATGCATCTATGCGCTCAGCTCTCTCTACCACTCAAGAGCTATATATGTCACCCAAGACCAACTACATACTTTGATGAGTGCTGTTCAAGAGGTACGTACACCGTACACCTACTACCTAATTGCACAGGGTCCTGAAGTGTTGATAGTGCCTTTGCATTATTTAGTTTTGTGGTCTTCTTAACACTGGAACAAGTATCAACTCCCCCTTGACCATTTTACACCACAAATCTGGCAAAACCTCGCAACACCATTATTCAAAACATTTTTGTGTGTTTCTCCGCCATATTCACCTCTCGGCCTATGCCCTACTACACTATCAACACAATGTGGACAATCCCAATTGTGCTTTCTGCACTGCATTTGATGATCAGGGGAACCGCCACCTCTATTGCCCACAAGATTGCATAGCCTTCCAGCTGTATTGGCTCGATCATCTGGATTAGCATATGTTGTTCATTCCCTTTTACTCACTCACAAACTTGTTTGCAACTGCCTCATATATTATTAATATAATGTTCACGTTAGGAACTCGACCGCCTTGTACTTCTCTACAAAAAAAATGACTAGTCTTTTACAAGTAATAACATGCATTGCTTGTCAACATGGTGGTCGCTTCCACCACCCTACCCCACCATCAATGACTTCCTAATTAAGTTTGAGGAGACCAGTGAATTCCCTTGAGGCACCATTCTCTGTAGGCCAATGCGACCATCAACACATAATTTAATAAGCTAAGCAATAAGGGAAGAAGACAATCCACATGAATCATGTAATCAACAAATTTTTTTGCCCAGTTTTTTTTTTAGTCGACTATGTTGTAGGAAAACTTAACGTAAGTCTAAATAGAGAAGAATCATACTAGAAAGGTGCTTATCAAGGCTTCCACCCTGCATGTATTCCAAGCAAAGAGCTCTTTGATCCACAATGGCAGAAACATATTTTCCTTCATGCTCAACAACTATTTGTTCTGTATGGTGACAGTAGCCAACTAGCTGTACAATATTTTTGTGTTGGGCCCTTGTAAGATTGTTAAGCTCATTCTTAAATTCCTCTTCGTAAATCAATGCCAATTGGTTAAGTTTCTTTACAGCAATCTCTTCTCCATTGTCCAGCACTCCCTGTTGAAGATATCTTGTTATGGCACATGCATGGATTCTTGTAGTGAACGGTAATGCCATTAGAAAAATAGAAGATGTATGTAAAAATATATATACCTTGTGAATAACTCCATGCCCACCACGGCCGACTATGTTCTCCGTAGCAAAAATTATTTGTAATGCCTTTCAAAAAATTGAGTGTAAAATCCCATGTCCTATAATAAAGCTGGTCAGCAGTATAATGCTCATTCATATCCAGCTCATCTAAAACCTCGGTTATAGTAGGCCTCATCACTAGATCAGAGTTCACACATTTTAATGCTATTCCAATGCATGCCTTAACTTCACAGGAAGTATGTTTCCAAATTGTTTCCGGCATCCTTTTTTCCCATAATTGATGTACCTGCAGAATTGATATTAGTGAGAAATGATTGTAGGTAAGACACAAATTAATATTAGTGAAAATGATTATGTTACATAATATAGGATTATCACTCACAAGCTGAATAAATTCTTCAGGAGAAGTATCTGCACATTTGTAGTAACTCTCCTTTCCTGCCATTATTTGTATGATTATAACACCCAAACTGAATACATCAAACTTTGGTGAGATTTCATGTCTCTTGATGTATTCTGGTGGCATGTATACGCTGCATGGTAGAAAAAAAACATAGTTCACGAGAAGTCTTCATAAGTTATAATTAATTTTGGTGGTTATTAACTTACTCTGCTTCTGTTTCTTCTGATACGTTGTTAGTTTCTAGTGAAGCAAACATGGATAAACCAAAACCTCTAATTTTGGGTATCATGTACCTATCCAGCAAAATGTTTGTTGGTTGTAAATCTAGATGGTAAATAGTAGCATGCTCAGATTCTTTGTGAAGGTAATGTAAACCCTTGCAAATTCCCCTAATTATTGCGTAACATGTGTGCCAATGAAGTCCACATGGTTTGTCTGTAGAATAAACAGAAAGTGTGTGCATGTTAACAATGTAACGTTTAGGAATCATTGGATTTTAATATGGAAAGTAGAGCATAATCATACCAGAAAGATACTCGTCAAGGCTTGGTTCCTGCAAGTATTCGAAGCATACAGCTCTTTCTTCCACTCTAGCAGAAACAGATTCTCCCTTGTGCTCAACAGACACTTGTGCTATATGATAGCAGTAACCAACTAACTGGATGGTGTTCAGATGTTTGACACTTGTAAGTTTATGAATCTCATTTTTAAATTCTTCTTTGAGCATCGGTTTCAGATGAAGAAGCTTCATCACAGCAATGTGTTTCCCATTGTTCCGTACTCCCTGTTTAAACATATTGCCATATTGGTAGTGCGGTAAACGGGTTTGTAGTCAATTACTCCATGAATGATACAGGAAGCAATCACATACCTTGTAAATGGCTCCATACCTACTACGACCAATTATGCGATCTTCAGAAAAAATGTTTGTGATATGGTTTAAGAACTCGAGTGTAAACTCCTCTACACTGTCTGGCCGGATCTTTGCTGGGCCGACACTGATTAATTGTACTGCGGACAACTTTCGCAGCTTGTATATGACACCGAAAGGGTCGACCAGCCCAATTACCGTAATCTTGTTATCCCGCATGTCCACGGAAATCGATTCGATACCTGAGACTCCATCGAGTTGTTCTCAACAACGAATTCACAAACAAAACAGGTGGATAACAGTGAGTGAAAACACAAAGCAGGGACCGGGGAAGTTGTACCATCGAGATTGGAAAGTGCTTTGAGCAACTTCTTCTTGTCCTTATTGTCGAACATATCTACTTTTAACACAATATTCTGCAGTTATGAAGCAAAACAAGATCAGCAACCGATGAAGCAATAAAAAGAACTGCAAATCGGCAGCACCTGGTGAGCCATCGAGCTGACGGGAATATAGATCCAAAGAGGCAAACTGGACTTTCGAATCGCGTGCTCTGCTTTGGCTGGCGATGGATTCTATGGGAGTAAATCCACCATCTTCCGGCAGCGCAGAGCTGCCTGATGAGAGAGCAACGCCGGCGAGCGCGGGGTGACTGGGTGCGGGTGGCGAGCAGCGCCGGCGCTACATGGGCAGCCGGGCCGAGTAGGTATGGGCAATTTGGCTTCTTTGCTGGAGATGGAGACGCGACAGGACAGTTGGGCGAGGGCGAGGCTGTTTATCGTCTCGAGCGAGGGAGGTACTCCAATCATAGGACCGTGCCAGTCAACTTGCTTAAATTTAATTTAAGTTTATACTATTATAAGACCTGTTTGGTTTTAAGTCCAAGTCTAAAAACCACTAATTTATAAATCATGTATGTTTAGTTGCAAATGAATTATAAGCTCGGTAAATGTGTGAGCTCAACATGAAAAAGTTGGCTTATAAATCTTCGGCAAAGATTAATTAGTTTATTGCTTATAAGTAGGATGACTTAGAGTCTGTTTAATACTTTAGTCGTTTGACTAAAATTTTAGTCACCTCTACTTTGGACAGAGAGACTAAAAAGGATCAAAAAAGAGAGATCACTTTAATCAACATAAGTTAGGGTACCTCTGAATTTTATATTTTAGTTATCTTCTAACTTTTTAGTCACCCCTGTTTAAAGTTTAAGTGAACTAAAATAGAGGTGACTAATATTAATCACCTCGATCCAAACATCCTCTTATAAACCCGTGCTGTTTGGCCAAGTAACTTATTTTACTTTTTAATTTATATGTAGGTGACCTGTTTGGAATCAAGGCCTATATAATGATATCTCTAAATAATTTTATTACTTTTTTTTTTGAGCAAAAAATAATTTTATTACTGAAAGGTCTAAAACTGCCTTTGACGATAGTCAATGTGGAAGGCCCCACACGGCCCACCCACCCCATGGTGCTGCCAGCCTGCAGCGGCAGTCACAGGCTCAGCACAACGTCGGCAGTAGGTGTAGCAGAGAGTTGACTCGACTGACGCCATTGCTTGAATGAACTGATCAATATATTTTTTTGGACCTAACTGATCGAGAATTGAAGCCAGTGGAAAAGGAAGCAGGATCGATAGATCTGTAGTCTGAAAACAACACCGTTTCTTTTTTTTTTCGTGGCTGGTTCAGGTTCGTGATCGACGTTGGGAAGGACGTCCCGTTGCGAACTGCATGATCTGAAGAGTTAACCTGCACCTTGGTTCAAATAAAATATGAAATTCAGTATGCTGAGGCTAAGTGATACCATAGTCACATAACATGGGTTCACCACCTTCGAACCAGGTTCATCAACTTCAGCCTGGGTTCACGGGCTCAATTTACATAAAGTGCAAAAATATGTAGCGTACCATATACTACGCTCCCGTGCGTTGATCCAATCGAGACTCAGAAACTTTGTGACTATGAGTGATATCGCACAAAAACTTTGTAGACAGTAGCCTGGCATCTGAATGAACGCTGAAAAGCAGAGACGAATGAACACAAAGGCGCACTTCCGTGCTTGAATTCGTTCGCCGGAGGCCGGCCCAGTCAGTTTGCGACGAGACCAGCACTTCGTCTGTAGTAGTAAACTGAATGAAGTTCACTCACACCGTAGTACAGTATTACCAAGATTTGGGAACACCTTGATCCAGTCCGGAATGTGTGAGGAGTTTTCTTGGGTTCCTGCAGGTTAGTGTAAACACGTAAACGTTGAGAGGTACTCCGTAAGTTACGTGCGAATGTGACAGGTGTGTGTAATGGGCTGCAACCTGCAAGTTTTTTTTTTTTTTTTTTTTTTTGAGAAAAACACACACTCTTTATTGATGCACTTGTTCAACAGATTTACAAATGCCAAAAGGCGGTTCTAAAAACCAGACATGTCTACCTATATCAAACGAAAGCAAACTCTTAGCTAGAGTGTGAACATCAACATTTGAATTCCTATTCTCATGGACAAAATCAACCAAAGAAAAATCACGAGCCCTGATCTGAATCTCTTTCACTATTTGGCCATACCGACCCAAATTTCTTCCTTGTAAGTTTTTGATTGCATTGGCACAATCTGATGCCAACCTTACTGAAGTAACCATGAGATCAGCCGCCAAAGCCAATCCTTCTCTGCAGGCCATCACCTCAGCAATTTCTGGTTCCGTGATTCCATCAAGAACAACTCCTGAAGCTCCCAGAAAATTACCGCCCTGATCTCGGACTATTGCAGCCACGGATGCCCTTTTCAGATTCTTAGAAATAGCCGCATCTACATTCACTTTCACGCAACCTGTTGGTGGTGGCACCCAGCGTGGTCTTTGCCTCTGAACTTGTGCCTTTACTACCTTAGTCGGCTTTGTCATTTGAAGTTCAACAATATATTTATTGATGAAGCTATGTGTTGAAATCGGGCTTTGAAAAATATTTTCATAGATCGCCTTCCTTCTTGCGTGCAGTTGCCCACATCGTCACCACAACTTCGTATGAGATCAGCATGTGGCATTGTTTCTATCAAATTGGCCAACCAACCTCTTGAGTTCGTCTCTTGCATCTCAATGAGGTGTTCAACGATTTCCTCGCTCTCCAATGCCCATACACATCTCGCCATATTACACTCCAGCAAGGAGTGTTTCCAGGAATCAGGAGCCCCACATAAAGCACAACGCGCATGGTCTGCCATATTCCGCTGGTTGAGAACATCAGCCGACGGTAGAGAGTGCCTTGCAAGCCTCCATAGAAACATCCGCACCTTTGAAGGCACCATGATGTTCCACAAAGATGTCCACTCCTTTTCCTCTTTCTTTCTATTTGATGTTGCTGCATTTTCCGTTAAAGCACGCCTCATTATAAGCATTCTATATGCGTAAGCGAACCGTGAAAACTCCCGTCATGTGTCGTGGTGCCAAGCCCGAAGTCGTTGGCTCCGATTGCATAGAGGGATATTGATTATCGTATCTATATCAGCTTGCGTGAAAAATTTCTTTAGTTTGTCCCGATCCCAAGTTGCCGATGTACTATCAATCAACTCACTCACTAGCCGCGGGCGGATGTGGAGCTGCATTGGGTGCTTGGCCTCCTCATCTTTGTCCGATGGAAGCCGGTCCATACTCCAAATAGAAGTAGTCGAACCCGCACCAATTCTCTCGATCAGCCCGAAATGAAGCACTTCCCTCCCATCAAGCACCGACCGCCAAATCTTTGAGGGAGTCGAGCCAAGATTTGCTCCCAAGAAATCACCATGTGGAAAATATACCGCCTTTTAAAATTCTAGCACTTAGAGATGCCGGTTCTGGAGGATCCGCCAGGGCCTGTTTTGCCAACAAAGCAAGGTTGAACAACTCTATATCACGGAAACCCATTCCACCAAGGAACTTTGGCATGATCATGTCATCCCATGCTACCCAGCTTGTCTTCCTCTTTCCATCCTTACTTCCCCACCGTAAATTCCTCGGTAGGCCATTAATATGTTTGCATAGGCCGCGAGGCAATTTAAAGCAAGACATAGAATAGGTGGGTATTGCTTGGGCAACGGATTTAATGAGCACTTCCTTGCCAGCCAGATGACAAGCATTGCTCCATCCATCCACGAATCTTATTCCAAATCCTGTCCTTCAAGAATTTGAAAGCACCTTTGGTTGAGGAACCCACATCAGATGGCATTCCTAAATATTTTTCACTTAGACATTCATTTTGAACATTGAGCACCGACTTAATTTCCTCTCGAATATTTTGTTGGCACTTCTTGGCAAAGTGAATTGATGATTTGTGCACATTGATCTGTTGCCCCGAAGCATCACAAGAAATCTGCAAGATATCCTTCACCACTACCGCACTCTCTCTATTAGCTTTGAAAAAAAAAGGCTGTCATCCCGCGAAGAGAAGGTGGCTAACCATCGGTGCCGTTGGCGCCACTTTAATACCACCGAGCTCGATGACCGTGATCGTGATTTTAAGAGGCACGAAAGGCCCTCTCGCCGCTATCAAAATAAATAGGGAGAGATGGGGTCTCCTTGGCGAATTCCTCTTGTCGGCTTAAAACTGCTCAAACAATCTCCATTTAATAGTACGTAAAAAGAAACCGAGGAGACTAACCGCATAATCACCTTGCACCCATAATTGGTGGAAACCAAGCTTGAGCATTATTGCTTGGAGATAATTCCACTCAACCCGGTCATAAGCTTTCTTCATATCCAACTTCAAAGCACAACACCCGAGGTCTCGAGCTTTCTTTTTGCTTCATGAAGTGTAGACACTCATAAGCTGTAATAATATTATCCGTGATCAGCCTACCCGGCACAAACGCCGATTGTTCTTCGATATAATCTCCGGGAGCACCACTTTAAGTCTATTTGCCACCACCTTCGATACAATCTTGAAGATGACATTGCAAAGACTTATTGGTCTAAATTGGCCTAGCTCCTCCGGACTAGCAACCTTTGGAATTAGGACAATAAACGTATCATTAATTGTATTCGATCATCTTCACCGCTAAGCACCCTCGAGACCACCGAAGTGATTTCCTTGCCACAAAGATCCCAATGTCGCTTGGAAAAAATGAGCGGAAAACCATCCGGGGCTCGGCGCTTTAGTTGGAAACATCCGGAAGAGTGCTTCTTTTACTTCCTTTTCGTAAACGGCGCGAGCAAACCTTCATTCATTTCTCGTTGAAACTTTAACTAGCACCGTATCGAACGACTTCCATGTTATGTGTATCTTCCGAAGTGTAGAGATTTCAAAAAAAAATTAGTAGTCATCTCGCCCATCTCCTTTTCATCGGATGTAAACTCACCGTTCGACTTTTTCGAGGTTTTTATCATATTCTTCCTCCTTCTCCGGCTTGCTCGAGATGAAAAAAACTTTGTATTCCGATCCCCTTCGCGCCGACCACCGAATTCTCGAACGTTGACGCCACATAATTTCCTCCCCGTGGTGCAATTCATTTATTCTTTCAATGGTCTTCAACTCAGCATGAGAAGGCCCTAGTCTACTTGGGTCCGCGCTTTGCATCCTCTCCGAGATCCTTCTTCAAGGACGTAATTCCCGTCTCACATGGCCAAAGGTTTGTCGCTCCCATTTGCCTAAGTGGTCTCGCTACTCCCTTCAACTTGAGTTGCAACTCCTCTCACATCCACCGCTTCACGGTCTTGCCGCCATAATTCAGCTAAGGATGAATTGAAAGCCTCATGTGTTTCCCACATCATTTCATATCCGAAACGGTGACGCTTCTTACGCACTTTATCTGGCATGGCGCCACGCCAATAAAATGGGTCCATGATCGGACGCCGCCGCACCGTCTTTGTACCCTTTGCACTAGGGAAACGCAGTACCGGTCACCGACACAAGCGCCGCGATCTAATCGGACTCGGCAATATGATCCACCACCGACCTTCTTTTCAAAAGTCCACCGCGGCCCCTAAAACCGATATCGCTTAGTCCGCACACATCGACCATCTCCCGAAACGCCGCAATCTGGGCCGCACTTCTTTCTTGAACCCCAACATGTTCCGAGCGATGTAAAACTTCATTGAAATCACCAATACAAACCCACGGCAAAGGAGATGATGATCTAATAAACTTGAGCATGTCCCAAGTCTTATGTCGCTCACTCACTTGCGCCTCCCCGTAAACACATGTAAGTCTCCAAGGGTCAATGCCCCCCTCTGTAACAATGGCATCAATGTGATACTGTGAATACGGTAACAAAGATACACTGATATTATCATTCCAAAATATCCCCAAACCACCACCACGGCCATTACTGCTGACTGCAAAAGCATTATCATAGCCTAGTGTCTTCTTCAAACCCTCCACGCGCGTTCTATGCACCTGTGTTTCGAGAACGCACAGGACTGTGGGGGCAGCATCCTTCACGAACTCGCGAAGTTCTTTAACTGTCGCGGCATTGCCAAGTCCACGACAGTTCCAGCTTAAAACACTCATTGCAAGCGGCGCGATTCCTCGAGGGAACCTTCCTTCATCATATCATTCACGTTACCTTGTTCCCTGGTCAGATCCTCAGAAGACACCATCACCATCATAAGACAACCCGACAAACCAGGTTTTCGTTGCCGCTGATCCTGCCAAGGCCGGGTAGCCGAGCAAAGTCGTCCCCTAGATCAGCCCGAACAGGACAGGGAGAGAGACCCGGTGGTGTCGTGGCCAGAATACCTTACGACGATGAAGAAAGCGCCGGCGGAAACAGACTTACGCTTTACTTGTTGGTTGCATAACTAAACTACAGGATGACTCAACTTTTTCTTTTTTTTTTTTTTCTTTTTCCTTTTTTTTTTTTTGAAAATACAAGTTGACTCAACTAACAACTAGTACAGGAATCTTCAAAAATTCTATCTTAATGTAATCTGCTGTTATAACTAAAAGTAAAAGTCAATTTTGCTTCTAATTCACCACAGCAGATTGCTTGTTGCGGTAATAAAATGCAAATTGACTTGCTCAACCATCCACCAGCTGGTTCAGGAAGCTTCAGATTGTTACCTGGCGGTGGCGCGTTGGGGTCTGGCCGCCTCGAAGCCCTCGGAGTCGGAGCAGATGCAGAGCTCGAGGGCAAGCGGTTCGGCGTTGCTACCACGCCGCTGCTGCTGGATAGCAACGCTCCCCGGCGGCGTTGCTACGGACCTGCGTACCCCGCGACGCAGCAGCAGGGCGGAGCTGCGTAGCCCACGAGTGGTGAGCCGGTGGAAGGGGAAGGACCCCGGCCGGCCTGCTATGCTCCAATACAAGCCAGCGCCTTTCCCCACTCTGCGGTAGAGGAGGAGCGGCGCGCGTGGAGGAGGCGGTGAAGGAGCGTCGCGAGGAGCGGAGTCTGGTGCGTCGTATTCCGCCCGCACAGAAGGGCGGCGCAGCTCCGGGAGAGAAGCCGGCGGACGAGCTCCGGGCGGACGGATGCTGCGAGGCGATGCCGGAGTTGTGGACGAGCTCGTGCGGACGGGGAGCGGATGATGGTGCGACGAGCGCGAGCGGCAACGAGGTGCGCAGCTCGGAGACGGGCGCGGCCGTGGGTTGGTGGCGGCGACGAAGAACAGGAGGAAGGGGATGGGAGCGGGGAAGGACCCAATCGCCTGGGAATCGCCCCAATCGCCTGGGGAATCGCCTCGAGCCGCCGGAGCGCCGAGGAAAAGAGTGCAACCTGCAAGTAAAACAGGTCCTGAAATGTTTGGGCTAGTACTATGGTCGGCCCATCACTTATGAGCTGAAAGAGAAGGGACAAGATGGAGGCCCATTAATTCATAGGTTCCATAGTCGGCCCAGCGCTACTCTGCCACGAGTCCGTGGCCCAGGGTTTTGGCTTTGCAATGGAATCACAGCTCAAAATTCGTCAAACCCGAGTCCACACTCTCACTGACTAATGCATAGTAGTTACTGGATATCGTATATTGGGCAGTCCAGGTGTGTATAATGGGCTGCAACCAGCAAGAGGAACACAGGTCCTGACGTGTTTGGGGCCCTGGTGTGTATAATGGGCTTGTGATCTTCGCCGGGTCCACCTGAAAACAAAGGGCCACGGTGGAGGCCCCCATTGATGGCCGTTGGTTCCGTGCTCGGTCTTTAGCTTTTGGATCAAGAAATCGGCATTCTTCCACTAGTCAGTGATTCATCATTGTCACAGTGTGGCTCAGGGCTTGCAGTCACAAATTCGTCAAAACATGCTGAACGAATTAATTTGACTTGTGCTCTGTAGCAGCAGCAGGTACTCAGAGGCTCAGAAGGAAAGGTTGACTCAATTTCACAGTTTCACACCATGCAGGAGTCATGACAAGGCAGTGCACAAGCTGAGACATACAGTACTGTACTACAAAGATGACACGGCACACCTTTTAATTTTCATCCATTGAACGAGCAGGGGAACTGCATTGTGAGATCGGCAAATTGAAACCAAATGAACATTAACATTTGGATTACAAAAGCCCAGCAATCAGAAGTTCAGACTGCTTGGTGATCCCGGACGACGACTGTAAATAAGCGAGGAAGTTAAGTGCACACGCTAGTGTTTGTAATCTCCAGTCACTTGACATTTTGACGGGTTTCGCAGTTATGGTCCTGGACGCAAAGTGCCGTGGTCTCAAAACTGCCCTTGTGTGTGTATTCGGCCCACGCAAGTCCTAGTCAATGTGGAAGGCCCCACACCGGCCCACCCCACGCATGGTGCTGCCAACCTGCTGCAACTGCAACACATGTCAGGGGCTCAAGCAGACGCAACGTCGGCACTGTAGCCTGTAGAGTTGACTCGACTGACGCCATTGCTTTGAATGAACTGATCGAGAATTGAAAGCCTAGGTACAGGAAGGGAAAGCAAGCTCCATTGTAGATCTTTCCTCTCTTTTTTTCGTCCTTGCTTCAGGTTCGCGATCGACGCTGTCCCGTTGCGAACGCATGATCTCAAGAGTTAACCGGCAGCATGGTTGACGAAAATATGAAATTCAGTATGCTGAGGCTGAGTGATAGTATCGCACAAGATTTGGGTGGTAATAAGGCTGCAAAGCTCAAGAGATTTCACCTCTTTTTTTTTTGTTCTCGAAACTGTGGCACTTCCGCGCCTGAACGCGCTTGAAATTTGTTGGCCGGAGGCCGGCCCAGTCCTCAGTTTTCGACGAGGATCGCTCGATCGGACCAGCACTTGGGCTGTAGTAGTAAGCGACACTCCTCCATAGTAGAGTATTCCCAGCTCATTCGAGGTCCTGCATCCTCGATCCAGTCCTGAATGCGGAGTTTTCTTCCGCGAAATTTGTGGAGTTTTTCACTGCCTGAAGAAATCGGAGGAGACTGATCATGGATTATTACACTCTGAAGTTACTCCACCATTATTACACTCTGAAGTTACTGCCTGAAGAAACTCGTGGCTCGTTGGCAGACCCCGAAGACGCAACCTGGTAAACACGCAGGCAGGCTCGCGACATTTCGCAGTGGCGTGGCATGGCAAGGCCAGGCCGCACCCTCGCCCGCTGGCCACGGCAACGAGACACGAGTTTCCTCCGCAACCGCAGAGCGCAGCGACGTGCGGTCCGGCGACGCAGAAGGAAACGAAACGGGACGGGCTGCCGGTCGGTCTGTCCTCCGTCCTCTCCAATCAATGCGCTCGGCGGTTCGGGGGCTCTCGCCCGTCCGTCCTCGCCTCGCCTCGCCTCGCATTGCCACTCGCTCCCCCCCTCGCTTGCCCCGATTTTTTCCTGCGCTCTTTGAACGCTTTTCCCCGCCATCCTCTTGTCCTCTTCGCAGGCCGGGTGGGCGCCCTCGCTGACACATGGGGCTCCAAAGGAACCGGGACCCATCTCTCAGTGACGTACCACGCGTCCCTCCCGTGCTCGCCTCGTCCTGGCGCTGGTCGCGGGCTACCGGTGTCCTGTCCCGCGGGCCCCGTTGGAAAATATCTACGTCTATGGGCCCACGCGTCAGACGTGCCAATAGTGACGCGCGTACGGCCGTGTCTGGCTGGCGGCCATTGAGCGGCGATGCAGTGCAGCAGCCGAGAGGGGGGAGAGCGAGTGGACGGGGACGGAGGGAGACACGCGGAATCTGGCAAGCGGGCCCCGTGGACAGCGGGGCAATTACGATGCCTCCGTTGCTCCACAAAAGGTTGTGGTGGACTGGTGGTACTCCGAACAGAAACAGTAGCAGCTTTTTTGCACCTGTAAAATACCCTAGTTTTTCGAACCGGACCGGTGATCGAACCGGCGGGCCGTCGGTTCATGGTTCATTGGTCCAACCGTTTTAGAACCGGTTGAACCGCCGGTCCGATAATAATGGACCGTTTTATCGAACCGGCCACAAATACTTTGAACCGGTGTATATATATGATTTAATTAATAATTGACATTCAAGCAATATATATATTTATATAATTGATAAATACAACAACACAATTTACAATTTAATTGTACTACGGTTCACACTCATAATACACAGACTCACACATGTAATATATCCATATAGGATGACATTGTCTTAAAATTCAAAATACAATGTGTGTGTTCATGACATCTTCAGTTCTTCACACACACTCACACATCCATAAGGTTCACAAATCTCCATACTAATTGAAGCCAAAGTCTATCACCAGTGAATTTGACAAATTGTACCATGTTCCATCAAAGAAATAACAGGGGAGAGATTCACCACTCACCACCGGCAGGAGCCATGACTGCCATGTTGCCGGCGTGCAGCAGTGGAGGACTGGAGGAGTGGATGGAGGCTTCGACCGTCCTTGCTGGTTGCTGCCTGCTGGCCTAGCCCCAACGTCTGGAGCCCACGGCCGGCGCTCGCAAGCAGAGGAGCAGGGGACTGGAGGAGCAGATAGAGGGCAGAGCCACCGCCCCCCACGGCCTGCTGCAAGCGTTCACTGGCGCTGGCGCCATGGGTGTCGTCCTCCCGCATGCAGGCGGCGCTGTTCTGCACGTCGTCCACCTCCCGGCGCCCGCCCGCCGTGGCCTGCTCGCCTGGCGCTCAGCGCTCGCCCGGCGCCTGCTCGCCGTGCTCGACGCTCGCCCGGCAACCGCTAGCCCGCCGCCCGCCCGCTGTGGCCTGCTGTCGCGAGCCGCCTGCCGCCGTGACGTTGCGCCGCCGACGCCGACGCCAGATGCAGCGCCGACGCTAGATGCAGATGGAGCCGCCGCCAGGCACGGGAAAGGCACGGGAAAATTGATTTTTTCCCTCCCCCCACGCGCCTAGTATAACCCTAAAGCCACAGTACCACAATATTCCAACAATACCCCTGAATGGATCTGTTCCCCGTGAGCTGACAGAGGGCATTTTTGGCTATTTTTAAAACCGCTCGGTTCGAATGGAACCGGCCGGTTCATCGGTTCTGTTAAAACCGGCCGGTTCAACCGGTTTTTTCCGGTCCGAATGCATGACCGATCTTTTAAGTGAACCGGACCGGTGTAGGCTCGTTCGGTCTTTTAGCGGTCGAACCGCCGGTCCCGGTCCGGTTCGAAAAACTAGGGTAAATACGTGGCCTTGTTTTAGATAGCTAAAAATGGTAACCGAACGTCACATCGCATTAATCGTAACACGTTTAGTTTGTTAGTGGTAAATATCATCTTACCATAGAGCAACTATGCTTCAAAAGAATCGCCTCGCAAATGCACATCTAAACTGTGTAATTAGTTATTTTTTTTTACCTACATTTAATACTCTAAACATATGTTTTTTGGTGTATTTAATGTGATGTGATGGAGATAAAGTAGGAAAAAGGTTAGAAATTTTAGCCATCTAAACAAGGCCCGGTTTTTTCATAAATAAACTTTGATATTGATACAAAATAAACTTCTTGTACTTGGCGTGGGAAATTTGGAATTCTTGAGTATTTACTCTACCCGATAAAATGTTCAGACTGCCACACCTTGGTGGGCGAACGAACCACAGCATTGAGAAGTGAAATTTGCATAAAAAAAAACATTGACACGAGCACAGCATAAAAATTTGGCATCGACAACCCACATTCCAATATTCCACTTGAAACAAGGCAAGACAGCGCAAAGAACCAAAAAAGTTGGAGCTCCAACAAGTCCAAAAAGAGACGCCCAAGCCAAAGAACAAACAGTGCTCTCTCCCCCTCTGCTTCCTCTCCACTCCACTCACTCGCACTCTCACTCCACTCCACAGCCTCGCGCTCTCGCTCAGCTCCGTTCCCCTCCCTCCATAAAGCGCAACCCCGAGCCAAGAAGCCAGCCTTAAAACCTCCCTCCCTCCACCACCACCATCCCCAAACGCCTCGCCGCAATGCATCAGCAGCAGCACCTTTCCGTGCTCCTCGTCCTGGCGTTCCTCGCCGCGTCGCCGCCGCTGGCCGCGGCGTGGCGCCCGTGGCCGCCGCGCGACAACGCGTCGACGACGACGGCGGGCCTGGGCGCGTCGAAGAAGTTCGAGGGCTCGTCGGAGTTCGTGAAGCTCGAGTACCACATGGGTCCCGTCCTTGCATCAGCCATCACGGTCCACCCGATCTGGTACGGCCTCTGGCCTGCATCGCAGAAGCGCACGATCCGCGCGTTCCTCCGCTCCCTCGCCCCTCCCCAACCTCCTTCCCCATCCACCGGCGAAGCGGAGACCTCGACCCCGCGCCGCATCCCGCCTCCCTCGGTCTCCGCGTGGTGGCGCACGGTGCGGCTCTACACCGACCAAACCTCAGCCAACGTCTCCGCCACCGTCTCCCTGGGCGCGGAGAAGTGCGACGTGCGAATGTCCCGCGGCACGCGTCTCTCACGGATGGACATCCAGTCCGTGGTCCGCGACGCCGTGACGGCGCGCACCCGCCCGCTCCCCGTCGACTCGAGCGGCGGCGTGTACCTCGTGCTCACCTCCCCGGAGGTCTCGGTGGAGGATTTCTGCAACAACGTGTGCGGCTTCCACTACTTCACGTTCCCGTCAGTGGTGGGCTACACGCTCCCCTACGCGTGGGTGGGGAACTCGGCGCGCCGATGCCCCGAGGTGTGCGCGTACCCGTTCGCCATCCCGGCGTACGTTCCCGGCCGGAAGCCCGAGGCGCCGCCTAATGGGGACGTCGGCGTCGACGGGATGGTCAGCGTCATCGCGCACGAGCTCGCCGAGCTCGCGTCCAACCCGCTCGCCAACGCGTGGTACGCCGGGACGGACCCCTCGTTCCCCACTGAGATCGCTGATCTCTGCGAAGGGATCTATGGCACCGGCGGTGGTGGCGCGTATACGGGTCAGTTGCTCACTGATGCGCGCTCCGGCGCGTCGTACAATGTCAATGGCGTTGGTGGACGGAGGTTCCTCGTTCAGTGGGTTTGGAACCCCGTGCTCAGCTACTGCTCCGGCCCCAATGCCCTCGATCAGTAGTTGTTGGGGATTCTTCTTGCTGTTGATGTTGCTGTTTCTGTTTCGTTTCATCACGGTGAAATGGAGTGGAATTGCTGAATCCGTTGGATTTGTGCAAGGATGATGATGGTGGTGATGATGATCTGCTGTGCCGCTAGTGAGTGCATTAGATTGATTTCCTTTTTGGGGAATCCATGGAAGAATGCTTCTGTATAGAGTTGTTGTTTGTTATTATGAATGGCACGTTTGATGGAACGAGATTAAGGTTTGGTGGTGATGAGCAGCTGGAGGATGGGAATGGCATGTCTGAGGTGAATTTTGGAACTTTATTTACCATCTGGCCCGTGGTTGTTTTGAATTTGAATTTGAATTTTTTTTTTTTTTTCTGTAGCCTGTAGGACTGTCTCTGTCTGGGGGTGAAACTGTCAGGGTTACTCTTTGGCTTTTACAGGGGCGAGAGGGGCTATTATAGGCCTTGTTTAGTTGGCTAAAATTTAGCCAAAAATTTGCTTAGTTTTTAGCAATCTCTCCATCATATCACATTAAATCTGTACAAAAGCGTATGTTCGGAAGCAGTAAATGTAGGTAAAAAAAAAATAACTAATTACACAGTTTTGTTGTAGATCACGAGACGAATCTTTTGGGAGACTAGTTAGTCCATAATTGATCATGATGTTTACTACAAAACAAACGAAACGTGTTACAGGTTGCTCTGAGTTAGAAAAGTCACTTTTGCTAAAATTTAGCCATCTAAACAAGGCCCAAAAATTGGGCCTGGATGTCACATCGGACAATCGTGAAGACGTTTCGTTTGTTAGTGGCAAATATCATCGTACCATGGAGTAATTAGGCCAAAAAATCGTCTCGGAATGTACATCTAAACTGTGTAATTAGTTATTTTTTTACCTACATTTAATACTCTAAATATATGTCTTTTGGTGTATTTAATATGATGTGATGGAGAGAAAGTGGGGAAAAGGTTAGAAATTTCTGCCAACTAAACGTGGCGCTAGTCCTTGGCTTTACTAGTGCAGTACAGTGGCAGCATGATGGCTTTTGTACAGAGTGGTTGGCTTTGCTGTTTGCTCCATGCTCTCTCAAATGATGGTACTGAAAACAGCATTGTTTGCAGGACAGTGCTCCACAGTAGTAGTATTCTCCTCTTTTACACTGCTATTATAAAGGACAACAAGGCTGTTGCGCTGTGGTGTGTGCCAAGCAAGATGAGTACTGACACGTAATACTGATATCAGTAGTAGTAGCCGCTAATCACGGGATCAGTTTTTACTTGTGCAATGCTTGCAACAGTAGGGTTGGTTCAGCGATTCAGGGATTGGAATGCAGCGCAATGATTCAGGGATTCCCTGGAGGAGAGGGGAGGGTGGTTTGTTGGGTAGTGACTGACTGCGCTAGTAGGACTAGCCTTTCACTTTCACCTTTCACTTTCAGCGGGGGCGTCGTCCTTCTCATGCCATGCCATGCCATGCCAGTGCGTGTGTGTGTGGGCACTGGGCGGGTAGGGGACGGGCACGCATTATTGACTGTTTGTTATTCCGACCGAAACAGTACCGAGGAAGACTATTGTGCTTGCCTCGCCTCCAATGCCAACCAGATCATTCATGTAGGCAGCCGTGAACCTCAACCTCCCGTCGGCCCATGCCTCATGATCATGCCCGCCCGTGTCACTCGGCGCCGGTCGGTCTGTCCGTCTTGGACGGATCTTCTGTTCGGACTGTTCGTTCAATACTGTAGTCTGTCGTATCGTATCTCTCACCGCCAGATGTCCGTACAAGAAACGTAGTACAGTAATGCAGGCTTTGTACATGTGCCGGACTACCGGCAGTATTCTTTGCTCCGTTTTCTTGATATATATAAGCAGTAGTATTGTTGGTCTGTTGGTTTGAACTACTCCTCCGTCCCCAAAATAAACGACGCGTTTTTCCGGTAAAAGCATATGCCGGCAATTATATACTTTAAATAGGATTAATATTTATATTACATAATTAGTATCATTGAAAAGATCTTTTGATCTAGTTTTTTAACAAATTTATTTGGAGATTTAAATCTTCTACGTATTTTCTACAAATCGAAATAAAACTTGTGGATCTAAAACCCAAAACGCCATTTATTTTGGGACGGAGGGAGTAGCTAGTACGATGTTTATCTCTTGGCAACAGAACAGCATCTGGCGACTTAGGCTGTCCGCACCGCTAGGACGGTAAATAAGTACTTCATACATGCCTGCGCCGTGGGTCCCATGCGATTATTTACCGTTTTGCTGCAGCCCTCCATTCTGTATCTCATTCTCTATCTCACCGTGGGACCCGCTTGTCATATTCTTTCCCCTCCTCCCGTCGGTTTCTCTCTCTCTCTCCCCCCTTCTCGCCGAACTCCGCCCGCCCCTGTCCTCCGCTCCCCTCCCTCCCCCACCGGTGGCCGCTCCGGAATCGTCGGAGCCGTCGCCTCCCAGGTGCCTAGGCGGGGTACGAGCGTGGCCGTACCGCCGCCGCCAAAGTTGAGGGCGCCATCTCGGCGGGGCCTCTTCCTCCCTCTCCTCCGGCCCGGCTCAAGGCGGCGAGGGCACCATCTCCGGCGCCCTCTTCCTCCTAGCGGCGGACCTCCTCTGCGCCCAGCTCTCCCACGAGCTCTGTCCGGACCTCCTCCACGATCTCCGGCGGCGCGGTCCCCGGCTGCTCAACCCGGCATCCATGGCACGCATCACGAGACGGACGTAGCAGCGATCCCCACGGCGGCGGCGACGAGCTCCATGCGCGCGCAGTGGGCAGGCCCTCCTCTCTCTCCGCTTTACTTGGGCGCGCGGGCCCCATGCCACGCCGGGCGTCCTCGAGGAGCAACGCGCGCAGACGCTGGGAATAGCGAACCGTCGCTCATCGAGGCCGTGCTGGAGTACAGCGGTGCGGGCGTTTTACGGTAAACTGAAACTGGAGTACGCCGTTGTGTATAGCAGTGCAGACAGCCTTATCAGCCACAGACACCAGCCCACAGCTTGATACACTAATGACTAATCCAAACGAGTTTCATTACACGAAGTGCAGCAGCTTCCACTCCACTATGCAACCAATCCATCCAGCCCATGCCCAGCCACGAGCCCAAGAAACGATGGAAACGGAATGGGAAGGTTCGGCGTGCCTGGCGACGGCGTGCCTAGCATTCATTCATTCTGAGCCATCAGGTCACGTCGTGCTACCGTGGCGGATAGTACAGTAGCAGTCGTATCCTATAAGCACAGGTGTACGGCGGTGCTCATCAGTCATCATGGTCGCGGGGAGCACTCGATGCACTTGCCTTGTGAGGCGTACCCACCCACCCTGCCGGCCGATTCGGCATCGTCATCACCAGTGGCCTGGTTCGAGTTCACGACTGAAAACACCACCGTACAATCTTTGGGTTTGCAGCACTCCTCGTTCAAAGTCTGAACTGAACTCCTCGCAAAAAAAAAAAAAAAAAAAAAAAAAAAGTCTGAACTGAACTGAATTCCATTCGCTGCTGTTCCCCCTTTCTTCCACACTCTTCACTTGTCCCTCTGAGCTCGGCAGCATCAGCAATCATGGAGGTCAAGGTGAACCAGCCACCACCACCACTGCCATCGGAAAGAAAAAGCGCGAAGCCTTCTTGGTGGGCGCCGCGCCGCTGCACTGCACGACGCACCAGATGAAATGCATGTTGCCCGCTGCTGGCTGGTCCGCCTGCCCAGCACGACGACGTGTCATCATCTTTCTTTCTTGGTGTCAAGTTCCCCATCGAGCTCGTCAAATTCCTCAAATTCTGCTGCTACCGTCTTGGATTGGGGACATTCTGCTCAATCTACCATCTACTCCTGTTTCTGTACCTGCAGGAGGAGATCGATGGAGTTTCAAGATAAAGTCCTTGCTTGATGCGGGCGTGTTGTGTCCGATAAGCCAGGCGAAACTGGAAAGGTACAGGCACCCTTTCCAGCTATCCATGACCTTATTGATTCATCTTCAAATTTCAGGCAAGAATTTGGGTTGTATTTCCTTGGTGCAACACAATGTCTTGCTTTATAGGTGTGTGATGTGTTTTTTTTTTCGAAAGTGTGATGTGATAACTACAGCTTGGCCTTATTTAGATGCACCCCAAATTCAAAATGTTACAATTCTAACTCTTGTAGCACTTTTCGTTTGTATTTGTTAAATATTATCCATTCATGGATTAACCAGGCCCTAGCTGCGGGGGGGCGCGTGAGGCGATGGCAGACTCCCAACCACGACCGCACCGCCGCCGCCACCCCGCCCCCCGTCGGGCGGCGTCCCCAGCCCCGGCGCCCGGCTACCCCTCCCTCCCCTCGCCCCTCCCTCCCTACCCGCCCCTCCTCCCCGGGACGACGCCGGTGCGAGGCGCGACGCGGCCGTCCCGACGCGATCCGGCCCCCGCCGCGCGACGCGATCCGTCGATCTCCATCCAACTCGCGGGACCGACGAGGCAGCGCGTGACTTCGCCTTCACGCTGGAGGGTGCAGCGCCATATCATCATCGCCGATCGCGCATCCGGTGGGCCAGCGACTCCGCGTCTTGGCGACGGCGCGGCGGCGGACGCCCTCGCGCCGGGCGTGAGGCTCGGCGAGGGCGACAATCGCCACCGTGGCCATGCCGGCCGCCGAAGCCCATCCGGCTACCGGGTGGAGATGGAGGCGCCCACTTCTCGCCGTCCCCCGCTTCTCCACCCTCCATGGGTGCGGCAGCAAAGACGGCCTGGGCCGCTCGGGGCGATCCAACGCCCGGTGTGCCATCCGCGGCGGGCCGGTGGCCAAGGTGGACAGAGGTGACGGCGCGTCGGGTTGGTGTGGCGGTTCCGGGGCTGATAGCCGGATCCGACACTCCTAGGGTAGGGCGTGCCGACGTGCCCCGGGCCGATTCCTACCGGGCGAGGCAGGGGCCTCCCCCTATCGCGCACGACCCTTTGGCAGCCGGGCGTTCCTCCATTGGAGATGGCGCCTCTTCGTTGGATTTCAAGAGGAGGACGGCCGGATCCGTGCACACGTTCTCTCCCTAATCCGTCGTCCTCGTGATCGGATCCGTTGCCTCCATGGCCGGACTCGGTTCTCCTTGACTGGATCCACCATCCCCAAACCTCACGCCCACTTTTCGCGCATAAGCTACGGTGGGAGTGCCCAAGGTGGAGGTCAAAAGGAGAGGATGGGGTCGCAGATTCGGGCAACTTCCCGTCTTCATCGACACGACGACGGCGGCCGTTGCTCACACATTCTAATAGTGAGGAACGGCCTCTTTCGTCGAGAGATAGGTGCTTCTCCAATGGCGACCATTCAATGTCGCGATGCACCCCGGCAACCCGGTAACACGAGTCGGCGGCATATCCATCGCCGGATCGATCCACATTCGGTTTTTGGATCAAGCGTGGGCGGGTTTGCCACCGCAGATGGGGATGTCCGGAAGGCGACATACCACTTTGCCTTCGACGACGCGTTGAGGTGGGGTGTCCATGTGTTCAATTCTTCGATGCTATGGATGCCAGTTGATCTTTAGTATACATATCTTCATGTACTAAAAAGTTTCTTTTTGTTCTTAGATTCGTAATAAGTTTGGTCGTGTGTGGTCACGCCAGAGGCTTTGGTATCAGGTAAGGCGTTCACAGAGGCCGGAATGTAATTCCATTATCTAAAAAAAAAGTAGTAGTTCCTAGATCATAGCGCCTTGTTGTCAATGACGCCTTTGAGCGTGCAGCTAAGACATGGTAGAGACTAAGAGCAGGGTGAACCAAGGTTTTTATACCGACCGGACACTTCAAACCGCCGGGTCCGGAAACGGTTTACCGGTCCGGTTACCGGTAAACCGGCCGGTAACCGGACGGTTTGAAATTTGAATTCAACTGAATTCAAACGGCGCCGGCGAACGGTAAAAATCCGGTAAACCGGGCGGTTTGGAATTTATACCGCCCGGTTTGAGCGGTTTACCGAGCGGTTTGAGCAGTTTGAACGGTTTTTTCAAAATTCAAAATGTAATTTTTTTTATAAAATGCTAAAAAAATTCCTAAAAATACTTCATGATTTGTAGAATCCAATGATGTCAAAATTACTTAAATTTGAGTGTGTTTAGTATGTTTTTCGACCTTCATGATTTAATGGGCCGGCTGTGTATTTTTCTTTTTCTTTTTTTTCAAACTTAGATTTGAAATTTTTTATACCAAACCAACTCCAATTTGACAAATTTTTATACCATTGGCTTCTATGAATCACGAACTATTTTACAGAATTTTTTCAACATTTTTTTTAAATTTTAAATTTTGAATTTGACTTCTTTTTATACCGGCCGGTCCGTTACTACCGGACCGGTATAAACGGTAACCGCGATTTACCGCGGTAAACCGAACGGGAGAAAAAACGCAGGGGTGAACGGCGTGCCTGGCGACGGCGACGGCGGGGGAAATGGCGAGCATTCATTCATTCTGAGCCGTCACGTCGTGAACTAAACACACACAGCCTTACTTGTATTGTCTTGCAGGCCTGGCGTAGTACGGCGGCGCTCATCAGTCATCGCCAGTAGCCTCTCCATCCAGGCCATCATAGGACCGCCGTTCAAGTTCACCAGCGGGATCGATAGCAGCAGCTTGTGACCCGGCACTGCGCAGCGCAAATGCGACCGCGACCGGCGGGTGAGGTGCGGTGCGGTGCAGGCTAAGCTGCTGAGGCAGTGGATTACTGCAGGCTCAGAGCCTAGACGTGCTGGTCCAGTGCCATGCCACAGACATGGCAACTGGGTCATTCCATTCGGCACAAGAGCTAGTGTGAACGGCATTGATCGACAGACAGACACATCGGTTCGAGTCCACCACTGAAAACAATCTTTGGAGTTTGATCATTCCTCGCTCAAGCCTGAATTTCATTCGCTGCTGTTCCCCTTTCCTCCACACTCTTCACTTGTCTCACTGAACTCGGCAGCAGTCATGGAGCGAGGTCAAGTCAAGCGTTCTTAGTGGGCGCCGCTGCACTGCACGACGCAGCAGATGAGATGAAATGCATGTTGCCTGCTGCTGGCCGGTCCGCCTGCCCAGCACGACGACGTGTCATCATCGTTCGTGGCGTCAAGTACCCCTCCAAGAGCTCGTCAAGTTCCCCAAATTCTGCTGCTACCGTCTTGGATTGGGGACAATCTGCTCAATCTCTCTACCATCTACTCCTATTTCTGTACCTGCAGGAGGAGATCCATGGAGTTTCAAGATAAGTCCTTGCTTGATGGGGCGTCTTGTGTCCGATAAGCCAGGTGAAACCGGAAAGGCACAGACATCCTTTCGAGCGATCCATGACTTCAGGACAAGCACCCATACAGAGCCTGGAGTTGATATCCTTATTGATTGATCTAATTCAAATTTCAGGCAAGAATTTGTATTTGGTGCAAAATATTGAGTCTGTTCGGGCCGGGTCGTCCGCTGGCCGATGCTGTGAGAGAGAGTACTTGGCTGGGCGATCTTTGTGAGAGAAAACATGCTGACCCACCGGTGATAAGCCAAGCGAACAGGCCAATGCCTTGCTTTTACAGGAGTGTGATGTGATGACTGCAGCTACCTGCATAGTTAGTAGTTCCTAGATCATACTTTCCTCCGTTCCAAAATAAATGTATTTTTTTGACTTTTACAAACTGTGTTTGACCATTCGCCTTATTTAACTTTCTTCAACAAATATTATCACTTTTTGTTATGACTTAGTACATCACAAACGATATTTTAATAATATTTAATTTGTTTTATAATTTAAATAAAATTTTTGAATAATACAAGCGGTCAAACATAATTTCTAAAAGTCAAAGAATTGCGTTTATTTTGGGACGGAGGGAGTAGCGCATTGTTGTCAATGACGCCTGATCGAGCGTGCAACTAAGATATGGTAGAGACACCTGAGAGTGAACCTTCTCTGAACCTGAACGCGTTGGTCCAGGACCATAGAAATGGCACTGATCAACCACAAAACGCGTTTCGGTGAAGGAATGGACTCAGCCGTTTATTAGAGTTCGGAATTGCGTGTATTTAAACCTATTTGGGCCATGCATAAAAGCACCATTCAATTGGTTTCACTCCTTCGATGTCTAGCCGTACGATAATAGTAATGTGAGCACAGTAAGACTCCATGTGAATACACCACCTAACTATGTGTCACGAGGCATCGACATATATCTATATATAATGCTTCAACTTCTTCTCTTAGCAGGCAAGAAGTCCCAGCC
Organism: Hyparrhenia diplandra; assembly: GCA_015847255.1. NCBI lineage: Eukaryota > Viridiplantae > Streptophyta > Magnoliopsida > Poales > Poaceae > Hyparrhenia > Hyparrhenia diplandra. The sequence continues at coordinate 8,069 of JADLZK010011821.1, read as the reverse complement.
CAGAGAGCAGAGAGTGGAAGCCAGTGAGAAATAAATCAAAGATGGCAATGCATATATGTAGGATTAGGAAACATTAGGAAAGCAGCTGAAACAGGAAGGGACAGACGATCTGCAACGTGTTTCTTCTCTTCATCCGTACAATTCAGATGGTCGCCATTTCAGCATCTGTATGTATGTGTAATATTATTACCTCAGGATGATCTGCATCCTTTGTCACGCATTTCAGCATGGTGGGAGTCTGGGAGAGGAATCTTTGCTGCCATTGTGGTTGAATGCCAGAAAATTGTTGCCGAAGTTCTCACGCAAGGGCCTTGACACCTTCTTTCTCCTCTGTGGGATGTCGTGGAAGGAGCGTAACACAAGGACCTTCTCGGCAGGACCAATCCCCGGTGCCACAGGTGGTGGCAAAAATCATAGAAGAGGCGGATGCTTGGTGTATTGCTGGGTACAAACTCTTAGCTCCTTTGTTGGCAAGGCTGTAATGGGTCTTCTCTATTCTAGTTTTATTTTGGTTTTAGCGTGGTCTGGGGCTCGGTAACCTCAGGTTACTGTATCCGTATCACACCGCGGTGTGTTGTTGTCTTCAAAACTCTTTATGCTTAATGAAAAATGCTCTTCGGCATGATCTCACACAAAAAAAAAGAAGTAATGTACTATGAATATGCAAAACCATTTAGGCCATGCATAAATCACCATTTAATTTCTCTAGTCTGAAGATTAGATTGAACTCCCTTCGCGGCTGTTCCTCGTTTCCTCCACACTCTTCACTTGTCTCTCTGAACACGGCACAGCATCAGCAACCATGGAGGTCAAGGTGAACTAGTCACCACCACAACTGCCATTGGTCGAAAGGAAAAATGACGCGAAGCATTCGTGGTGGGCTCTGCTGCACGCAGCTGCAGAGATGAACGTTGGTCTGTTCCCCAGCACATCGTGTGTAATCATTCTTTCTTCGTTTTTTTACCCTTTCCTCTCCCACCAGAGCTCAATCTACAGTTTTCATCTTTTTGTGCCAAAACAAAAAAACAGTATTCATCTTTCAAGGTCCAATTACTGCTAACGTCTCGGGGATACTCTGCTCTACCCCTATTTCTGTACCTGCACGAGGAGATGAAGTTCAAGATACGTCTTTGATGGGTCTTAACACGAAAACCATCATGATAGCTTTTGTAAAGTGGTTGGCTTTGCTGTTTGCTCCATGCTCTCTCAAATGACTGGTTCCTCCACTCACACTGTGAAATCTGAACTCATCAATGATAGCTTTTAAAGTTAAAACAATCTTTAATTTGGAGCACTCCTCTCTGAAGACAGTTTATTGTCGTTGCAGTTTCCTCCACTCACACTGTGAAATCTGAACTCATCAATCATGGAGAACTTGGTGGAGGTTGATGGAAAGAAAAGTGGTTTCAACTCTACGGTTACTGATTGGCCTGTCCTAGGGACAACAGTATGCTCTGTTTATGTATGTGCACCAGGAGATGATGTTCGGCATGGGTCTCTAATTTCAGGCGTCAAAGAATTTTGGGCACCCACACCGCCAACCCCTTAAATATGTACTTCAACTATGTAAAGCTATTTGTGCCATGCATAAATTACCATTGAATTTGTTTCAATCCTTCAATGTCTAACCGTACGATAATAGTACAACACCTATGACTACGACCACATGTGCCCCCGAGGCATAAACATCTATATATAATAACACTTCAACATCTTTCTCATAGCAGGCAAGAAGTCGCAGAGAGTGGAAGCCAATGAGAAATAAAGCAAAGATGGCGCGATGCATATACGAAGACGTAGGAATATGAGACATTGGGAAAGGCTCAGAAACTTATAGTTAGAGAGCACCTGCAAGGTGACCATCTGCAAGGTGGTTCTTAATCCGTACAAGGTACTTTGTTCAGACATGGAAGAGCAATCCCCTTTTGGTCGCCATTTCACTCTCAGCAAGGCAGCAAGGCGTCGTCCGTCTCCTCCACTCCATGCCATGTGTCAGGAACCACCCATGGTTGGGCCTGCATATGGGCCAAAGGCTTGGGCCCAATCCAGTCCATCAATCATCAGTTGGCATGAAGGACCCGTCGTCTCCTTCAAGTATGCAGGGCAGCCACTTGAGAAAGGAATCAATCAATCAACTTGTATCGCAAGAGTCGTGTGTGAGTTTGAACCGGGACCTCGTCGGTGCCCGTGGTTATCGTGTGTGTGGAGTTGGAGTAGCAGTAGTTTGCCGGTGATTCCGGCTGAGTTCGAAAGTGCGTGTGTGAGGTGATCTCGCCGCCGGCGCGGGTCGCAACCTGTAACTCGGTACTTGAATCCTACTTGGGTTGCTAACATCCGTATCAGCTCCGTCGATTCTAGGCACCATGGATCCCGAGCTCGTATACCGAGTTCAAGAGGAAGCTCGACGAGATCGACGCTTTCGGATGGAGCAGCGCCAGGCGCACCGAGCAAAGGGGTCCACCGTTGGGCTCCGCACAAGCAACATCAAGCAGCGCGGGCGCGACGGAGATTGTCGTCGCCGACAACCGGGCGGGTTGTTCAACCCGCTCCCGTCCCGAGGAGCGACCTCAACCCTCCACCGGCGTCGTCTTCGCGAACCTGCGCCCACCGGCCGAGATCCGCCGACATCGACCTCACCAACCCCATCGTCTTCTCCTCCGACCCGGCGGCTTCCCATCGTCGCTACGGCCATCGAGTACACCTCCGCCGACGAGTCCGCCGCCTCACGCCCATCTCTTCCTCCATCGGGGAGAGGGAGCCTGGAAGTTCCCGCCCGCATCCCGGAGCGAGGAGGTGGTGGAGGTGAACGAGCAGGTCCTCCCGTCCACCGGCAGCCAGGCGCTTAAGGCCGTCGTATCCGCGCTCGACCGCATCTCCCTCGCCCAGGGCGCCCTCTTCGCTCGCGACAGCCTCGCCACGCCAGCAGCGCGAATTCCCTGCGCGGCCTCGGTTCGACCGACTGGGCGTGCTCCTCTCGCTTCACCATCCGCGGGCGTTTTCCTTTACGTCCGCTGCCGCCTCGCCGACCGCTGTCCGCCACAGCCTCGCCGAGCATGGCGCCCGCGCGACTCCGCCGACCGCGGGCGAAGCCCACCACGCCCACCGCGGCTCGTCGACCATGGCGAGTTCCTCTCAGCGTCCGCCTTGGTTCCGTCCTTCTCCGAGGTCACGCAACGGGCCACCATCCTCCGCCTCGGAAGGAGCCCGCGCCGGGTCGCCCTCGATTTCCCTCCGTACCCGCAGCGGCGGCGCACTCACTTACTCCCGCCGCGGTGGCGCTCCCGCTGCGTCAAGCACACCATCCCCGCCGCGGCGTTCCCCCAAAGCTCCACGGGGAAACTGCAACTCCCCAGCCCCACGACCGTGCGGGATCCCCGACGCCACCCGGCGCCGCTCCCACTCCTTCGCCTACAACACGCTCAAGGCCGCCTACGACTCGCTTCGTGTCCGTGCCTTCCCCTGCGTCCTCACTCAGCGATGCAGGGACGCTCATCACGGAGTCGCGCTCCAGTGGACACCGAGTGGCTGGGTGACAACAGCCGCGTCCATGCTCGGCGCCACGCCGCAGCATCGCCTCTCCTACCACCACCACCATGGGATGCGACGCTTCACCAATCCCTACTCCAAAGACTGGGAGCATCCTCGTTGGACCCGGGCCGCTGTTTGGAGCAAGTCATGTGCTCCCTCGCCCATGCAATGAAGCTCGCACCCGCATCACCACCGGTGTTCGATACAAGTCCGCAAATAAGCTTTCAAATAAGGGGTATCGGCATCTACAACCGTGAGCACTCTTGGGAAGCTTGTTCACATGCTTGAAGAGGTACATCACCGACTTTACCCATGCATACTCCATTGGTGGTGTTATATTCTATTCGGCACCCGAGATACAAGGTGGTCAGAAGGTGTTTGGGAGATGGTTAAGTCATTGCCTAGTGCAATTCTGGTTGTTCTCAGCTCAAGTGGTTATCCAAGCTCCAAGGTCGCCATTTATGTTGATTGAGATCAAGGGTAATGCAGTCCATCTCAGGCCAGTCCCTTGGCAATGTTTCTGTGGTTATGCAGCTCCTGTGTACTTGGCGACATCACTGTCAGTGTATATTATGCTTACAGACTCCACACAACTCAGTTTTGGTTTATGGTCGCCATTCTATCTGGGTTGGCCTTCTGTGCAGAGTAGCGGAAGCGTGGTGCAAACCGTTGTGTGGCCAATACTTATGCATGAGATTTCAGCTGCTAATATGGAACAATTGCTTATTTCAGTTCAGCATAAGGGCGAATTATTAAATCCTGGTGCAGTTTCTCTCAAGCTGATAAGTGGCTTCCCTGTGGTACTTGATACCAGAGAGATATGTGATCAAGTGTTGGCCCCTTCTGAGTACAAAGCCCAGCTGTATGGGTGTTGCTTTGTTGATATTGGCTGGAAGTTGCAGAGAACAGTAGAAATATACCTTGTGCATCTTATCCTTGATAGAAGAACCGGGCTGCTACTTGATATTTGGGGCCAGCTTATACTACCTGCATACATTCGCCAAGGAGTGTTTCTAGTGGACAGTATAAATGTCCTGGTGGCCATTGTTGGTTCACTCAAGATTCGACTGCATTGGTACACTTCTCAGTGCAATGAGTTACAGCCATGGCCACCTCCTACAATACTTCATTCTAACATTACCAGTGAGCTTCTTGAGACAATGTCAGTTGGCAGCAAGCCAAATGTTCTTGATTCGTGACATTAGCTACTTCTGATTTTTCCGAGATGGGTTATGATGATAGCCACCGATACTTTGTCAAGAAGCTAGTTTCCTCAAAGAATGGACGTGCATGACGAGGAGACATTCAGGCGTCCCGCTTCATGGTGTCTCTCTGTCTAGCTCATACAAGCACATACAAGATGGTTACAACAAAAACCAATGCAATTGACTGGAAGCTCCGTAAAGTGATGTCGATAACCGGGTTTGGTGTCATTGCAGATTTCTCTTCAGCATTAAGGTCTTGCGAGTGCCTTGGGATCCTGGTGGTTTCGATCTTCTCCATTGGCTTGAGGGCAAGCCAAAATTAAGGAGGGGGGAATGTCAGGAACCACCCATGGTTGGGCCTGCATATGGGCCAAAGGCTTGGGCCCAATCCAGTCCATCAATCATCAGTTGGCATGAAGGACCCGTCGTCTCCTTCAAGTATGCAGGGCAGCCACTTGAGAAAGGAATCAATCAATCAACTTGTATCGCAAGAGTCGTGTGTGAGTTTGAACCGGGACCTCGTCGGTGCCCGTGGTTATCGTGTGTGTGGAGTTGGAGTAGCAGTAGTTTGCCGGTGATTCCGGCTGAGTTCGAGTGCGTGTGTGAGGTGATCTCGCCGCCGGCGGGTCGCAACCTGTAACTGGTACTTGAATCCTACTGGGTTGCTAACACCATGCCAGAGCGTGTGTGTGGGCACGGGCACGCAGTATTGGCTGTTTGGGCCTCCGACAGAAACAGGAGCGAGGAAGACTGTGCGCTGCTGCTCTGGCCGAGACTCTCGCTTCCAACCAGATCCAAGTCGTACCCAGCGGCCCGTGCCTGCGTGTCGGGTGTCCTCGCTCGGCGTCTCTGTCTGTCTTTGGACGGACGTTCTGATCGGACTGTTCTTCCCTGTTGTTCAGTACAGTATAGCATTTCTCGATGTTACTTACTACTACTAGGTAGGTAGGACCGTAGGAGTAATGTGTTTCCTCACAGGACTGTTGCGAAGCCCGTATTATTCCACAAAAAACCCCTTCTTTGCGCAAGCGAGTTTTCTACACAAGCTGCAGGTTCTGCATGCAACGCGGAAACCATCCAGCCATGCCCAAGCCATGATGGAAACGGAATGGGACCTGCCGGTTCGATCGGCGTGCCTGGCCATGGCGACGGCGGAGGAAATGGCGAGCATTCATTCATTCTGAGCCGTCACGTCGGCGCTCATCATGGTCGCGGAGAGCACTCGATGCCCTTGCCTTGTGAGGCGTACCCACCCAGCCGGCTGAGTCGTCATCGCCACTCGCCAGCTGCCTCTCCGTCTCCATCCACAGGCCATCATCCTACCGCCGTTCAGCTTGTTTTTTTTTAATTCTAGGGCCAGGCCCCCGTCCATTAGCATAAGCAATAGACAACAATCCAGTTTTACAGTGTCTTGATGGCACAGCCATCTTAAGAGTTTCCAGGAAGCACAACCGTCACCACATTTGGCTCAGTACTTAGCGAGATACAAAACCCCTTAAAGAAAAACTAGAAAACTGGAACCGAGATATTTTGTCACTCCTTCTTGGCTTAACTCCTTCACCTCGACATTTGTTTCAGGTCATCAGCATTTGCAAGGGGCTTGCTTCTTGCTTCCACATCATACATGTATCTTCATCAGAGGTGGCTAGTGCAGCCAGAGCACCTGTGCAGCTTGTTGCTTGAGCATTTGTATTTTCTCCAGCAAGTCCTTCTTCTTGTCCTCTTGGCATAAGATCACCCATCTCTGAGCTGTTGATGTTACTTTGTAGATAAGCATAGCCATGCTTGTCCACTGGGACCTCTAAAAACAAAGATCGTTTCTCAATTTCCACAAACTCCATAAAGCAGAAGAGGCAATAATATTCAGGACCCCATGCTTTTTATTACTCAACCAATATCTACCAATGAATTCAAAAGAAGAACCAATCTGACTATGAAAAATCTGAGAAATATACTTCCATAACTGTCTAGCTACAGCACAATCAAAGAATAAATAGTTGACAGTTTCTATTTCACTACAGAATAAGCAAGCTGGGTCCTCTAATTTCCTCCTCTTTTCTAGATTATCTCTTGTGAGAATTTTGTTCTTACTTAATAACCAAAGAAAGTATTGTACTCTTGGTGGGACTTTGATTTCCCACACAGCTGAGGAGTATATTGGTTGAATACCCCTAAAGTTGATGATTTTATAAAGTGATTGGGTATTATACACCCCATTGGACAAAACACATCCAAATCAGAGAGTCACTATTCAAGCTAATAGTTGAAGCTAGTTGATAGACTTCATTCCATAATTCCATCATATGTAGATCAGCTGATCTACTAAAAGTACACTTTAGATTAGTGCCATCCCATAGTTTGGCCACAGACCAATTCTTCTCATTACCCATCTATAGATATTCCAGTGCTGGACAGCCAAACTAGAGTTACCTATCCAATTGTCTTCCCAGAATCTAACATTTTCCCCATTTCCAATGTTCCATTTATAACCCATCTTAGTGGTTTGAATAGCCCACATAAATCCTTTGAAAAAGGAGAGGCCCCTAAAGAATTAGACGAAAGATATTTACTTCACTAGTTCTATATTTGAAATCTATGAGTTCTTTCCACAATTTCTCTTTATCCTGTTCATATCTTCTCAGCCAAGAGCCCAAGAGGCAAATGTTGAGATCTCTAAGATTTGGAATCCCTAAGCCACCATGCTCTTTGCACATAGAAACTAATTCCCAGTTAGCTAGGTGATACTTATGTGCTTCTTCTGAATCATTCCATAAGCAGTTGCTCATATGTGAATTCAGAATCTTAATAGCCCACTTGGGAAACTTAACGAAAGATAACAGATAAATTGGAATGCTAGCTAAGCAAGTTTTGACTAGCTGTGCTCTAGCAGCTAGGGATAAAAGCTTCCCTCTCCAACCTGCAATCCTATTTAGGAGCTTATCTACAAGAGGTTGCAGATCTTCTCTAGTTAGTTTTTTGTGATGAAGAGGAACACCTAGGTATTTTAAAGAAAAATCTCCTAGAGGGCAATTAAACATGTCAGCAGCTATCTTGATTTCCTCCTCTTCTAAATTCATAGTCACTAATTCACTTTTGTGAAAATTAATCCTCATACCTGAGATCTGCTCAAACCACATCAGAATATACTTTAAATTGTGTAGATGAGTAGGTTTGGCACTAGAGAATAAAATAGTGTTATCAGCATACTGTAAGGAGATGATTCCACCTGGTTTAAAACTATTCAGAGCTCCTTGGATCAAACCTTTACTGATGCCTTTATCTAACATATTGGTAAATGCATCACCTACTAGGTTAAACAAAATGGGTGACAGAGGG